>JAYKKT010000088.1:29060000-29540000 GCA_036023115.1 Brasenia schreberi
GCATAGTACCTTCTTGTCATTTCCTGATACCCCGATGACATACGACACCTTTACGATGGAGAAGAGGGAGATGGTGGTGTTCGAAAACTGGGAGTCTCCAGATAAAGTCTACGTTGCACTGGGAAGATGCTTCAATGAAAACAAAAATAATTTGGAAGCAGTTTTGAGACTTTTTGCAGGTGAACATGTCGTGATTCTGCATATTCACAAGCCTTCGAACATAATACCAAGCCTATGTAAGTCATTGCCTTTTCTTTGACTCTTTCCTGGTTGGTGAAGGCACACTATTTTAGTTAACGCTCAAACCCTCATAATGGGCGGACTTTGGATCCGAACTTTAATCTCGATTCAGAATACGATTTGTCTACAGTGAGCCTAACATTTATGACATAAAAAAGTTTTGTTTTGTAATTTTGTTATTGTAGAATTTTTTTTCAGATTTCATCAAGAAAATGAAACTTTACATGATGCCCCATAGATCCAGTAGGACAAAACATAGAGGCATGGGTGTAATCCCAAGATTAAAAAGTAGACAAGAATATTTTGTATAATTTATATAAGAGAGGTACAGTACAGAGTGATTGTGTTCTGGGATGTCCTTCGTCTTGAGCTTCTTGCAATCTGGGGCCCTATTTTTCTGCGCATCTTGCCGATTTGCAGTGTTCAGATAACCTCTATAATTGTATCCACAACGAAAATAAAGATAAATCACATCTTCTATCTCCATCGCAAAATCCCATCTTTGCAGACCGACACACATATATAAGTACATATAAACTGGATACTGCAAAATCTGTAATTTTGAAGGCCAGAGAGAGAGATGCGCATTTTGTACATTTTGGTTAAGAAACAACTGAAAAATATTATCTCCTAGTACTTAATAATTGAAATCCTGCTGGTTGTCCTCGAATGATATTTAGGACGCTTTTCATGGTTGTTTAGTATCCTCATGGTATACAAAAATCCCTATCCTTTCATTCCTGACGTTCTTCTTGCAGGAGCTCCATCATAATCCAGTGTTGCTTACTCCGCCCTTCGGTTTTTAATGCATGAACAAACTCACCCAAAAATACTAGGCAAGGACCAAGATCCCTCTTACAAGAACTATGGTAACCGCTCTTGCGTCTAAACTGCCTCCTCTCTCTTATCATATAAGAGAGAGAGAGAGAGAGAGAGAGAGAGAGAGAGAGAGAGAGAGAGAGAGAGAGAGAGAGAGAGAGAGAGAGAGAGAGAGAGAGAGTTTTATATGAAAAGAAAAAATTCACTGTGATATCCCTCTGTGAGCACATTTAAGGTTAATGCCCGTCTAACATTTTGTAGGAAAAATTCACTGTGATATCCTTCTGTGAACAAATTTAAGATTAATGTCCGTCTAACATCTTGTACAGTAGGTGGAATGATGCCTGTTTCTGGTCTTGATCATCACGAGCTGAATCAGCTCAGACAAAAGGAGCAAAAGGAAATGGAGAAGACCATCAAAATGTACTTGGAGTTGTGTGCCACGGCAAAGGTAAAATAACCAACGTAGAAGAAGTCCGTTCAATTTCAAAACCTCAGGCGGCTAACATGGTGCTTTTCTTATGAGGTGTTCGTTAGATTTTAAGATTAGGGAAATCCTTTCCATCTTAAAACATATATTACCTGCAGCAAAAATGTTTCTCTAGTGGCTCTTTTGGGGACTGTCTGTTTGACTAGGTGAGAGGAGAAAACGCTGCAAATACAAGAAGCACTCATCTTTGTCTCATTGAAGATGAAGGTGACAAATTAAGATGATACAATGTTTTGTTACAGCTTTTCTGTTGCAAAGATTGGTGTTAGTTTGATTAATGATACGAACTGCAACTAAAGCATTTTCTTGTGCGTGAACATCAAACGTTGCCTGAGGACACATCCAGAGATAACTGCCTCTGTCATGGCAAAGAGATGGTCCACAAAAGGCGTAGTTTGTTCACAAATAATCCAAAGGTTTCTTTGCTTTTCGTTCATTAACATACACATTAAAAGGCAGACAAGTTCCTTTGGTTCAGTTATGGTTTCATGTCTTGGCTCTTACACCGGTTTGGACCAGCAGGTTATTTTTTCTGAGAAAAGTTTTTCTTCACAAGCATTTGCTTCTGATCTTGCAGGTAAAAGCTGATAAGTTGATTTACGAATCGAAAACGGTCTCTCACGGTATTGTGGAGTTAACTGAACGACACAACATTAAAAAACTCGTAATTGGTGCCTCCTCTGATGGAAAATATACCCCGTGAGTTACTTTGCAGTAATTTGTAACTCGCTCTGAAATTTTGATTCATGAGGACAAAAACTGTGTAACGATCACGAGAAGATCGGCCTTTTTCTTCAAAAGTCATGAAAATAAATTATCTTCAGACATTTAAAAGTCCTAATCGGCGAAAGAGGCTTGATGCCAACAATTCCTGCAGGGAGATGACAACACCAACATCCAGCAAAGCGCTCTATGTGTACTCCCGCGCCCCTTCTTCGTGTCAGGTATGGTATATGTGCAAGGGATGTGTTGTATTCATCCGGGAGATATCTAACAGCCAGGAGGGTTCTTCCTCAAGCATGAACAAGATTCATAGTGGACAAGAGAAACGAGAAGATGACGAGAAAGCAGAGGATGTTGATGATTGCAGCAGTTGTCACGATCATGAAGCACAGGTACTAACGAGGGTAACCTCTTCCTACGAGCGGCTTAACAAGTTGAGGTCTAAAGCCTGGTAGTTCATGTTGTCAAAGCTTCACAGGTACGCCCACAAGGGCAACGTACCGAATATGGGTTATGTTGGATACGTACCGATACTACAAAATGCATACCGGTACATGTAGTAATGTACTAGTATGCGAGTATGTCAAGTACCTGCAATCCTCCTCTTGCTGAAATCTTACGTGCTGCTCAATCCTTACTACTTATAGATAGAAACCAAACCGCTTCCTCATCATTGTCATCATAACCACCACCTATCTCTGTCATAGCCGTCTTCTTTGACATCAACAATCTTCAAAGCCGCACTTCCGCCTAAACATCAACATAACCCTCATTAAAAAACCACCGGCCACGAAGCTCCCATCTCTGTCTTCTTCTTCCCAATGATGGTCAGTCAAAAGAAAAAATGGCAATAGAGACAAAAAAGAAAAAAATGGCAGTAGAGACAAAAAAAGCTTATCTCTATCACCCCACGACGTCGATCTCCATCGTCCGCTGATGAGTCCTCCTCGCTCACCGCAGCACCGCCCTCTTCCTTTTCCCTTCGCGATTGAAATCACTCTCCTAAATCGAGCCCCAGTTCCCCCTCTTTTGCCGATACACTCCTGTTATCCAAATAAAACCCATGTTATTTCAATTTTGTGGAGACTTATTCACGATTTTGTGGCGTATTGGCGTTGTGGTCACCAAGGTTGGGCGGCTAGTGTGGTGTGTCATCTACTGGCATCTCTTCTTAATGCAGTTTGTGGTTCTTTATTTTCATAACGTGTGTATTCTAAAAATTAGTATGCTTGTGTTCACGTGTGGTTCTCCATTTTGATAATATATTGCAATCTATTGTCTCTTATTTTAGATTGATGAGATTTGATATATTTGTCGGTTGTTTAGTATTCTCATTTTGATACGATGCAATTATTTAAATTTATCTTTTTAATTTTATAGTTTTCAATTATGAATTATCATATTTAATTTCATACCAATTTAATTATATATAATGTATATTGAAATTTTTATATATTTTAATAGTAGCATACTCATACCTTAGATTTTCTAAAATTAACCTATCTCGTACCGTACCCATACTTACCCGTATCGTTGCAATATAGCTTCACAGTACTCTATGCTAGACTGATAAATGAAAATGAATCAAAATATCAATTTAATTAGGTGGTTCTCATTTCTTGATTAATTAGTCTGACAATTGCACAACTTAATGTACGACTTTCCCGTTCTTATGAGATCTGGGAGATCAGTATTGCATCCATGATCTATTGTCATTGCAGAGACGAGTAGATGAGCTAGCAATACCTATGAATATCAGTGAGTTATCCACAGAGAACGACTCGCTGCAAACACAAGTCAATGAGCTATTGGCAGATAGAGAGCTGCTGCATGCACAAGTAAAAGAGAAATCTGCCAGCAGAAACTTTCTACAGGCAGAAGTTCATGAGCTATCAACCGAGGTAGTTTCGCTGCAAAATCAGGTTAATGAACTATCAAAAAGGAACACTTTACTGCAGAGGCAAGTCACAGAGAGTATTGAGGCAGGAAAAAAAATGAAGAAGATAACTGCAGAGAATGACGCACTGCGTCACCAAGTCGCTGATCTATCATCAAAAAAGAAAGAGATACCAAACTTTCTCGAGTTCCCACTTGACGAGTTGAAGAAGGCAACCAAACTGTTCAGTCATAAAATCGGCGAGGGAGGGTTTGGAGAAGTATATCGCGGTCAACTCCGTCATACAACAGTTGCCGTCAAAATACTCAACCCGGGAAGTAAGCAAGGATCTGCTGAGTTCCAACAAGAGGTACATGCATCACATCTTTAGTTGCATTCTTTTCTTCGATTTCCTATCCTGGAAACTAGGTTGAGAAAGATAATCAGACGAGTCAGACCCAACAGCAATTACTTCTTTCCTTCACCGTAGGCACCACACTTCAACAAAACAGAGATTGTGACATTTGTGACCTGTGAACAAGGGTAGCATGGAATTCTGTTCCGGTGACGCTCATGTCCTGTGAAGAATAATCCTTGACAAATGACACACTGACTTGGATTACCGTTACAGTTTTTTTTAGTGCCAAGAAGTTCCCACTGCCTTCCGTGTTTATCTTTAACCTTGAGATCCAAAGGTCTTCACCAAGTTGTATAACTGCTTCAGTTCATTGCAGGTAAATGTTTTATCGAGAGTGAGGCATCCTAACCTTGTCACCTTGATTGGTGCCTGCTCGGAACAACAGTATCTCGTGTACGAGTTCCTTGCAAATGGCAGCCTCCATGAACGGCTGTTTGGGAAGATACGGCAGCAACTGTGGTGGAGGGACCGGCTGCGGATAGCTGCAGAGGTTAGGTTGGGCCTCCTCTTCCTTCATTCAAACTCTTTAGTCCATGGCGACCTGAAGCCAAGTAACATACTCTTAGATACCAATCTCAAGGCTAAAATCTCAGACTTCGGTATATGTAGGCTCCTCCCCAACCCTCAGAGAGATTCTATAGACACAGTTTGCACTTTCACTAATCCGAGGGGCACACTTGAGTACATCGATCCCCAGTTCATCATGACTGGTGAACTGACATTCAAGTGCGATATTTATGCATTTGGGGTCATAATATTGCAGCTATTAAGCACGCAGCCAGGGCTTGGTCTGGTTAAGAAGTTCGAGACCGCTATGGAAAATGACACACTGCTGCAGCTTCTGGATCGAGAAGCTGGAAACTGGCCATTTGAAGTGGCTACCGAGGTGGCAAAGTTGGGATTGAAGTGCTGCGAATCCAATCGTAAAGCCCGGCCAAAATTGATTTCAGATGTTTGGAAGGTTTTACAACCATAGCTGTGATTTGTTGCTAGAAGATGTTCATTCTCTTTGGCTTGCTCCTAGTTTTCTCAAGTCTTATTTTGAAGAACACAAAACTTGGTGATGATAAAATAAATTGTAGCATCGTCAGTTTCTATATCCAGTGTCATAGCGGACCAAAGGGGTAAATTGAGTGGAATACGCCACCATTGTGAGTGGAATATAGGATAAGGGAATAATGTGCTATAAGGCATGGCCCACGTATAGGCCATTCTTCTCGACAAGTATCTCATCACTAGACTAAAAGTGTTGAAAGAAATGTTGGAAGCTCTTTCATCCATACGTTTATTCCAAACAGTCGTTGGAAGCTCTTCCATCCATATGTTTGTATTTTTTATTTTTGATGTAAATAGTCCACAGCTACTCGAGCTCAATCACTGGCTCTCAAGCCCACCAAGACGCCAACTAGAAATAGAAATCTAATCTTTGGAAGTCCTTTAACGATTAGATTTGTAGCTGTTTGAGGGAACCCTGTTGCGTACTCTTTTACAAAAAAAAAATCCAAATTTCTTTTTCCCATAAATATCAAGTCTAATGGTTTAATTCTATTAGTCCTCTCAAAAGAAAGGTTCATTAAATAAGATTCATGTATGTATATCTGTTTATTTATTTTCCTTAGAGAAATACTTGGCCGGTGGAGAGGGTCTGTGTCTACGTAATGGTTGATTTATGAAACGTAAAACAGTATTCATGCACAAATTCTCACATTGTAAGCGGAAAATGAAATGTATCCATCGACAAGTTATATATATCTTGTCAAATATAAATATAAATATATAGAGAGAAACTAATATATACTAAATATTAAAATCCAAACAAATCTCAACCAAAATTTGAAACTATAAAGTAAAAAGTTTGGAAATTCGAATCTCAACCATTCAAATAGTTGAAATTTGTTTGGATTTACAAACACTTAAAGGTGTTTGCAAATACCAGTTTTTTCCTCTCTCTGTATATATATGTGGTTACAACGGGAGACCGAAGACATGAACCCTCCGGGAGTCGAACTCCCACCAGCAGCAAGTTGGCCATGCCATAAACCAGGAGGAACATACAATGACCTATAATCGAGTTGAAGTTCTGAGAGAAGATCTGTCGCTGTGTAATATGTCACCACCAAAATCTCCGTTCATCTCTTGCGAACTGCTAACTATGTATAACTTGTAGCAAATAGCTGAAACAATAGATATTACACAAAAAAGTTGCAAAATCAGCAACACATAAACAGTATACAGATTCATCTGCTCCCCTTTTTTCATACTCTGAAGTTCCACGAGACATCATCATACAGAATCGTTAAGGAGACGAGGCAAATTACCCATAAGAAGGAATGGATCAAGTAGCCCCTCGTTAAGGAGACGAGGCAAATTACCCATAAGAAGGAATGGATCAAGTAGCCCCAGCTAAAACTAAGAGTCTAAGAGACAACCGCATGACTCATGCCTAATCAAACAGTCTCTCTCCTGAACTACCTCTTACCCTTTGCATATTCAAAATCTTCTTCGATCTTGCAACCAATCAAAACGTAAATGATTCACATCTTCAAAATGGGAATCTGGCAACCTCCTGGTCTTCACCATCATCTTCCTCCTCTTCCATATCAGAGATAATCTCAATATCCTCCTCTTCCTCTTCTTCTTCCTCTTCAACCTCCTCTTCCTCCTGTTTCTTCTTCAAAGCGATGCTCAATAGGACAGTCTCACCCCCTGTCTTCTCCATATCCTTTCTCAATCTCTCCAAGTTTGCACGACGTCGCTCTTCCTCTAACCGCTCCCTCTCAGCCCGCCTCTTATCAAGATCAACCCTGCCAAAGAAAAAAAAACTGCGAATAAGACAATCCTCCAAAATCAGGCGCAACAACTTGGCAGAAGAAACATCACCGAACCATACTTGTAACTTTCCATGTACTCTTCCGCACTAGCTTCAATAGCTTTGAAAAAATTGTCAACTCCTTCACCATCACGTGCTGACACTCCAGCTGACTTGAGGTTACCATAGAACTCATCAAGCACTAGAGAAAGGCTTCTAGTCAAAGTTGATGTATAAGATGAATCGGACTCCATTGCAGCTTGAAAAACTTCAAAATCTTGCATCCACTGAAAGTGAATAAAATCATTGACAAAACATCACGGGAGGAAAAAGGATACCAAAATCAAGCCTTTTCCTACACTAAGTGGGCAAAAAGGTCAGCTTTCCTATCTTTGCATTGCCATGCCATCTTAAAAGCACCAGAATGTACCCAACTCAAGATAAATATAATATACCTCCAGAGCAAATTCATGACGAGCCACATCAATTTTATTAAATGTCAAGACCAATGGCAAACGTGTCTTGTAGACTATGCTGCAAGCATAGAGCATGTTGCTCATGAAAGTCACCGGATTTGTTGCGCGAGGAGTATCGATTACATATGCAATAACGGTAGGAAAAGTCGATGCAAAAGCTTCAGTAATTATGGCTCCTGATGCTGACCAAGTGAATATTTCAATCTGGCCAGGGGTGTCAACAAGAACATAATCCAGTTGATCTGCTCGCTTCTCAATAACCGATATAACCTATCATATGATTGCAGCCCAGTAAAGAAAAAGTATGTATCTGAAACATGGCTAAGAACACAATGTAGAGCTGACATGTAAGTCATCTAAACTAATACCTCATCAAACTTTGTAGAGAACAGATTCAGAGAGGTAAGAATACCACCATTTGGCCCCAGATTGAACTCTTTCATGACTTCTTTATATCTAACGGTGTCTCTTATATCAATATTAGCACCAAAAGGGAGGGACATGACTGCTGGATCAAGGTTTAAGACATATCCTCGAATACCTGAAGCAAGTGTACTTCCAACCAAGCGATGCAACAGAGTGGTCTTCCCACTTCCTGAAAGGGCATGGAAGGATGTGACAATGCTTGAGTTTTTATATGAAAAACTAACAGAAACTTCATACCCACATAAGGACATCAAAGAAAGAAATTTTTCAAGGAAGCCTTCTGCAGGGACAATACCTGCCATTCCAATGACTATAATGATAACGGGCTTCCTCTTGAAGTTAACCGATGAACTTTCAGATCCAGCAGACGAAGTCTGCCCAATTTGCAACTTCCCTATCGACTGTGTAATATCATCATCGGTAGAGCTCTCCTTTATATCACAAGAAGGAGACCAACAGAATAGCAGATTTCAACCAGATGTAAGACAAAATTTCTTCTAAGGAGAAAATGCAGGTTTTTGTGGTTCTACCTTATGTGGTGAATTTTCCATCTCCAACTTAACCCTCTAAAATATGTCACCCTTGGCTATTTTCTGCAACCATAAGCAAAACAGTGCTCAGATCAAATAGTTGCACAAGAAGCGAATGTTGCATATCAAGAATGATTAGTCATCCTTATGTTACGATTGAATCAGCATTCCTTAAGTACTGGCAGAAGTTGAAGGTGAAAAACAGGTATGAAGGACACAATAACAGAATTTCGAAAAAAAAACTCCCTCACACACACATACATTGATGTCATAATCTTGGAGAAATATGAATTTGCTTGATCCTCTGCATAATGTGAGTTCAAAACTCCCAGTACAGAACGTTTTGTCCTCCAGACTTTTCTGCTTTTGGTTGTATAGAAAATATGACCTACACCAACTCGATTGAAGATGATGCTTCAATGTAGTAGTGGAAGATCGGTGAATATCTCATCAAAATATCTCACACAAAAGCCTTAGAAAAGGCTATAATGAAGCATATGTAATGAAGGTACAATATAATAAAAATGAATATTATTTACCATAAAAAGATAGTTTGAATATGTACATGACAGGTATTTATTTATAGAAGAAAACAAGAAGAAGTGAGAGGAAGGAGACAAAAAGAAAGAAGTAGGGGGTTAGGCACACCCAGCCCCCAACGGCTGCAATTTTGGCAGTTGGGGGCCTGGTGACCGTTGGACCCCCAACGGTAGCCCTAACAGCCCGACGGGCCAAGCCCTGATGGCCCGTATGTTCTAACACCCCTCCTAGGCTCCATGACCTGAAATTTGTCAATCAAAAACAAAAATCGAGCCAGTAACAACTTGGTAATACATGCAAATTGATACTCTGATCATATAAATAGTAGTATTAAATTGCCTTGTAGATGCTCTTCACGAACATAGTAACAATCCATCTTGATATGCTTCGTATGCTAACAAAATGTACAATTATTGGCTATATAAATAGCACTACTGTTATCTATATTGCATCGTATCGTACGATACGTATCATATCACGGAATGCCACGATACAATACAAACTTTTGTATCGCCCAACCAAAGTTATCATGCCGTATCGCATGATACGGCAAAAAAAAATTGCAATTTTTTTGTGGGTTTCTGGCCTTTGTTCTCCTCTCTTCACTTCTCCCCAAGGCATCCTCTGGTACGCTCGTTTGGGATTGCAAGTTGCATGCATGTAATATTTAAATTCGAATTAGTTTATAAGAATTTTATTGAATAAGAATAATTTATGAACAAATAACAACAACAACTAAGTCTTTTCCCATACTAGACAAGGTCGGCTACATGGATTCTTTGTTTCCACATATCCCTATCGTGTGCCATGTTAGCAGTTAACTCACAATAAACTAGAACATTCTTTATTGTTTCTTTCCAACACTTTTGTGGTCATCTTCTACCTCTTTTAATACTTTCCAAATTTCGTTTTTCTAACCTTCTTCGAGGTTCTTCTTTTGATCTTCTTTCTATATGTCCAAACCATCTTAAACGATATTCTCTCATTTTATCCTCTATTGGTGCCACTCCTAATTTGTTTCTAATAACCTCATTATGTATACGGTCTTTTCTTATATGACCACTCATCAATCTCAACATCTTCATTTCTGTCACAGACATCTTTTGTACATATTGATGATTAACTGCCCAACACTCATAACCATAAAACATGGCAGGCCTAATTGTTGCTCTATAATATTTACCTTTTAACTTTAATGGTATCTTCTTATCACAAAGAATACTTGATGCTCCTCTCTATTTTAACCAACCAGCATTAATTCTATGCGTAACATCTCCACCAATTCTTCCATCACTCTAAAAAATTGACCCTAGGTATTTAAAACTTTTGTGCCAATTTTAATTTCTATGTCCTCTGAGGTAACCAAATGATCACCATTATAAATAAGTATGGACTTAAAGTTGATCCTTGATATAACCCAATATTAACTTCAAAGAAGTATGTCATTCCTTCATGAGTCCTCACACATGTTTTTGCACCATCATACATGTCTCTTATAAGGTTAATATATGTCAATGAGATACCTCTTTTTTTCAAAGTTCTTCAAAGAACCTCCCTCGGTACCCTATCATAAGGGTTTTCTAGATCAATAAATATCATGTGAAGGTCTTTCTTTTTTGCTCTAAAATGTTCCATAAGACGTCTCAAAAGGTAAATCGCTTCAATAATAGATATGCCTGGCATGAATCCAAATTGGTTCTCTGTTGTATTTGATACTTGTCTTAACCTACATTTGATAATTCTTTCCCATAATTTCATAGTGTGGCTCATTAACTTGATACCTCGATAATTCGCACAATTTTGAATGTCTCCCTTGTTCTTATATATGGGTATAAGTGTACTTGCTCTCCATTCCTCGGGCATCTTTTGGTTTTTCCATATTTCATTAAATAGTCTGGTGAGCCAAGTGATTCCTATTTCTCCTAGTATTTTCCAAACTTCTATAGGAATATTATCTGGTCCTACCGATTTACCACCCTTCATATGTTTAAGAGCCTCTTTGACTTCATTCTTTTGAATACGTCGGTAAAAATTGTGGTTTATATAATTTTTTGATTTGACTAACTCTCCTAAGCTAATACTAACATCTTTATTTTCATTATAAAGATTATAAAAATAGTTTTTCCATCTATTTCTTATATCATCATTTGCCACTAGAATTTTCTCATCCTCGTCTTTGATGCATCTAACATAATTAAGATCTTTAGTTTTCTTATCTCTAACCCTAACTATCCTAAAAATATCTCTTTCACCCTCTTTTGAGTTGAGTATTTTATATAAGTCCTCCCAAATTTTAGCTTTTGCTTCACTCACGGCCTTTTTTGCTTCCTTCTTTGATTTCTTATAAGCCTCTAAAGTTTCACTAGTTTTCTTAGCATAATGTAATTTGTAACATGCCCTCTTTGCCTTGATTTTATTTTGTACTACTTTACTCCACCACCAAGCTTCTTTTTGTGCCGGTACACCTCCCTTAGATACCCCTAACACATCTTTCGCCACTTTCCTAATATGTATAGTCATATTGTTCCACATATCACATAGTGTACCAACATAATAACATCTCCTTGAAGAACTTTCTGTTTAAATATATCTTCTTTCTCACTTTTGAGGTTCTACCGTTTAGTCCAAATAGCTCGATAAACTCTTTTCTTCTTTGTCCATTTTTTTATTTGTAAATCCATAACTAAAAGTCGGTGTTGGGTGGTTAAGCTTTCTCCTCGAATTACCTTGCAATCTATACAACACGCTCTATCTTTTTTTTATAAATAAAGTAATCAATTTGTGTTTGTGATAAGCCACTCTTATAAGTAATTAAATGTTCATCTCGTTTTTTGAAGATTGTATTGACTATATCAAATGCAACAACAACAACAACAACTAAGCCTTTTCCCATACTAGACGGGGTCGGCTACATGGATTCTTTGTTTCCACAGATCTCTATCGTGTGCCATGTTAGCAGTTAACTCCCAATAAGCTAGATCATTCTTTATTGTTTCTTTCCAACACTTTTGTGGTCGTCCTCTACCTCTTTTAATACTTTCCAAATTTAGGTTTTCTAACCTTCTTACAGGTTCTTCTTTTGATCTTCTTTCTATATGTCCAAACCATCTTAAACGATGTTCTCTCATTTTATCCTCTATTGGTGCCACTCCTAATTTGTTTCTAATAACCTCATTATGTATACGGTCTTTTCTTGTATGACCACTCATCCATCTCAACATCTTCATTTCTGTCACAGACATCTTTTGTACATGTTGATGATTAACTGCCCAACACTCAGAACCATAAAACATGGCAGGCCTAACTGCTGCTCTATAATATTTACCTTTTAATTTAAGATTGTATTGACTATATCAAATGCCATAGCAAAATTTAAAATCTCCCTACCTTCCTCATTTGTATCCCCAAAACCAAAGTTTCTATGAATCCCTTGATATCCTAATGCATCTTTACCGACATGTTCATTTAAGTCTCCTCCTAAACAAATCATCTCCCTTTGTGGAATCTTTTGAATCACCTTATCTAACTCTTCCCAAAAAGTTGTCTTTATACTATTGCGGAAGCACAAACTATATTCAAAACCTCTGCTCCTAACACTAATTTCAATGTCATGATTCGGTCACCATATCGTTGTATGTCTACTACACTATCATTTAAATCTTTATTTATGATAATACCAACTCCGTTTCGAGCCTTTTCTTTACCTTAGTACCATAATTTAAAACCTATATCCTCTATCTCCTTTGCTTTTTCTCCAACCTATTTTGTCTCTTGTAAACATAGAATATGAATCTTTCTCCAAATCATAGTATCTACCACCTCCATTAGCTTATCGGATAATGTTCCGATATTTCAAAAACCAATACGAATCTTATTATCTAGGACTAGCTTTCTTGCCCCCCTCATCCGTCCATAATCAAAATGCAGAGACCCTCTCCGAAAAATTTTCACTACATTTGGGCGACAATGTAGCGGGACTAACTTCTTTACCCACACTCGTCCATGATGTGGGAACCCTCTCTGCAATTGATTCACTACATTCAGGCGAAAATGTAGTGGCCCTTGCTTACTTATTACTGCATTCGGGCTCTACAGCACGTCGCTAGGCGGGGACCCCCCAAAGCAATGCTCATAATTTTTGTAATCCATGTTATAAAAATCCGACGAAGTTTTACGCCGACTGTCAGAAGCCTAACACAACCCTCCTTTATCCAGGCTCGAGACCGGCAATGCAAGGGTGATCCCTTACATGGGCGGAGTTTTATGAACAAATAACAATTGTAACAAAATCATGTCCCTTTCTATTGCCGACTTTTAGGTATATTTCTGTTACCAATTTCTAATTTAATGAAATTGCAAACAATGAAGAATAATTTGGTTGCCTCAGTTCATTGAATGGGCATTTCACAGCTTCACTATTTTAGGGTTCACCTTACACGACTTCCATTGAGTTGAACATGATCAACGTGAGTGAGGCTTAGCTCAACCTGTGAAGTGAGCATGTCATCATAGTTATGCATCAAAAATTCCTATTTCGATCAAGCAACTCAAAAGTAATCAAATGACCTGATTTTGACCCACAACATCCATCCATCGTCCTTCTCTTTTAAACCACCTCAAGCATTAGTTAAAAAGTTAATCTCCAGTAAGAGAAAAAGAAGATATCAACAAGTAACAATATCACATCACTGGGATGTCATAGACTCAATAATCAAAGAAATGGAACTCATTGTTTTGCTCATATATGAAAATGAGCAAATATGACAACTACATGTACAAAGATAGCAGTTTGTTAATTTTGATATATTAAGGGAGTAAATTATGGCAGATAACAAAGAAAATGCACTCCTAAGTCCTAACTGAAGAAGACGTTACAACAATAACAACTAAGCCTTTTACCATACTAGATGGGGTTGGCTACATGGATTCTTTGTTTCCAATTAGCCCTATTATAAATTGTAGAATCCATGGTAAATAAGTCTGATAAAGTTTTACGCGAGTTGTCGGAAACCTAACGCAACCCTCCTTTATCCGGGCTTGGGACCGGCCATGCAAGGGTGATCCCTTACAAGGGTGGAGTTACTTGCAAAGTTGTTATTATGAACTTTAATTTAGGATATTCCTTTACTGATGTGTCAGATCTCGCATTCCTAGTAATGCGCTTGGTTTGTGTCAATCAACTAAGTTGAAGGTTGTGAATTTCTCAAATAACTATTTCGCTGGAAAAATTCCCTCATGCTTGAAAAATTTAGAAAGGTGTTCATCTACTATTTTCTGCCTTTTTCTGTAGATTTGTAATCAATTTGCTGATACTTTGTGTTCACAGGTCGAACTTCGGGAGGAACTGTTTTCTTGACAGGGAATATATCAATCAGCGTTCTTCCCAACAATGCAGTATGCAACCCATAAAAATCTCTTGTCCATGAGATTTTGCTTTTATTATCTAATCTGTTCTTGATGGAATATACATAGTTTCTGTTATGAAAATTTACTACAGCATTGTACTTGATGCAAGAAATTGCTAAACTGATCCCGTAAATAAGTATTAGTTTGTAAAGTCACCTTTTGCTTTTTCATCTTTATTCCGTTTGTTCCACTCAGTTATGTCCTTTAAAGACTGTCAAATGTTGAAGCCTTGATACGTAAAACAATCAGTGTTGGCCTCATTTTGAAGTTTCAAAGTAATATAGTTCCTTGTACAGAAAATGTTCTTTTACATCTGCTGCTTTTTGTTTGACCAATATCTATAGTTCCCTTTGCAGATCTCATCTTTTAGTTTCTCCATTAACCAAGAGTTCTATCATTTATCCTATTTTAACCTAGAATTTGTGTTGCAATGGCTTCAGAACAATTCCATGAACAAGAAAACCTTGTAGTGGGCAAATGGTTTTATGATGCATGCATTTCATTTAATGGAACAAACAATTTTTATTTTCAAGCAATAGCAAATGTAATTTCTAATATTGGAAAGGCATATTGGTTATAGAATTTTTAAGCAATAGCAAACAATTCCTAAACGACTTATGTTTTTGAGATTCCTAACATGTTAGAGGAAAGACATATTGCAGAGGTCCTAATGAAAAGTTTGATAAGGTGATATCTGAGGTTGGGCTAGAGAATGTAGTCAAATTCATTACAGATAATACAACTAACTATAAAGCAGTTGGGAAGAAGTTAGCATATACTTATAGAAATTTTTATTAAACATCATGTGCAACCCATTTTTTATTAAACACCATGTGCAACCCATTGCTTACATCTCATCCTTGAGGATATTAGTCAGATGGATGAGATAAATGCAACTGAATATTGCCAAGATATCATCAAATTTATCTATAACTATGTTTTTGTATTATGTATGAGATATATGTAGATGGTGTGGAGCTCCTTCGTAAAGCTGCAACTCGGTTTTCAACTAATTTCTTATTTGTACTGAGCATTGTGAAACAAAAGCAAGACTTGAAGAGAATGTTCTCCTCATATCAGTGGTAGCAATTTATAAAGTTGCCTCAAAATAGAAGAAACAAAATTAGGAGTACATTTTGGAACTCCTGTGTTAGACTATTAAGTATTACATGTTATTTAGTGAAAGTTTTAAAATTGGGTGATGCGAGGAGAAACCATCTATGGGCAAATGGATTGATTTTGATTTTGAGGATGATGATTTTAATTTTGAAGTAGAAGGTGGTGAAGATCTTCAGCAATGAGAAAATGAAGATTATTTAGTTAATGATCCTGATTACAATAGGTAAATGTATTTTTATATTTTTTTAAGGATTTTGCTTCAAAATATGTAATTTTTGTTTCAGTTATTGAATGGTGAATGATGAATATGTACTAAATTTTTGTATTATATGAATTCTTTGTAATTATCATATTTTTTCTGTTTTTTCTGATATTTTTTATTTTTATCAATTTTTTAGTATTAAATTATGATATAAAGTGATCGTATCATGGACCAAAACGACATACAATACGATATGCATCGAACAATATTGTTCGTACCATATTATATGTTATGATATGATATGGGTGTATCAGTGCCCTATGCAATAAAGGCACCGATACGCTTTTTACAATATTTAATAGAATAACAAGATTTTAATGAGAAAAGCGGAAATATGGCAGCTTATAAGAATGCAATAAAAGAAATAAAGAAAGTGATTTACGATTATCTACAAGGTACAACAAACAATAAGACTCAGAAGATTTCATTTCACATATTAAAATATACGAAGGAGAAGCTTCTAATATGGAAGCTAATATAGGAAGAGGCGCTCAATATGTACCATTTTCATCATTTGGCTCACGACCACCTCTTTCTAATGGACCGATGGATTCATTTGTCTCTTCATTGCTAGACTCATTAGAGCAATCTACTTTATAAAGTTGATACAAGAAAGAAGAAAGAGAACGAGTACGTATATCGATTAGTAGGTGGATGTATCAAAATGGTATCCCTTTTAATGTTGTCGGATCCTTCGGCTTTCAAGTGATGATTAATATTATAGGTCAGTTTGGTCCTAGAATGAAGGCTCCATTGTACCATGAAGTCAAGAAAACATTATTAGATATGGAAGTAAGAACAAGAGAGTTTATAAATGGATTAAGAAAGCATTAGACCACATATATATGTTCTATTATGTGAGATGGATGGACTAATAGAAAACAGAAAACACTAATAAATTTTTTAGTACATTGTTTCTTAAGTCTATTGATGCATACAATAAAGTAAATGATGCAAATAAATTATATATATTATTAGATGAAGTGATCTTAAGAGGTTGGAGAGAAAAATGTTATGCAAGTGGTCAGAAATAATGCAACAAATTACTTATTACTTGAAAGCTTATAGAATGTTGATAGTTGAATTTAATAATTTGTTTTGGATACCATACGTTGCACACTGTATTGATTTGATGTTTAAAGATATTGAAGAGACAAATAAACTAAAAGGCATCTTTAGTACGCAAATAAGCTAGTGACATTTCTGTATAACCATGGTATATATTATATATGATTCGCATTTTATTGAAAGAAAAGATATACATAGGTCAGTTGTGACCCATTTTGCTACTAGATTCTTAATATTGGATAGCTTGTAATTGTCAAAAAAAGCTCTAAGGTCTGGTTATTTCTTAACAATGGAAAAAATATCCTTTATCAAATAGTATTCAAAGGAAGCAATCTAAGATAATAATTCTACAACTCAGATTTTGAAAGGGCATTAGTTTTTCACTTAGTGCAACAAGTCCCATGGTAGATGTTTTATGTATGATGGATAGCAGTCATGGGCTATATCTATTAAAAGATGGACTGTGTAAAAGAGTAAATAAAGGTATTATGTGTTGTTAATCTTTATTACTTTACTCTTTTACTTAGTTCAATTAGTTATATGTTATTAATCTTGGTAATAATATTAATCTTATTTTATAAGTTAACTAAAAAACAAAGAAGAGCAATATGCTTTTATTTGGAAGATGATAGACAAAAGATGGAACAAACAAATGCATAATCCATTGCGTGTTGCTGCATTGTACCTAAATCCAGGGTTGTATTATGAGTACGAAGGAATAAAATCTAATCCTCAAATTAAAGAGGGCTTGTTTCAAGTTATTAATATTATTGTATGAAGTAATGAAAAACAACAACAAATCACTATCAAAGTGCCTCAAGTAGTTTTGAACTAGAATTAGCTAAGTTCAAAGAAAGCATTAATCCAAGTAACTTTCTTTATTTTATTATCATGATATAATTTAGGCTTTTGAATTTGATTAATTTATTGTTTATACATGTGTTTGTCATAGTTGAATGATGTACAACCTTTAGCCATGGATGTCCTGAATTGTAAAATTTCGCTATAGGGGTTTTGAGTCTTACTTGTAGTATCACTTTATGTGAACGCAACTAAGGTACCTTTGAAATGATAAGAATTATACTTCATAAATGATGTAATAAAATAAAATTATTTGTTATTAAATCATAACTTATTATGAATTCTTTCTCTTATCTTAGATTCATACAAAAAAGCGAAATAGATAATTGCATCAATGCTTATGACTTAACTTTTGTGTAATATAATGAAAAGCTAATAAGAAGATACAAAGATAGGAAAGCTAATGCTAATTTTGACCCATCACATTGGCATCCATTAAAGATCATGATAAATATTCAATTGGTGATGAGTTTGTTGGTGACGATAAATCACTTACATGGTGAAATATTGATTTGATATCTGAAATACAAGAGAGAGTTGTTCTATATACAAGATCTAAGGATACAAAAACAATAAAAAAGGCAAAGCAAAGTAAAGGATAAGATGCCTATGGATGATGAGGAAGAAGAAATTTTATTTTGAAGAAACATATGAGAAACAAGAACTAGAAGAACACGGATCTTCATGTGAAAATGAACTTGATTAGTTTCCTTTGGAATATAAAATATATAGCTTTTTTAGTTCATCTTAAACAATTAAGATTATATTGTAATCTTATTTGATGGATGTTATGTTTTGAACTTGTTATTTGTTAAGTTGTAAGTTGTTAGTTGTTATATTTGATGCATGTTAAAGTTGTTACTTCAAAAGTATTCTGAATATTCTCATCATTTGGTTGATGTTATTTTGATTCTTAAACCTATAATTTTTTGGTGAGTGTTATATTTTCTTGTGGATCTTCATGATTTTTTTATGTTTTAAGACTATTTATTTCTCTACCCTAATATTATTCTATTCTCCATTACTCAAATTAGATTGGACCATAGTAACCTACCTAAAGAGATAAGTATAATACATATTTCAAATGATATCCATATGCCATTTGTCTTCTTAAAATTTGTTTATTTAGTTTGATTCATGTTTATGTAACAACAAACAAACAACAACTAAGCCTTTTCCCATACTAGACGGGGTCGGCTACATGGATTCTTTGTTTCCACATATCCCTATCGTGTGTCATGTTAGCAGTTAACTCACAATAAGCTAGAATCATTCTTTATTGTTTCCTTCCAACACTTTTGTGGTCATCCTCTAGCTCTTTTAATACTTTCCAAATTTAGTTTTTCATACCTTCTTAGAGGTTCTTCTTTTGATCTTCTTTCTATATGTTCAAACCATCTTAAACGATATTATCTCATTTTATCCTCTATTGGTGTCACTCCTAATTTGTTTCTAATAACCCCATTATGTATATGGTCTTTTCTTGTATGACTACTCATCCATCTCAACATCTTCATTTCTCTCACAGATATCTTTTGTACATGTTGATGATTAACTGCCCAACACTCAGAACCATAAAACATGGTAGGCCAAATTGCTGCTCTATAATATTTACCTTTTAACTTTAATGGTATCTTCTTATCACAAAGAACACTTGATGCTCCTCTCCATTTTAACCAACCAGCATTAATTCTATGCTTAACATCTCCATCAATTCTTCCATCACTCTAAAAAATTGACCTTAGGTACTTAAAACTTTTCTTTTAAGAGATGCAATGTGTGCCAATTTTAATTTCTATATCCTCTGAGGTAACCAAATGATCAAACTTACATTCCATATATTCTGTCTTTGTTCTACTAAGTCCGAGACCTTTGCTTTCTAATGTTTCTCTCTATAGTTTCAATTTTCTATTAACTTTTTCCTTAAACTCCTCCACTAATACAATGTCATCTGCAAATAACATACACCAAGGTACTTCATCTTGAATATGTTTTGTTAACTCATCAATCACCATTATAAATAAGTATGGACTTAAAGTTGATCCTTGATGTAACCCAATATTAACAGCAAAGAAGTCTGGCATTCCTTCAAGAGTCCTCACACACATTTTTGCACCATCATACATGTCTCTTATAAGGCAAATGTATGTCAATGGGATACCTATTTTTTCCAAAGTTCTCCAAAGAACCTCCCTCGATAATCTATCATAAGTTTTTTCTAGATCAATAAATATCATATGAAGGTTTTTCTTTTTTCCTCTAAAATGTTCCATAAGACATCTCAAAAGGTGAATCGCTTTAACAGTAGATCTGCCTAGCATGAATCCAAATTGGTTCTCTGTTGTACTTGATACTTGTCTTAACCTACGTTCGATAATTCTTTTCCACAATTTCATGGTATGGCTCATTAACTAGATACCTCGATAATTCGCACAATTTTGAATGTCTCCCTTGTTCTTATATATGGGTATAAGTGTACTTGCTCTCCATTCCTCGGGCATCTTTTGGTTTTTCCATATTTCATTAAATAGTCTTGTGAGCCAAGTGATTCCTATTTCTCCTAGTATTTTTCAAACTTCTATAGGAATATTATCTGGTCCTACTGATTTACTACTCTTCATATGTTTAAGAGGTTTATGTGTCTCTTGATATTTCTTAAAAACTATAGAATCTATTATATATACATTATTTCTTAATCATGAATGAAAGTATACCACTAAATCCCCACTACCGCTATATTAGGAATCGCTAATAGTATGCTAGCCACTATTGATAACATAGATGTAGGGTAAGAAGTTGTTTAGCAACATGCGTTCTCTTTTAATAACAAATAACAACAATAACTAAGCCTTTTCCCATGCTAGACGGGATTGGTTACATGGAATCTTTGTTTCCACAAAGCCCTATCATGTGTCATATTAGCAGTTAACTCACAATAAACTAGATCATTCTTTATTGTTTCTTTTCAACACATTTGTGATCGTCCTCTAACTCTTTTAATACATTCAAAATCTAGTTTTGCATACCTTCTTCTAGATACTTCTTTTAATCTTTTTGTATATGTCCAAACCATCTTAAACGATATTCTCTCATTTTATCCTTTATCGGTGTCACTCCCAATTTGTTTCTAATAACCTCATTATATATACGGTCTTTCCTTTATGATCACTCATTCATCTCAACATTTTCATTTCTGCCACCAACATATCTTTTGTATAACCATAAAACATGGTTGGTCTAATTGTTGCTCTATAATATTTATCTTTTATGGTATCCTCTTCTTACAAAGAATATCATATGCTCCTCTCTATTTTAACCAACCCGCATTAATTTTATGTGTAACATCTCCATCAATTCTTCTATCACTCTTAAAAATTGACCTTAAATATTTAAAACTTTTTTTTTTGGATGCAATGTGTCAATTTTAATTTCTCTGTCCTCTTAAGTAACCAAATGAACAAACTTACATTCCATATATTTTGTCTTTATTCTACTAAATCGGAAGCCTTTACTTTCTAATGTTTCTCTCCATAATTCCAATTTTCTATTAACTTTTTCTTTAAACTCCTTCTATAACACAATGTCATCAGCAAATAACATACACCAAAGTACTTCATCTTGAACATGTTTTGTTAACTCATCAATCACCATTATAAATAAGTATGGATTTAAAGTTGATCCTTGATGTAACCCAATATTAACTTCAAAGAAGTATGTCTTTCCTTCATAAGACCTCACACATGTTTTTGCACAATCGTACATATCTCTTATAAGGTTTATGTATGTCAATGGGATACCTCTTTTTTCTAAGGTTCTTCAAAGAACCTCCCTCAATACCCTATCGTAAGCTTTTTCTATATCAATAAATATCATGTGAAATTCTTTCTTTTTTGCTCTAAAATGTTCTATAAGACATCTCAAAAGGTGAATCGCTTCAACAGTAGATTTGCCTACGTGAATCCAAATTGGTTCTCTGTTGTACCCGATACTTGTCTTAACCTACATTCGATAATTTTTTCCCATACTTTCATAGTATATCTCGTTAACTTATACCCAATAATTCACACAATGAATGTCTCCCTTGTTATTGTATATGGGAATAATTGTATTCGCTCTCCATTCCTCGAACATCTTTTGGTTTCTCCATATTTCATTAAATAGTCTTGGGAGCGAAGTGATTCCTGTCTCTCATAAGATTTTTCAAACTTCTATAGTGATATTATTTGGCCCTACAGATTTACCACCGTTCATATGTTTAAGAGTCTCTTTTACTTCATTATTTTTAATATGTCGGTAGAAATTATGGTTTATAAACATTTCTGATTTGCCTAGCTCTCCTAAGCTAATACTAACATCTTTATTTTCATTAAAAAGCTTACAAAAATAGTTTTTTCATCTATTTCTTATACCATCATTTGCCACTAAAATTTTCTCATCCTTGTTTTTAATGCATGTAACAGAATTAAGATCGTTAGTTTTCTTATCTCTAGCCCTAGCTATCCTATCACCCTCTTTTGAGTTGAGTTTTTTTATATAAATCCTCTCAAATTTTAGCTTTTGCTTAATTGTGGCCTTTTTCGCTTCCTTCTTTGCTTTCCTATAAGCTTCTAAAATTTCACTAGTTTTTTTAGCATAATATAATTTGTAACGTACCCTCTTTGCCTTGATTTCATTTTTGCACTACTTCACTCCACCAAGCTTCTTTTTGTGCCGGTACACCTCTCTTAGATTCACCTAATACCAATGTTGTCTGACGCGTATCGTATCGTGTATCGCTGGGCTCCACGATACGGGCGTATCGTATCGTATCGTATCATATCATACTTTAATATTAAAATAATGCAAAAATTAATTAAAAATTAATAAAAAATAGTAAAAAATCAAAAAAAATCAAGAAAAAATCAAGAAAAATCTGATAATTGCTTTAAATTCATATAATGTAAGTTTAGTATAGATTGAGCATTCAACATTGAACAATTGCATCCAAATTTACATATTTTGAATCCAAAAAATAAAATACAGACATAATTTACACTTTATAGTACACTACAGTTACATATACAACAACAACTACGCCTTTTCCCATACTAGACGGGGTCCATCTTCCTTCATAATGGGAAAGCATCTATTTCTCCCAATCGTAATATCTCAACTACCATGAGGATCCTTGCTTCTCAAACTTTCATCTTTACTAATTATTCGCGATCCATGAGACTGTCTGAGTCAACTAAATTTAGTAGCGGACTATTATGGACTAACTACAGTTACATATAATATTACATTTTACAAATTGTAATCAGGATCATCAACTAAATAATCTTCATCTTCTCCTTGTTGCAGATCCTCATCATCATCAGCCATACCCACACCTTCTTCTTCAAAATCAAATTCTTCATCTCCATAATGTTGTTGCGCTCCTTCCAAATTAATCCAGGCAACGTCTTCTTCTGTTAGGAGGGCATTTTCTTCAGTGTCTTCCATAACCCAATCTTCTAATATCTCAAAATTATCCAAACTTATTGGATTGAATTGACTTTCTTCTCTATTTACTTTTTGTAATTGCCTACGACACAAACAAAGATAAACAATTAGTAAGTAATATTAACAATTGAAAACTGAAGTTAAATAATATCGAATTGAAAATTTGAAAGTAATACAACATTACCTTTCACGAAGGCGCATGTTACAACGAATATAAACCAAATCATTAAGCCTTTTGTGTTCCAACCTGTTGCGCTTTTTTATATGGATGTGTTCAAAAACACTCCAATTTCTTTTACAACCTGTTGCACTACAGGTTTGGCTTAAGACTCTAACTACAAAATGTCTAAGGTTTGGACAATCACTTCTAAACTTGTTCCACCAAACATCTGTAAAAAAAATATAAATATTAGAGACATAATAATCCACAGTAATGTAAGATGCAACTTAAATATGAAAATAAACAATGTACCTGGACGAATCGTAGAGCGGTTGCGAATTGCAACAGGCAAACCCATCAAGTGAAGAGCATTATCATATATCTCCATCTCTCGATGTATCGCATCTACTATGCTCTCATCAGGGACTAATCTGTCGATGCATTCAATGATTCCTCGATTAACCTCACCATCCCTTTTGAAGGTTGCTGAGTACCTCAATGATGGGTTTAGATAGTAGGTTGCTGCATAAATAGGCTGATGCAATTGTTTATTCCATCTACTATCAATTATTTTTCACACGGGCACATAATCTCTTTTTTTTCATTAAAGTTATTTCTGATCGCTTCTTTTGCCCTGTCCATAGCTTCATAAAGGTAGCCCATAGATAGTTTCTCCTCGCTGTCAGCCAATCTCAAAACTTTCACTAAAGGACAAGTAATTTTCAATAATCTGATACCTGCATTCCAAAATGAACTTCTAAAAATCGTTTCTGCAATCTCATTTAACTTTCTGTTTCTTCTATTTTGTGGCAACTCTGCAAATTGTTGCCACTCATCTGAGGAGCACATTCTCTTTAAAGCTTGCTTCTGTCTCACAATACACTGTACAGATAAGAAGTTTGTTGCGAACCGAGTTATAGCTGTGCGAAGAAGCTCTGCACCTTCTGTGTATCTCCTCATCATACACAAAACAAATGCATGGTTGTAAATGAATTTTGTAATATCTTGGCAACACTCAGTTGCTGCCTTTATTTCATCCATCTCACCAATGTCCTCGATGATGAGATCTAAACAATGGGCTGCACATGGTGTCCAGTAGAAAGTCCCATAAATATCAGCTAACTCCTTTCCAGCTGCTTTGTAGTTAGCTGCATTATCTGTAATCAATTGGACTACATTTTCTAGCCCAACCTCCTGTATAACCTTATCAAATTCCTCTCGTAGGATCTCTGCAGTGTGCCTCTCCTCTGACATATCTAGAGATCTCAAAAACATGAGTCCTTTAGGACAATATACAAGAAAGTTTAGCAATGTTATTTCTCGCCTATCGGTCATCCATCTGCCATGCACGATTGTCTCAAAGTCGAACAGTATTGCTGCACTTCAATCACGGTCTGATCTAATATCTTCCCTCTCAACTTCTGATAAGAGGGCATCCTGTATCCTGGACCAATGTTAGCAATTGCATATACCATTGCTTGAAAATGAAAACTGTTTGCTGCATTAAATGGAATGCATGCATCATAAAACCATCTGCCCACTGCAAGGTCTGCTTGATCGTGCAGTTGTTCTGAAGCCATAGCAGCACGAATTCCTGGCTGAGCACCAGGTGTAGTGGAAGGAGGAAAAAACGAATGTATGCTAGAAGAAGAAGCTCTTCCTCTACTCCTTCCTGAACTTCCTCTTTTGCCACCTCCAAAGTCTTCAGCTGCAACCCTCTTTCCTCTGCTAGGTGCTCGCGAACTGCTACTACCAATATCTGTTCCAACATCTGAAGGCAAACTATCAGTGAATCCAACTCCAGTGGCAGTAGCATCATCAGCTTCTTCACACATCTGAAAATCATTCTTTTGTTGTCTCCTTTCCTGTATGCTCTCAATCATCTGCAAGCATTGTCATTTAATACCTTCTGGCACACTTCTAACTCTGCCTGTGCATGGAGCAACTTCTTTTCTAGTTCCTACTAGGTGGTGTTTCAACCTTGAAATTCCACCACTAACTACCTTTTCACAAAATAAACATCTGATTTTTAACCTTGAACCCTCAACTGGTATACCCCACTGCCATGCCGGATCATCAGACTTTGAATGAGAGTCTCTACCACCTCTTCCTCCATCTCAATGGAGTACTTTAATTCAAACAAAAACCTGAAAATAAAAGCACTTCGTAAATCCCCCAATCTTCAAATAACACTCAAATCGAGTATCTCCCACTTCATGAATGCAATAAAAATCGTATACACACACTTAATAACTTCATATTTGGTCATTAAAAAAAAAACCGAAATAACACAAAAAACAATAAATATAAAGGAAAAAAATGGAAAAAACATTAAAAATATACCTAAATCCGAGTTTGGAGGCTTGGACGGACACCGTAGGGCACGATTTTAGAGTTTTGAACACCAAGGAGGCGAAAACCGACTCTTAGGGAGCTTGAAGAACCCAAAAGGAGATAGAAAACCCGCGAAAAATCGTGAGTTTCTCTCGGGCCGAGACCCTTTATAAGGGTCCCAGGGCGTATCACCCGTATCGTACGATACGGTGCGATACTCTCGCACTTGCGATACGGGCCCCCGTTACGATACGGACAACATTGTCTAATACATCTTTCGCCACTTTCCTAATATGTATATTCATATTGTTCCGCATATCACAAGGTATACCAACATAATTTCAAGCATCTCCTTAAAGAACTTTCGGTTTAAATATATTTTTTTTCTCGCTTTTGAGGTTCCACCATTTAGTCCAAATAGTTCGATGCACTTCTTTCTTCTTTGTCCATTTTTTTTATTTGTAAATCCATAACTAAAAGTCAATGTTGGGTGGTTAAGTTTTCTCCTAGAATTACCTTGCAATCTTTACAACACGCTCTATCTTTTTTTCTATAAATAAAATAATCAATTTATGTTTGTGATAAGCCACTCTTATAAGTAATTAAATGTTAATCTCATTTTTTGAAGATTGTATTCAGTGTTGTCCGTATCGCACCGTATCGTACGATACGGTGCGATACGTATCGTATCGTGGGCCACCACGATACGATACGGGCCCCCGTATCGCAGGTGCGGGCGTATCGCACCGTATCGTGCGATACGGCCCGTATCGCACGATACGCCCTGGGACCCTTATAAAGGGTCCCGGGCCGAGGGAAACCCGCGATTTTTCGCGGGTTTCCTCTCTCCTTTTGGGTTCTTCAAGCTCCCTAAGAGTCGGTTTTCGCCTCCTTGGTGTTCAAAGCTCTAAAATCGTGCCCTACGGTGTCCGTCCAAGCCTCCAAACTCGGATTTAGGTATATTTTTAATGTTTTTTTCCTTTTTTTCCTTTATATTTATTGTTTTTTGTGTTATTTCGGGTTTTTTTTTTTGAATGACAAAATATGAAGTTATTAAGTGTGTGTATACGATTTTTATTGCATTCATGAAGTGGGAGACACTCGATTTGAGTGTTATTTGAAGATTGGGGATTTACGAAGTGCTTTTATTTTCAGGTTTTTGTTTGAATTAAAGTACTCCATTGAGATGGCAGGAAGGGGTGGTAGAGACTCTCATTCAAAGTCTGATGATCCGGCATGGCAGTGGGGTATACCAGTTGAGGGTTCAAGGTTAAAAATCAGATGTTTATTTTGTGAAAAGGTGGTTAGTGGTGGAATTTCAAGGTTGAAACACCACCTAGCAGGAACCAGGAAAGAAGTTGCTCCATGCACAGGCAGAGTTAGAAGTGTGCCAGAAGGTATTAAATGGCAATGCTTGCAGATGATTGAGAGCATACAGGAAAGGAGACAACAAAAGGATGATTTCCAGATGTGTGAAGAAGCTGATGATGCTATTGCCACTGGAGTTGGATTCACTGATAGTTTGCCTTCAGATGCTAGAACAGATATTGGTAGTAGCAGTTCGCGAGCACCTAGCAGAGGAAAGAGGGTTGCATCTGAAGACTTTGGAGGTGGCAGAAGAGGAAGTTCAGGAAGGAGTAGAGGAAGAGCTTCTTCTTCTAGCATACATTCGTTCTTTCCTCCTTCCACTACACCTGGTGCTCAGCCAGGAATTCGTGCTGCTATGGCTTCAGAACAACTGCACGATCAAGCAGACCTTGCAGTGGGCAGATGGTTTTATGATACATGCATTCCATTTAATGCAGCAAACAGTTTTCATTTTCAAGCAATGGCAGATGCAATTGCTAACATTGGTCCAGGATACAGGATGCCCTCTTATCAGAAGTTGAGAGGGAAGATATTAGATCAGACCGTGATTGAAGTGCAGCAATACTGTTCGACTTTGAGACAATCGTGGAAGGAAACAGGATGCACTATCATGGCAGATGGATGGACCGATAGGCGAAGAAGGACATTGCTAAACTTTCTTGTATATTGTCCTAAAGGACTCATGTTTTTGAGATCTCTAGATATGTCAGAGGAGAGGCACACTGCAGAGATCCTACGAGAGGAATTTGATAAGGTTATACAAGAGGTTGGGCTAGAAAATGTAGTCCAATTGATTACAGATAATGCAGCTAACTACAAAGCAGCCGGAAAGGAGTTAGCTGATATTTATGGGACTTTCTACTGGACACCATGTGCAACCCATTGTTTAGATCTCATCCTCGAGGACATCGGTGAGATGGATGAAATAAAGGCAGCAACTGAGTGTTGCCAAGATATTACAAAATTTATTTACAACCATGCATTTATTTTATGTATGATGAGGAGATACACAGAAGGTGCAGAGCTTCTTCGCACAGCTGCAACTCGGTTCGCAACAAACTTCTTATCTGTACAGAGTATTGTGAGACAGAAGCAAGCTTTAAAGAGAATGTTCTCCTCAGATGAGTGGCAACAATTTGCAGAGTTGCCACAAAACAGAAGGAACAGAAAGTTAAATGAGATTGCAGAAACGGTTTTTAGAAGTTCATTTTGGAATGCATGTATCAGATTATTGAAAATTACTTGTCCTTTAGTGAAAGTTTTGAGATTGGCTGACAGCGAGGAGAAACCATCTATGGGCTACCTTTATGAATCCATGGACAGGGCAAAAGAAGCAATCAGAAATAACTTTAATGGAAAAAAAAGAGATTATGTGCCCGTGTGGAAAATAATTGATAGTAGATGGAATAAACAATTGCATCAGCCTATTCATGCAGCAGCCTACTATCTAAACCCATCATTGAGGTACTCAGCAACCTTCAAAAGGGACGGTGAGGTTAATCGAGGAATCATTGAATGCATCGACAGATTAGTCCCTGATGAGAGCATAGTAGATGCGATACATCGAGAGATGGAGATATATGATAATGCTCTTCACTTGATGGGTTTGCCTGTTGCAATTCGCAACCGCTCTACGATGCGTCCAGGTACATTGTTTATTTTGATATTTAAGTTCCATCTTACATTACTGTGGATTATTATGTCTCTAATGTTTATATTTTCTTTACAGATGTTTGGTGGAACAGGTTTGGAAGTGATTGTCCAAACCTTAGAGATTTTGCAGTTAGAGTCTTAAGCCAAACCTGTAGTGCAACAGGTTGTGAAAGAAATTGGAGTGTTTTTGAACACATCCATACAAAAAGCGCAACAGGTTGGAACACAAAAGGCTTAATGATTTGGTTTATATTCGTTGTAACATGCGCCTTCGTGAAAGGTAATGTTGTATTACTTTCAAATTTTCAATTCGATATTATTTAACTTCAGTTTTGAATTGTTAATATTACTTACTAATTGTTTATCTTTGTTTGTGTCGTAGGCAATTAAAAAAAGTAAATAGAGAAGAAAGTCAGTTCGATCCAATAAGTTTGGATAATTTTGATATATTAGAAGATTGGGTTATGGAAGACACTGAAGAAAATGCCCTCCTAACAGAAGAAGACGTTGCCTGGATTAATTTGGAAGGAGCGCAACAACATTATGGATGAAGAATTTGATTTTGAAGAAGAAGGTGTGGGCGTGGCTGATGATGATGAGGATCTGCAACAAGGAGAAGATGAAGATTATTTAGTTGATGATCCTGATTACAATTTGTAAAATGTAACATTATATGTAACTGTAGACTGTAGTGTACTGTAAAGTGTAAACTATGTCTGTATTTTATTTTTTGGATTCAAAATATATAAATTTGGATGCAATTGTTCAATGTTGAATGCTCAATCTGTACTAAACTTACATTATATGAATTTAAAGCAATTATCAGATTTTTCCTGATTTTTTCTTGATTTTTTTTCGATTTTTTATTAATTTTTAATTATTTTTACATTATTTTAATATTAAAGTACGATACGATACGATACGATACGATACGATACGATACGCCCGTATCGTGGAGCCCAGCGATACACGATACGATACGCGTCAGACAACACTGATTGTATTGACTATAAAGAGATCAAATGCCATAGAAAAATTTAAAATCGCCCTACCTTCCTTATTTATATCCCCAAAACCAAAGTTCTCATGACTACCTTGATATCCTAATGTCTCTTTACCGACATGTCCATTTAAGTCTCCTCCTAAACAAATCATCTCCCTTTGTGGAATTCTTTGAATCATCTTATCTAACTCTTCCCAAAAAGTCATCTTTATACTATCTCCTCGTCCTACTTGGGGAGCTATATTCAAAACCTTTGCTCCTAACACTAATTTTAATATCATGATTCGGTATCATATCCTTGTATGTCTACTACACTATCCTTTAAGTCTTTATTTATGATAATACCAACTTCGTTTCGAGCCTTTTCCTTACCTGAGTACCATAATGTACCATAATTTAAAACATGTATCCTCAATTTCCTTTGCTTTTTCTTCAACCCACTTTGTCTCTTGTAAACATAAAATATAAATCTTTATCTGAATCATAGTATCTACCACCTCCATTAGCTTACCGGACAATGTTTTGATATTCCAAGAATCAATATGAATCTTATTATCTAGGACTAGCTTCCTTACCCCCACATTCGTCTGTATTGAAAATGCGGAGACCATCTTTGTAATTTATTTACTACATTTGGGTGGCAATGTAGCGGGACTAACTTCTTTATCCACACCCGTCCATGATGTGGGAACCCTCTCTGCAAAATATACTGACCCTTGCTTATTTCTCATTGCATTCGAGCTCTGCAGTGCATCGCTAAGAGGAGACGCCCCAACGCAATACTCATAATTTTGTATAATCTATGGTATAAAAATCTGACAGTTTTATGTTGGCTATCAGAAGCCTAACACAAACCTCCTTTATCCGAGCTTTGGACCGACCATGCAAGGGTGATCCCTTACATGGGTAGAATTGCGTTCTCTTTTGACAAGTTAAAAGAAAATTGTAAGTCTTGAACAAAAGAGTATCAATGAATACTTTTACGCATACTCAGAGTCTACGGTAGTTCAGGAGTCTGCAACTTCACGGGTCATGGGTATGGAGATAAATTGGACACAAGGAGATGACAAATCCTTGAAAAGGATTACAAACAACAGATGCATTTTTCAAATCTTACACTTCAAATCCAGAACTTATTAACTCCAGGATTTAATATTTTGAAAGATTTGGAACAGCAAACATTTAACGTCATTATCATAGTCAGTATCATCAACTTAAGGCACATGAGGTGACCCGTTAAGAATCAAATGCAAGAGAGTTGTCCTAACGATGCGGATCACATAGATAGACCAAACAACCAAAACTCTTACTGATGCAAACACTGTTAACAACGCGAAAAATTGAAGGAACCCAGAAGAGATACAATAATACGAAAAGTAAAAATCATCAAGTTTCGCAATGATGAAAATAATCCATAGAATTTGACTGCAATAAACTAACAAAAACAGATCCAATCACTACCACCAATAAGACTTTAAGTTCAATCCAACTACCCCATAACGGATTGTGAATAATTCATACAACAGTAAATGTGAACAATCACGCCTTCCTCACGAATAATCATGCCCCATTATGGTCGACATGACCCAACTTCGTTCTTAACAAATCCCTAATTGTTCAAGTGAAGAACCATCAAACTGTCAAAGAAAAAAAGAGGGCATGCATGTCAATCTTGACAAGCAACTCCATGACTAACTGTGTTAGCTTATCCATCCACGATGAACTAAATTAGCTTATCCATCCATGATCCCGCCCTTCCACTTCAACATATACGAAACCAGACTTCCCCAACAGGTAAAAAGAAGAGGATCAAATCTTGCCAAGCATCATATTAGAATGGGAAAAACAAACATTACAGGCTTTGTTGGTTCAAAGTTTTACACGGTGCGAAACCAAAGTTATACAAATGTGAAGATAGAGACGTTCATTGTGCTCACAGGAATAGAAACAGATAGGGGCACGCTTTCTGGTCATGGACGCATGGAAGAGAAGGGGACCAGCGTCGCAGGCCTCTTCTCTCCGGCTCCATAACGATCAAAGTTCCGGCATGACCAAACGGTGCTCGCCGAACACACACACAAACAGAGAGAGAAAGAGAGAGAGAAGTGACCTGCTCGCACCACGAGTTGCTTCTGGCCGTGCCGTTGAGGTATCTGTTCCCTCTCGGAGCTTTTCGCCTTGAGGGGAAGATGAAGCGAAATGGGCGCGGATGCCTTTTCGCACTTTCTGCTCTCTTCCGATTCTTCTTCCCTCTAAAACCCTGCGACGTATCTGTCAATTTGTCGTCTGTTTGACGTCGTGTCCCTCTGACACGTCTGGATTAAGAAAGGGCACGAACTGGACACGAGAGTGCTTTCCTTCTTTGACAACAAATTTCCCTAGAGTGGTTTCATTAAACAAGGGTTCCAGATCAGTTTTTAAACGTCTTGGTAATGAAGAAAGCAGTGTACGCCACGCCGCTTCTAAACTCTAACTCAAGAAACACAGACGTCTTAACCTGATTCTTATTTTCTCTTGCCAAAGCCAAAATTGGCGTTATCACAAATGATGTCACTTGAGAAAAACAAGAACTATTCGTATGTTGCACTATGAAAATCGCTTTGCCACAAACAATGGTAATTGCAAAAGAAAATTTATATATGTTTATGTCGCTGAAAAAAAGAGCCAAAGTACACATAGAATTTGGTCCTTCAGTTTTACTATGAAAAAGTGAGTAGTTGGCGTCCAATAAGGGTAGAAATTTAGCTATGATTCGCAGCAGCAATTGCCACGATTCAAGGAAGAGCTAACGCGTCTTGCTTTAACGTGCTTCTTTGATGGGAAAACCTTCGTCTGTTCTCCTGAAAGATTAACTGAGGGGCTTTGATCAATTATGCACTTTCCCATTGTGTGTGATTAATTAGCTGCTTCCTAATCGTGATTAGTCAACAAGTTTCTCTTAGAACAAAACTTTTTGGCTTCTTTGAGAATTTGTATTATCAAAAGTTGTCATAATTTTAAGTTGTTTTGTCGGCTTCCATTTGCAGGGATGTAGTCACTTGGTTGATTTGAGTACATACACAGATACTATTATTCCTGTGGAGAGGACGGTGGTGGTAGAAAAGAGGGCGTCACCAGATAAGATATATGTTGCACTCGGGAGAAGCTTCAAAGAAAATGAAAAGAATTTGAGGGAAGTTCTGAGCTCTTCGCAGATAAAGAGATCGAAATTCTGCACATCCACAAGCCGTTGGACTTGATTACTTGTGCCTGTAAGTACATATCGCACGGACTCACTCGAGGTTTTAGAGAGAGAGAGGGCACTTACCTTCTTGATGATTATTCTTAATTGCCACATTAGTTGTCTTCAATGGAAATGGACCTTTCTTGTGAAACTGTATGAGTTTCCTTTCAATTTCTTCTACAGTAGGTGTGATACCATTTCCATGTCTTGAACCAGGCGAATTGAACAAGTTTAAGCCGAAGGAACTAGTAGAGATGCATAAAACCATGGAGATGTACTTAGATGTACGCACCACGGAAAAGGTAAAAGCCAAACGATCACATAAGACCAAGCAAAGGTCAATAGTCGCTGTCATATGTCTGCTATCAATCATGGCTAGTATTAATTCTGCAACAACAAAGTGTATCAATATTAGCATGCACCTTCCTTCCTCCCGGGGAAATAATAGGCTTCTTTCCCTGTATATGCGATTCTTTCAGATTTCTCAATATTGTTAAAATGTTGAGGCGGCCCATTTTGCTGGTAAAAGCAGAACCACTAATTGTGGAGTCAAAAAAATGTGGCCGTAAGTATCGTGGAGTTAGTGGCAAAATACAATATTAACAAACTCGTGATTGGTGCGGCCTCACATGACAACTATATCGATTAGAAGCCTTCCTCTATACTGCACTATTTCCATTAGTTTCTTCTCGTTTACTTTTGTAATAAAGGGAATAAGGCTCAACAACAACAAATAAACAAATAAGCCTTTTTGCATACTAGATGGAGTGGGCTACATGGATTCTTTGTTTTCACATAGCCCCATCATATACCATGTTAGCTGTTAACTCACCGTAAGCTAAGCGAGATCATTCTTTATTGTTTCTTTCCAACACTTTTGTGGTCTTCCTCTACCTCTTTTAATACTTTCAAAATCTAGTCTTTCATACCTTTTTAGAGGTTTTTCTTTTGATCTTCTTTCCATATGTTCAAACCATCTTAAACGATATTCTCTCATTTTATCCTCTATTGGTGTCACACATGATTTATTTCTAATAATCTCATTATGTATATGGTCTTTTCTTATATGACTACTCATCCATCTCAACATTTTTATTTCTATCAGAGACATCTTTTGTACATGTTGATGATTAACTGCCCAACACTCAGAACCATAAAACATGGCAGGTCTAATTGTTGCTCTATAATATTTACCTTTTAACTTTAATGATATCTTCTTATCACAAAGAATACTTGATGTTCCTCTCCATTTTAACCAACCAGCATTAATTCTATAAGTAACATCTCCATCAATTCTTCCATCACTCTGAAAAATTGACCCTAAGTATTTAAAACTTTCCTTTTGGAAGTAGCCAAATGATCAAACTTACATTTAACATATTTTGTCTTTGTTCTACTAAGTCGGAGGCTTTTGCTTTCTAATGCTTCTCTCCATAGTTCCAATTTTCTATTAACTTTTTTCTTAGACTCTTTCACTAACACAATGTCATCTACAAATTGTAAACACCCAAAAAAAAATTCAAATGTTTTCAAAAACTCCTGAGTTTCTAAAAACCAGTTTAAAACCTTTATAAATCTTTAAATTCAAAACCCCCAACTGTTCAAGGTTTAAATCTTTTGGGAAAATACTTTAAATAAAGGTTTTAAATTTGAATTAATGCAGCCCATGAGTTTCGAAATAGGCAAAGACCCAATCCAGGCCTCGATCCCCAAAAAAGAAGATAAAGTTTATCAATATATGGGATCAAGCTCAATTAGATGGGGGTCTCATCAAGATCAAGCCTAATTCCACATAAAGTCAAGGGAGAATCAAGCTTACTAGAGACCTAATCAAGATCGAGCTAGAATTGGACTTGATCCTCTGATCATAAAGAGAAGGTCAAGCCGTATGAACTCGACATCAAAGTAAAAGGGAAATCAAGGATCGAGCTAAAGACAAGAACATGAAGCACAACCCATCCCAAGATGTGGCCGGTTCCAAATATATACATAGCCATATGAAATCAAGATCCTGATGGCACATGAATTATTCAAGAACCAAGCACAAGCTCGGACGAATCTTGAAGGAACCAAGCTACGCCCAACCAAGTACCTTGTGTCAAGCTTGCCAAATGATCAAGTCGAGCCAAGGTGGAATGATGGGCCAGTCAACATGGTTAAGCGGAGATGCATCCGTCCAAGACCATTTAAATCATAAAGTGCAGCTGAACCAAGCAAGCAAATCAGCCTCAAGTGATTGAGCTAGGGCTCATCCAATCAAGTCCATGGCCGATTGAAACAAGGACCAAGGTCAAGACCAACTTCGTCAAAGACAAGCCCACCTGAGGTTGGTCCAACTCTCCACCAAAGGGACCACACTTGAGCTTAACCAAAATGGATTAAAACCCACAAGTAGGCTGGTCCAACCCGCCCCATAAAAGGGGCTAGAAGCCAGCCCCCCTTGGCCTATGAAAAGGGGCCAACGGGGGTGTGTGTGAAGGCCATCCACAAAGAGAGAGAGGCTATCAAGAAAGGGGTGAGTGCTAGGCTTAGGCAAGGCTTTTCCAGCCAAGGTGGGTCGTGACTTGTATGGAGAAGAAAGGCTAAGTGAGTGCAAGAGAGTTGGAAGGAAGAAGAAGAAAGCTTTGACCGGATTTCATCCTTGAAAATTTTGGCTATCTTATGCAAAATCATGTAAGTATCATTGCTCTTTAATTCAAAGTTCTTCTTCTTCATCCTTTTGAATTAATATGGGGTTGTAATAATGGAGTTCCATCTCCCCCACGTTATAATAGTTAGATTTGCTATAAGTTTTATTTTGTGGATGAATCACCCTTAAACACACACTTGCACTATAAGTGTTTGATTAAACTCCTACCCCAATATATTCTATAATCGCCCTATACTTTTAATCCCTTTTATGCTTAAGCTATAAAATATTTTCAATTCATTTACATTCCAGCAATTTGCTTTGGGATTGAAGGGTTGTTGCATTTAAAATTCATGTGAGTTTGCATCATTATATTTATAAACACAGAAAACAGGATTTCAGCATCTCTACATCTGTTTGTTCCTGTATTTTTAATTCCTTGATGCTTGCTCTGATTAGTTTAAAATTTGGCACACTTACTCCACATACCTTAAGTCACTCTAAATAAAATAGACAAGATTTTAAGGCCGCCCAGCCACGTAATAAAATCAGATAAAGACCGACTCAATTTCTACACTTTTGTTGCATAATCGGATTTCTTGAAACAGAGGTTGGGTAAAAGTCTTATATCTTTGTTCAAAGGAATCCAATCAATCGGATTTTTGATGCATTGGAAAGCTAATATCCATAGCTTTTTATAAACATCAAGATCATCAAAATCAGATTTTTGATGCATTGGAAAGCTAACATCTATAGCTTTTTATAAACATCAAGGTCATTAAAATCAGATTATGAGTAGGGAGATACATGCTCAACAGAACTGTTCCGAGTCAGTGAGTCAGTCTGATTCAATTATTTAATTCTGATTCAATACTGCTCCGAATTCAGATTTGTAAAAGTCTACAAGCTCTCCATACTACCTGCTTGGTGTGGTAAAATTTGAAAGATTTTTGGAGACCTATAATATATTCAAATCCCTTTTAGAAACAAACTCTAAAAACAGAATTTTCTGTTTTCAGCAACTTGTACATTTCAAGTATTGAATCAAGGTGCACAATTCAAAACCCTTTTCAAAAACACTTGTCCATGTGATTTAGAATTCATCTTGGTTTCAAAATTGAAGTTTCTAAGCGCTCAATACCGACCCTTGAGCATCGGCTGAAGAAGGTTTGAGTGAAAAGATCCAGCTTGCCTACAATCGCCTAGAAGTCTAAATTTTTCAAAATATTTGCTAGTTTTGAACTAGCTGGCACGCTCGCACAAATGTACGTATCCCGCTTTCATTTCAAGTTTTTCTCTTAAACTTCGGAGTGAAATTTTTCATGTCTACACAAATAACATACACCAAGGCACTTCATCTTGAATATGTTTTGTTAACTCATCTATCACCATTATAAACAAGTATGGACTTAAAGTTGATCCTTGATTTAACCCAATATTAACTTCAAAGAAGTATGTCATTCTTTCATGAGTCCTCATACATGTTTTTGCACCCTCGTACATGTCTCTTATAAGGTTATTATATGTCAATGGGATACCTCTTTTTTCCAAGGTTCTCCAAAGAACCTTCTTCAGTATCCTATCATAAGTTTTTTCTAGCACATCTTACTCAAAATTTTTTTCTAGCACATCTTACTCAAAATTTACCTTCCTTTACCTCTGCATCTCTTAGACATCTACGGCAGTCATGATGATGGTTGTCACTACCACCAATAATACATACACGCTAATAATACTGAATACTAACAAATCTAAATATATCTCAGTCAATAAATGACTAAAATTTGAATTCAAAAAACATACAACAACAACAACAACTAAGCCTTTTCCCATACTAGACGAGGTCGGCTACATGGATTCTTTGTTTCCACAGATCCCTATCATGTGCCATGTTAGCAGTTAACTCCCAATAAGCTAGATCATTCTTTATTGTTTCTTTCCAACACTTTTGTGGTCGTCCTCTACTTCTTTTAATACTTTCCAAATTTAGTTTTTCTAACTTTCTTACAGGTTCTTCTTTTGATCTTCTTTCTATATATCCAAACCTTCATCGGATCACCCTTGCATTGTCGGTCCAAAGCTCGAATAAAGGATGAGGGTTGTGTTAGGCTTCCGACAGCCAGCGTAAAACTTCATCGGATTTCTACAACATGGATTACAAAAATTATGAATTCAAAAAACATAAATCTTAAAATTAAGCACACCAACAAAAAGGATAAGCATACTCTTTTTCAAATTTAGCTCTCAACCATTCATTTTTTTTAGATTAAATAGTTGAGATTTGTTTAAATATGTTATCATATATATATATATATATATATATACGTGTACATTATGTACATACATATGTTCCAAAAGAGTGAATTTAAAAAAAAAGGAAGAGAGACGCATGTACATACTTACAGGATTTGCTTCTATATGTGTCTACGATGTCTTGTGCAGGGAAATGAGGCTACCTACATCGAGCAAAGCACTCTATGTTTGTTCTCACGCCCTCTCTTCATGCCAGATATGGTTTTTGTGCAACGGACATGTTATCTGTACCCGTGAATCTTTTGCCATTCAGGATAATTCTTCCCCCACTATGCCATACGTAAATCGGATACAAGAAGGAGAACGTGAAAATGGACACAACTTTTATGAACTTTATTTTCAAGAGCGGAAGGATTGTGACAATATTGCTGATATTCATGAAGTCCAAGTAATCCTCAGCCAAATCAACTGGATCCAAAGTGGGGTCTGCATATCAGGGGTTCACTTAATCTCGAGGAAATTTGCTTCTACAAGCAGATGTAGACCATGCGGTCAAACTTCGAGTTTTACTCTGGGTTGTTCCCAAGGAACGCAATTTCTTGAACTCTTGATAGAAGTCTAGCTCTCAGTCAAACTTTTTGCTGTTTTTAGTTTATCTGGTAACATTATATTATATGCTAGGCTTGATTGATCATGCCCGGAATTAGCTCCATGAAGCAGAGCCAGCGGCTTGCTTTATATATATATATAATGAGTCTTAATATCGCCACTTTATATGCTTGTTCATCTTTTGAAAACCTTAATCATTCTAAGAGATAGATAGTTGAGTTTGGAAGCAAAAGATTAGCTTATTTCTATTTTTTAAAAACTTTATCATTTTTTAGATGAATAAATGATAAAGGGGAAGCATATTAGACTATATATATATATATATATATATATATATATATATATATATATATATATATATATATATATATATATATATATGTATGTATGTATGTATAAAAGAGGGTCTCTCATGACTTGTCTGTTTATATCTGGTCATTCTTTGCATGAGCCCTGTTTTTCGATAAGAGATGGCTGCCATCTAAAGACAATTAAAGAGACCTATCAAACTGGAATCATCCGCTCGCCATACTCATTATTACATGTATTGCTTCACGTAAGATGCAAATTGCCGAGCTGTTGACGGAGAGAAATTTACTGCGGTTACAAGTTGATGAGCTGTCGGCCGACAGAGACCTGCTTGAAACTCAAGTGACTGAGCTATCGGGCAGCAAAAGCTTACTGCAGACGCAAGTGGACGAGATGTTAATCGAAAGAAGTATGCTGCAAACAGAGAATTCTTCACTCCAGAGGCAAGTAACTCGGCTGTCCAGAAAGGAGGCTGCACTACATGAGCACATCAAGAGGATAATGGTGGAGAACGGGAAACTCCGGGGCTTATTGGCGGAGCTACCAAAGGAACAGAGCTCACCATGGTCAAAGAAAGAGATACCGAGCTTCACTGGGTTCCCACTCACAGAACTCGAGGCGGAAACTTGTGGTCTCAGTAAGAAAATTGGGGAGGGAGGGTTCGGAGCAGTGTACGTTGGTCGACTCCGGCACACATCAGTTGCTGTAAAGCTGCTCAATCCAGACAGCAGGCAAGGGTTAGCTGAGTTCAGCAAGAGGTACGTACGTAAGTGAACCAGAACTTTTCGTTTATTTGTTTACAACTCCAACACATCGTCTTTCATAGGGTTTGAAGAGCTAAAACTTTGACGCTAGCTAGGAGCTGTGCCTCAGGACCTGTGCCTTGGGAACCCAACTGACCCTTGAGTCTTATGAGGTGACCCCTGCGAGGTGGGCTAACGCCCTGAGTGCAGCATATTATAAGCACACACCTCTTCAATATAAAATATCCACCAAAGATTAAGTGCCAGACTCTTGAGATTTGATTTATGTATTTCTTTCTCTGGCCTTGCTTACTGAATAACGTAGGAGTTCTAAGATTCGTTCAATGATTTTCAGCTACATATTTTATCAAGAATGCGGCATCCGAACCTCGTGACTCTGATCGGAGCTTGTTCGGAAGCCCCTTATCTCATATATGAATACCTTGCAAATGGCAGCCTGTCTGACAGACTGTTTGTTGATAAGAAGTCACAGCCACTTTGGTGGAAAGACAGACTTCGGATAGCTGCAAAGGTTTGCTTGGGTCTCCTCTTCCTTCACTCCAACTCCATAGTCCATGGTGACTTGAAACCGGCCAACATTCTCCTTGATGCCAATCTCAGAGCCAAGATCTCAGAGTTCGGGATATGCAGGCTTCTCCCTCAGCCTCAAAGAGATTCAGCAGAAGCAGTTTGTAGGCTTACAGATCCAAAGGGTACCTTCGAGTATATCAATCCCCAATTCATGACCGCTGGTGAATCGACATTCATGTCTGATGTTTATGCATTTGGTGCCATTCTGTTGCAGCTTTTGAGCGGAGAACCAGTTCTTGAACTGGTAAAGAAGTTTGAGGATGCCTTCAGCAACCTTACTTTGTTCAAGCTTCTTGATCAGGATGCTGGAAGTTGGCATGCCGATGAAGCAGCACGTCTAGCACAGTTGGTGGTACAGTGCTGTGAGAGCAACCGGAAGTTCCGGCCGGATTTGGAGTCGGAAGTTTTCCCTGTGCTAGAACAGTATTTGTAATTTGGTCGCTAATTCGTGCTCATTCAAGTTTGTAATTTGGATCAAGGATACGAGTCAATTTCATCAATTCATAACAACTTTCAGAAAAACTTAGGGTTACAACACATACCCCAAACCTTAAACTTTTAAAAGCTCACTCTTGTATACTACGTATACTATGCGTACCAGTATCGAGTATATCTCAGAAGCCACTGTTAGTGGTTTTAAAGAAGTTGCAATCTACAACTTACTGCAAGCCACAGATAATGTGACTCAACTTAATTCCATCTTTGCAGAGGTATTCATTTGTGCTGACTTTTTTCTCCCGGGAAGTAATGCTCATGTGGAGGTATTAAGTCGGGTGATGCATCCAAATATTGTGACTTTAATGGGAGTCTGCGGCGGTCGTGAAAACGAAAAACACGAGGGGTACCTGGTGCTAGAATGGATCCCAAACGGGATCCTAGGAGATCACTTGAGAGGCAACGGGGAAAGGCCGCCGCTACATTGGCGAGCCAGGCTGCGCATAACCGCAGAGGTCTGCAGTGCACTTCTTTGGCTGCAAACAATGAAGCCTTGGAGCGTCTTTCATGGCGACGTCAAGCCAGAAAACGTCCTTCTGGATCGCAACCTTACCGTTAATCTCTGCGATTTTGAGCTATCTCGTGTTACTCGTGACATTGAACGCTGCGATGGAGATGTCACATATCTTGAGGAAGATGCTGTTAGTGGGACGCAGGGTTACATGGACCCCTTCTACGTAAAGGCACACCAATATACGTCGAAGTCGGACTCTTATGGTTTGGGGGTCCACCTCCTTGAGCTATTCACAAGGGTTGGTAGTCCGCTCGCCTTGGCCAGAAGAGCGGATGAGCAATGGCGCCGTTTATTTTCGGTAGTAGGCGATAGCAGCCACGACCAAATCAGATACCAGTTACCGGCAATAGTAAGGGATGCACAATTGGCCGGCAATGTGGCACATCTCATGGATCCGACAGCCGAAGACTGGCCAATGGAAGACGCACAACGACTCGTAGATTTGGGCCTGCAGTGATGCCAGGATGATCCTAGAGATCGACCAGATCTGGAGACTCTTTGGACGGTTTTCGGAAGCCCTGGTAATTGATGAGTGCAATCTCTTTTTCTTTTTTGTAGATAATATATATCATCGTTTCAATTTGAAAGAAGAAACTTGTGTATATTCGTAAGAGTTTATTGATGCAATTTGTGTCGTAAACGAATACACACATACACACACACACACACACACATATATATATAGCTATTGCACTTGAAACGTATAGTCATTCACAAAATAAAATTGCCACCTATCCTACTAATTATTAATCCAAAATTTCATTTTCAAGAGTCACCAACTTATCCTACGAGTCCTTACAGATGATGCTTGCCAAGTGCACATGGGGTGCATCACACTCGTCTCTCTTCTTCCAATCCAAGTTTGAGGGCAGGAGATAGCTTTAAACTTCTTTGGAAAAGAAGGGAGCATTCATGCCATACGAGTTCACTGTGCCTTGTAGACGTTTGATTGCTTCGCAAAGGTATTTGTCAATTGAAACGACGAGATGATAACCCTCTTGGGCTACATTCGTCCTCTTGATCCACAAGTAGAACAACCGTCAAAACAAGGGGATAGTCAATGCTTTGTTTCGTTTATTCTCATTATGTTTTGAATGAAAACGTATTCTAGGAATGAAGTCGTATTATCCCCAAAAGAAAAGTTCCGTTGAGTAGCCAAAGGATGTGATGGTGAGAAATGATCCGGCTTTTTTAAAGAATGACCTTGCAGTCTTCAGCAACATCAATTCAATTCGAACGTCTTTTGATTCTTTTCTTTCTTAATTTTCTGGATCAGGCCGAACCTTCGATATGTATTTCCGGGTATGTGAGAGACAATCTCCAAGCCAGTGCACTGCCTCTTATAGGAGGAGCTGCCTCTGATTGGTAGTAGCATAATACCATATTCTTTCAAAGCAATTCGGGATTCGGGTATCGAATTATTGTAGAGAATAAGAGCAATAGTTTTCATTTGCGAGTATCTTATGCTTTTAATATAACAAAACTATGAAAACACTCTTTTATTTTATATATTCAAATTTCTAATAAAAGAATCTTAAAATATTGAGAATGATGCTTTATCCTTAAAAAATAAAAGGAATATATAAGACCAACGTTTTATTATGAAATGCTTATGGTTAGAAATGTCCATGAGGCGAGGCGAGGCGGGGCCGGGGATCAAGGTCCCATCTATATTTAGGAAACCACTCTCCATTCCCACCCCGTCCTTGTGATGGAACCATAAGTTCCTCACATCTCCGCCCCCTATATCCCCATGGGTTCTCATGAGGACCCCCCATCCCTACTTTGTTTCTCTCCATGGGGACCCTCGCCCCCTCCCCCATGTCAGTATGACTCTCCTAAGTCCCTTATGCTACGGCCTACCGAAACCGTAGAGTTTACAATAACAAACACAATCAGCTATAACACACTAAAATATTGAAATACTACACCAAAAAAGCTTACAGTTCAAACAAATTTCATATATTCCTCTTTGTTAAACTAATAACCAAGCAAAAGCTGGAAAACAAAAAACATAAGTATGTCACAACCATTACATAAATTTCAGTCTATTAGCGAAAGAAAATCACTAGTTTAAAACAGAATGATCCGCATGCGCTCATTTAGAGATGGCTTTCATGAAACACTTTAGAGAAGAAAACATGCTCATGACATCACTGGACAATGAAGGTTCTTCTTCGGATTCCTCTATAAAATTGTCAAATATTATCTATAACAAGAGGAGAAAAACTAAGAAATTGTACAAGGAATTAAGAATTTAAGACTTGAAGATAGTAATCTCAACATTGGAAGATGTTATCATGAAGTTACTAGGAAACCTGACAACAAATTAACAATGCAACAAGGACATAAAGTAGACATAGAGATGAGAATCTCTTGACTCCTAGTGTTCAACTTTTCTCTATGTTTGAGAACCATAATGAAATTCCAGGGCATTTGCAATAAGGATACCTATGAGTACCATATGGTGATACATCAAATAGGAGAATGATTGGAGTAACTTACATCAAGTTTTACAAATTAAGACACCGCTAAATACTTGTTTGGCCTGTCCTTACCATCGTGGAATATCTTACATAACTCTATGAAAGTATAATAATTCATTAGTTTAAAGAAGTTCCATTGACAAACTACTTTACTTTTAAAGAGTATCATACTTCCTTCAATTTCTTTTACCCAAGATAGCATCTAAAAACTGTACTAGAAGATAATGGTCGCATGAAATATATTGTAGTAAATGTGTTGCAGAGGATGGACATAATAGAAGAATGATTTAATGCACAATAGAGCTATGAGCCTTAGATGCTCATAATAAAGATTTGGTCAATCTCCTAAATGAATTAGGTATGTTATAGGCCAGAGTTTAATGATCATCTTTCTCATATTCGATTATCTTACATTTCATTTGGCTCCAGAATAAAACATAGCTATTAGCTAATATACGATAGCTATTAGCTAATATACGATAAGCCACATATACATAAGTATCTGTCACTACCATTGCAACATTAGCACATGAATGCAAACATAAACAGTTAAAGAAAGATTGTGAGACAACATCTTAGTGAATCAGAGATACTTGTAACAAAGGATTTGGTGAACCATCACTAAAGTTCCGAAGCCGAGAATACAAAAAGCAATATGTTACGTTAGCATATGAATGTGAATATTTACAAATACACAGTCCTCTTTGTTGCATTTATAAACAGTTAGCACATGAATACTAAAGCTCCAAGCATCTTTTGCAGTCAAATTGAGTAAGGTTCCATTTATACCTGAAAGATTAGCAAGCTTACATTAAATAGAAGTAATAATTTCAACAAAAAGACATCCTTACAATGACACATACTCAAAACAATAGCAGAAATACATTTAGAAGAGAAGAATAAACTTGGTGTGTGCACTACTTTTGGATTTTTGAATGTTGTGCAACCTATAATCACCTATAGGTTGAAATGTATTATCATCTATAGAATAATTATTTAACACTACTTTTGGCTTGTGTACACAAAGGAAACACTATTTTTTTATTTGAAACAAATTTCTCGTTATGAATGTATTATCATCTATAGAATGGTTATTTAACATATACAAGTTCTTTGAAGAAGCATTTATCTCTGTGCGTGCGTGTATGTAAGGAGGGGAGAGAGAGACCTGGAAAGGTTGTAGTTTAGGCCCTGAGGGTTAGGAATAAGGTGTGATCCACCATCCATAGAGAGAGAGAGATGATAGTGCTTTAGGGGTTTTGGGTGGGACTTGGGAGTTTGAGAGAGAGGCTGTCTAGTGTTTATGTTTATGGAGTGGGTTTGGATCCGGGTTTGCGAGTTGGGTTCATGGGGCAGGGAGCTAGAGTCCCCGTCCTCACTCCGATCCCCATAGGGATTATACCTGCTCCCCCCCACGGGTTTGTGATCGATTAAATGTAATTCTCTAAGTGATAAACGTGGAACTTTAGTTTTTAATAATTTTTTTGGTACGCATCTCTTATTGAAATGGTATTGGTTGCATCATATCATGATTCACACTTGTTTCACAACAATCAAGGTCGAAGTATGGTGCAAAGATTTTAGCTCAAGTGGTAGAGTGCTTTGTGGTCCCTGTTAATGGCGGTAAGGTAGTGCATGTCTAAGCCTTTCTACTGTAAAAACAAGAAGGCTAAGCATTAGCAAGCCTTTCTGTTGTTTGCCTGATTTGAGAGTCTTTAGGGTTCATTAGCAACTTACCAAATACACAATTTATCCATTCTCATTCTTCAACATATTAGGCATAATATTCATTCCATACATACATACACACCCGTAAATTTCTCTTAAACCAATATATTGACAATCACTAGTACACAGAGGTTGACTCTCTTACCAGAGTAAAAGATCACCAGTGAAACCCAAACTGAGTCCCACTTCTCGTATTTGAATATTTCAGTTGTTTCACAATCAAAGAAAAACATCAAAACAATGGAAATTTAAACCAATGGTTTCATTTTTTAAACATCAAAATAGCTCACAATGTCGCCAAATATGACTAAACTATCACCTTTACATTAAAACCATTTAAACTTTAATTTCTTTTCCACTAAATTCACCATTCTAAATGCATATGACATTTGAGTTTACATGTTTCGGCGCATACATGCAAACACAGCATCACCTCTTTTTCACATTTCACTTATTCTCAACTCAGGCGTGCTGAGGAATAATGACCACCTAGATTGAAATTAAAAACAGGGCAGATTTCTCAAATTAAAAGCTATATCAAGATAGTATTTTGAATATAGCTTAAAAAAACATAAAAATAACTCCAATCGGGCTCAAACACGAGCGCGAATGAGTTGAACTCAGATTAGTATGTTTAAACTTGACTGGTAATATACAAATAAACAACTGACTAACATGCTGGAATAAAAATTGTTCATAATTATGCAAACATGAGCTAGCTCCTTTCCGAAACAAGCTAAACACAAGTAGCCCATGCTCGGTTTGTTTCGCTTCAACGTTCTATTATTTCATGGCATCAAGATAATACCCACAAGTGTACCTTTTCTTTTTACCCATGCTTGATGTCAAAGTGATACTCAAACAGTGTATATCTCGTTATGTATGAGACGCAAGCAAATGACATGATTTGAATACTTCAATAAACCGGTATCTATCTTTTCCTCATTTTCTTTTTTCTTTTATATATATATATATATATATATATAGTAAGTGAATCTTATCCACGGTCACCGTTGATGCTACTAATTGTGTATGATCATTACTCTTAAGAAACATAAGTTAAATAATATTGTTATTAACTTTTTATAAATATTTTACTTTTTTAAATTATACTCACGTTCAAAAGCAATAATAATATTCAAAAGTTAGAATAAGTGAGCATTATATATAAAGAAAAAAAGAGAAACAAAAAGTATTATATATAAATGTGAGAGAAAATACCGATTTTTTCCTTAATCATTAAGGAATATATAACAAAGAAGTACCAACTTTTGCACATAAATTCGTGCTGCGCATGTGTACGGCTGGCAGGCATCACAGGAGGCACAAGGGGATGGTCCCTGAAGAGTTCAGTGAAATCACTTGTTTATTCAGATCTCGAGGGCCCCCCACTAGCCGTTGACCTCGAGCTTTGCCACCATAAATTATTCACAAGATATCATATTCTAGCTGTTCTTGGTTTATAACCCTTGTTACGGAACATTCGAAAACGATTCCTTTCTTGTTCCTTCTGACCTTGCGAAAGTCTGAAGAACAAGCAAGGAGAGAGAAATTGAGGTCGGAGCCTCTGAGGGAGATGCACCGAGGAGGAGCCCGCCAACAAGTGCAAATGACTGATTCCTTCTAATCCTGGCCTTTGATCTCCCCGATAGTCTAGTTGGATAGCTGACAGTAAATATGCATGAGAATCTTGCATGCGTCACCGGGTTAAGCCCATAAATCAAGACCGTCCAAAGCATGAAAATTGAGCATCTGGATGAAAGACACATCGTTCCGTCGAAGCTAATTTCATATCGATAAGAATCCACCATAATGGAAGCGTAGCAATGCATAATGTTAACATAATCGCCGAACTCACACAACCGCGGTAGCTCATCATCTAGAAGGTTGAATATTCAGAAAGCAGGCCTACGTTCAATCTGAAGTTGCACATTGACGAATCTAACGGCATGAAGGTCTGCCACACTGCAAGTTGTATAATCTCCTTGTTCATGGAATCATTCCAAGCATTCCAAAATATGGACAGTGCAAGGGTACATATAAACTCAAACCATGCATCATAGCAATCTTAAAGAGCCTGTCTAGATTGTAGTTGGACAGAGGGCTGGCCATTCTTAGGATTCTGAAATCCACGACCAACCTTTTTCCAAACTTAGATGCAAAACGCTACAAACGGTGTTTGGGAACATGTAAGATCAACTGTCAAAATGGTGTGTGGTATCAAGTTTTATCAATTTAGACAGCTAAATTGATCATTTGAAGGAAGGTTCTCTCGTATCTTCCCCCTTGATTTGACGACCGATTTCGGTGGCTTAACAATGCCGGTTCCACCAGAATCCGGATCGGAGCATCTTAACGAATGCTGTGAGTTGAGGCAAGGCGAGATTCAGAACGACGGAGAAATCGACGTGCAGGTGGGTTGTGGCTGCACGCAAAAGGTATATCTTGCAGTTGGAAGCGATCAAAGGGAGAGCATGAATAACTTGATTTGGACTCTGAGAACGTTCAAGGGCCTCAAGATCGTGCTGCTTCATGGTCACCTACCAGCGAACATGATACCCGGACCTTGTAAGCCATTTCCATGATAAACAATTTTTAGTTTTTCTGCTTACTTCTTAATATATTTCCTTTTCCGTTTTCTTTTGCAGTGTTTAAACTAGCACCGCTTTCTCTGTTTGAAACCTATTAATGTTTCAAGAGTGCTTATTCCAACCTATATATTGATTTCAAACATAACAAGTTCGTGACCTTTTCTTCAGTGAAAAAGAGAAACATTTCTTCAATCTCTTCATGATAACGATTGCAGTTTTGGTTAGCTCTTTCATTCTCATGTTGTTGGTTACCGAAATTTGGTAATCGTTTTGTTTTTCTCACCCAGTACATAGTTCTCTCTTCATGTAAACCAAGTCCTTAATGATCTCTTACGATCAACCCCACTGTTGCTTTCATTTGTTGGCTTAATGCGACGAAACCATTTACACTTGTTAATATCCCGACGATCCTAATGAGTCAAATATCTGTGCACGCGTGAGATGAAGATGCTGATAACCGTGTAAGACTAATTAAATTAAAGATGTTTTCTTGAAGGCATCAGCGACCAGAATTTGCATTAACCCAACATCATTTTCTCCATCATTAGCGTGATAGCTAACACCATCAAAATAGACATCGTATCTGTCGTTTATAAATCAGTTATTTCTTGATATTCAGCAAAGCACCTTGCTGTCAAAGTGCATACACGAATAGGATGGCATAGTAATTCCAGTGCTACAACAGGAACACATGTAACTTTATAAAGGTTGCCGATGTCGATGAATTCTGTTGTAGTAAATTGATAATGGAAATTGGAAAGGAATACATCTAGATTCAGATTTGTAGTTTTATAAATCGGTCTGAACCCAACCCGAATCTATCAGATAACCTGATTCGATTAGGCATTGACATGGATTCCTTATTGGTTTTTCTCATCCAACCCTGATCATGAATAGAGGCGCACGAGATTTGAGCGAATCCTTCAGTAATGCTTCCATTTAAACCAAGTCCAATCCGTTGACATATGGTAGTCTAGCTACGAAGATTGCATGTTCTTTCTGTGTGTGTCTGTGTCTGTGTGGTTATTTTTTTGCCCTGTAAAACGTTTTCTTATAGCTCGATTGATTACTAATTGTGTGGTGGTGATGCAAAATATGCAGTTGGAGGAGGAAAGGTGCCCTCAAGGAATGTGAACTCCATTGGGCTGGGTGCATACAGGAAGCTGGAGTGGGACGAAATGATGAAAAACATGAATGAGTACATCAAAATATGTCGGCAGGGAAAGGTTTCTCTCTCTCTCTCTCTCTCTCTCTCTCTCTCTCTCTCTCTCTCTCTCTCTCTCTCTCTCTCTCTCTCTCTCTCTCTCTCTACATATACAGGGTCGTGCAAACGCATACCCACATAATGTGCGCAAATGCGTACAACAAAATTAATCTATAATGACAAAATTTTCAGTAACATTGGCCTTCAAATGGAACAGGAACAGGTGCATTACGCAAAGACACAATTTTCTGAAATACAAACTGTAGATCAACATGACACATCAATGCCCTCCCCGAAATTGAGTAATTGATCGAAAGGTTCAGAAATGTAATATCTAATTAATGATCGGACTGGCCTTCAAGGAATCCAATTTCATTAGATATCTTGCTATAAATGGTCTAAAACTCGATATATACTTGTAAAGCCATATTATTAGTGAAGTAAGAGCAAGTCTTTTTCTTATATTTTGTTATTACCCAACATTCTCAGTGATGCACATATGGCTTCCTTATTTTGCATCCAAAATTGGATTTAACTAAACCTTATATCAGATACGTCGGGTTTGGACCTCACAAACCATTATCGTCAAAGGGCATATACTTCATTAGCATTCAACTTTATGTATGTTTAACTAATTCCATCAGCCGTAGCAAGTATTACATTTGAGCAAGTAATTAAACATCCTTCGGATTGGCAATTTGAGCTGCAGGCAGATGCCGAACATCTAATTTTGACATCAGAAGATGAGATTCAAAATGTAATCGTGGAGTCAATATCTCAATATCGGATACAGAAGCTTGTCATCGGTGCAGCTGCTGACAGAAAATACTCAAGGTATAAATCATATATATATATATATATATATATATATATATATATATATATATATATATATATATATATATATATATATATATATATATATATATATCAGTCCTCACTGCTAAATCCCGTATATCATGTGTTGACCTCAAGTTAGAAAATGCTTAGTATCACGTGCCTTCGTATAGTATGGGTTGAAAAATATGTTATTCTAAATATAGCGACACTAACATTCGAAGTATCATTAAGAAAAGAATACATAAACTTATGCACGCTTTGTTCAGAATTGATACCGTTCTGCTAAAGTAACGTTTTTGTATCCTTTTGTAAACTTAGCATTTGAAATTGAATACTTTACAGTTATTTAGTCAATTGATTAACAAATTTTGAACCGATCAAAATTCTTTGAAGAAAGGTGAATGCAGAAAAATTCTGAAGGGTTATAGCCTCAAAACTGAGGGTATCCATATTGGCTGATGACATTGGAAAGATATGTACGTTGGTTCTTTTCTTATTTCTTTTGCTTTCGTCAAATACAAGTCATTATCCTATCAGTAGCCTTATATCATACGATTAATTTAGCATTGGGATGTCACCATGAAATCGACTTGTTATTTTTCAAAGGTTGCTTTCTTCTTTGTTAAAAAGCACAGCATTAAAGAAATGAATTCTCTCTTCTTTATACATCATCACTGCACCATGTTACAAAGAACACCACCATGTTTATTATTATTTTTATTATTGCAAAGGGAGGCCGAAGCCTAACGAAGACATGCAACCCCCCTGGGGTTCGAACTCCCCACAACCAGCAAAGAAGTCAGAGCCATTCCTGCCAACTCTCGGTACCATGTTTCTTATTTATATCGCACACTGTTTGGTATCATTGTTAATTGCTTTCTAAGATGTGAATGAGTACGTGCCACCAACGTCAATGATCATCATCATGTTTAAACCATACCAATCATACTCGTTACTGTGATTTTGCTCCATCATCATCAGACGCACCTGGTAAAACCACGTCTTTAGACTTTATTTCTGAGAGGCAGATCGAATTGGTTTCTCGACGCCCTCTATCATCATTTCCATATCAATAACATTGAAAATCTTAGAAAGGACTTTATCTATCTGTCTACCAGGTGCGTCTGATGATGATGGAGCAAAATCACGGTAACGAGTATGATTGGCCTAACTCAGCCCATGTAAGGGATCACCCTTGCATTGCCGGTCCCAAGCCCGGATAAAGGAAGAGGGTTGTGTTAGGCTTCCGATAACCAGCGTAAAACTTTATATATATACATATATATATATATATATATATTGTTTATCCTAACTCAGCCCATGTAAGGGATCACCCTTGCATTGCCGGTCCCAAGCCCGGATAAAAAAGGAGGGTTGTGTTAGGCTTCCGACAACCAGCGTAAAACTTTGTCGGATTTTTATAACATGGATTACAAAAATTATGAGCATTGCTTTGGGGTGTCCCGCCTAGCGACGTGCTGCAGAGCCCGAATGTAGTAAGAAGTAAGCAAGGGCCACTACATTTTCGCCCGAATGTAGTGAATCAATTACAGAGAGGGTTCCCACATCATGAACGGGATCATGGACGGGTGTGGGTAAAGAAGTTAGTCCCGCTATATTGCCGCCCGAATGTAGTGAAAAATCTTCAGAGAGGGTCTCCGCATTTTGATTATAGATGGATACAGGGGGTAAGAAAGCTAGTCCTAGATAATAAGATTCATATTGGTTCTTGGAATATCGGAACATTATCGGGTAAGCTAATGGAGGTGGTAGATACTATGATTCGGAGAAAGATTCATATTCTATGTTTACAAGAGACAAAATGGGTTGGAGAAAAGCAAGGGAGATAGATGATACAGGTTTTAAATTATGGTACTCAAGTAAAGAAAAGGCTCGAAACGGAGTTGGTATTATCATAAATAAAAGGAGAGTGTAGTAGACATACAACGATATGGTGACCGAATCATGACATTGAAATTAGTGTTAGGAGTAGAGGTTTTGAATATAGTTTGTGCATACGCATCCTAAGTAGGACTAGAAGACAGTATAAAGACAGTTTTTTGGGAAGAGTTAGATAAGGTGTTTCAAAATATTTCACAAAGGGAGTTGATTTGTTTAGGAGGAGATTTAAATGGACATGCCGGTAAAGAGGCATTAGGATATCAAGGGATTCATGGAAACTTTGGTTTTGGGGATATAAACGAGGAAGGTAGGGAGATTTTAAATTTTGCTATGGCATTTGATCTCTTTATAGTCAATACAATCTTCAAAAAACGAGATGAACATTTAATTACTTATAAGAGTGGCTTATCACAAACACAAATTGATTACTTTATTTGTAAAAAAAAAGATAGAGTGTGTTGTAAAGATTATAAGGTAATTCCAGGTGAAAGCTTAACCACCCAACATCGACTTTTAGTTATGGGTTTACAAATAAAAAAATGGACAAAGAAGAAAAGAGTGCATCGAGCTATTCAGACTAAATGATAGAACCTCAAAAGCGAGAAAGAAGATATATTTAAACAGAAAATCCTTCAAGGAGATATTTGGAATTATGTTGGCACACCCTGTGATATGTGAAACAATATGGCTATACATATTAGGAAAGTTGCGAAAGATGTGTTAGGGGTATCTAAGGGAGGTCTACCGGCACAAAAAGAAGCTTGGTGGTGGAGTGAAGTAGTACAGAATAAAATCAAGGCAAAGAGGGCATGTTACAAATTACATTATGCTAAGAAAACTAGTGAAACTTTAGAAGCTTATAAGAAAGCAAAGAAGGAAGCGAAAAAGGCTGTTAGTGAAGCAAAAGCTAAGATTTGGGAGGACTTATATAAAAAAACTCAACTCAAAAGAGGGTGAAAGAGATATTTTTAGGATAGCTAGGGCTAGAGATAAGAAAACTAAAGATTTTAATTATGTTAGGTGCATAAAAGAAGAGGATGAAAAAATTCTAGTGGTAAATGATGATATAAGAAATAGATGAAAAACTATTTTTATAATCTTTTTAATGAAAATAAAGATGTTAGTATTAGTTTAGGAGATTTAGCCAAGTCAGAAAACTATATAAACCACAATTTCTATCGACGTATTCAAAAGAATGAAGTCAAAGAGGCTCTTAAACATATGAAGGGTGGTAAATCGGTAGGACCAGATAATATTCCTATAGAAGTTTGGAAAATACTAGGAGAAATAGGAATCACTTGGCTCACAAGACTATTTAATGAAATATGGAAAAACCAAAAGATGCTCGAGGAATGGAGAGCAAGTACACTTATACCCATATATAAGAACAAGGGAGACGTTCAAAATTGTGAGAATTATCACGGTATCAAGTTAATGAGTCATACTATGAAATTATGGGAAAGAATTATCGAACGTAGGTTAAGACAAGTATCAAGTACAATAGAGAACTAATTTGGATTCATGTCAAGCAGGTCTACTATTGAAGCGATTCACCTTTTGAGTCGTCTTATGAAACATTTTAGAGCAAAAAAAAGATCTTCACATGATATTTATTGATCTAGAAAAAGCTTATGATAGGGTACTGAGGGAGGTTCTTTGGAAAAAAGAGGTATCCCATTGACATATATTAACCTTATAAGAGACATGTATGATGGTGCAAAAACATGTGTGAGGACTCATGAAGAAACGATAGACTTCTTTGAAGTTAATATTGGGTTACATCAAGGATCAACTTTAAGTCCATACTTATTTATAATGGTGATGGATGAGTTAACAAAACATATTCAAGATGAAGTACCTTGGTGTATGTTATTTTGGAGATGACATTGTATTAGTGGAGGAGTCTAAGGAAAAAGTTAATAGAAAATTGGAACTATGGAGAGAAATATTAGAAAGCAAAGGCCTCCGACTTAGTAGAACAAAGACAGAATACATGGAATGTAAGTTTGATCATTTGGTTACCTCAGAGGATATAGAAATTAAAATTGGCACACATTGCATTCCCCAAAAGGAAAGTTTTAAATACCTAGGGTCAAATTTTCAATGGAAGAATTGATAGAGATGTTACACATAGAATTAATGTTGGTTGGTTAAAATAAAGAGGAGCATCAGGTATTCTTTGTGATAAGAATATACCATTAAAATTAAAAGGTAAATATTATAGAGCAATAATTAGGCCTGCCATATTTTATGGTTCTTAGTGTTGGGCAGTTAATCATCAACATGTACAAAAGATGTCTGTGACAGAAATGAAGATGTTGAGATAGATGAGTAGTCATACAAGAAAAGACCGTATACATAATGCGGTTATTAGAAACAAATTAGGAGTGGCACCAATAGAGGATAAATTGAGAGAACATGGTTTAAGATGGTTTGGACATATAGAAAGAAGAACCTCTAAGAAGGTTAGAAAAACTAAATTTGGAAAGTATTAAAAGAGGTAGAAAACGACCACAAAAGTGTTGGAAAGAAACAATAAAGAATGATCTAGCTTATTGGGAGTTACCTGCGAACATGACACACGATAGGGATCTGTGGAAACAAAGAATCCAAGTAGCTGACCCCGTCTAGTATGGGAAAAGGCTTAGTTGTTGTTGTTGTTATGTTGTTTATCCTATCATTTAACACTGAATGATTCTGTGGTGGTAATGAGGGAGTTAACTAACTTCTGTTAATATGCAGGGTGCAAAGGAGGATGAAGCTGCCACATCAAAGAAAGCAATACATGTGAATTTGAACGCATTTCCATCCTGCAAGATATGGTTCTGTGTCAGGTCAAATCCAGCCATACTTGCTGACTCAGACCTTGTCTCCTAGAGGTATGACATACCAATCAAGTCACTCCTTGACTGGGTATCAAGCCCACCCCAACTCGCCCAGCTCATCAGTTTGTTTCTCTCCTCAGCGAGCTTACAATGGAGAGGCCTTGTCAAGAAGCAGTTCCGGGAGTTCCTTGGAGAAGGTTTGCTCCTTGAATGGCGAAATTGTCGAAGAACCTCAGCCACTGGAACCGGCTACAGAGACTCGACTAACCGTTGATGTTGGACCTTCTCAGGCTGAAGCCTCTGATGATGTAAGATTTAGCTGACTGCCAAGATTTCTCTCCCTCTCTCTCTCTTTCTCTCTCTCTCTCTCTCTCTCTCTCTCTCTCTCTCTCTCTCTCTCTCTCTCTCTCTCTCTCTCTCTCTCTCTCTCTCTCTCTCTCTCTCTCTCTCCTTGTTTTAGCATAGCCGATTTTTTTATCATAACTTTACAGGTTAAGCAAGTTTCTTAACATAGATCAGAAAGCTGAACTTAATCAAGAGAACAGCTTTAAGGCTACTAACAGAAAAAGACAATCAAGCAAATCGTCCACGATGTATAAGGATGTGCTTTTTCATTTAAAAAGTTGGCAGCTGAAGTTGAAGATTTGAATGATTGATATGATCCCAATTTACATATTTTAATTACCATCGGGCATATGGAAATATTAGTCATGCATATGATGCTAACAGATTCTAATTAAGACAATGGATTATGTAGTTAACTTTTCTGCTGCAGGAAGAGTCCGAGAAGCTGGAGGAATTGCTGGGAAGATTCAAGAGAGCGATGGTAGAGTCCCAAAATTCAAAGAAGCAGGCCATACTTGGAGTAAGATGAATCAACTATCAAACCCTAGATTTCGTTCATTGCAATCTTTGCACCAAGTTTACTCTTCACTGTTCTGTTATTGCAGGCAAATCTCACCAAAGTCTACCTCGAAAAAGAGCAAGAACAGAGAAGAGAAGCAGAGGCTATGCTACTGGCAAAACGGCTCGAAGTAGAAAGGCTAATGAGGAGAGAACATGATTTAAAGGAAGACCTACAAAACGTATCTATGCAGAAAACACGGCTTGAGGCACTAAACCAAGAACTGCAAGAGGCTGGAGAGCTTAAAGGTACAGAATGATTCTGCCGAGAGAAAAGTCGAGGAGATTTCCAGCGAAACTTCTTTAGCAGGGAAGAGCTTCACCGAGTTTTCTCACATGGAGTTGAACGAATCAACCAACAGTTTTTCCCATGCATTACAGATAAGAGAAGGGTTGTCCGGACCAGTTTACAAGGGTCGACTAGCGCGTTTATCTGTGGCCATTAAGGTGCTGAAAGCAGAGGGTGCACAAAAAGAGTCAAAGTTCAACCAAGAGGTAGTCCTTCGCTTGATGCATCAACTTGATGGACCATAAATTAATTAGTAACTAGGTATTGCCATGAGTGTCTTAAAAAGAGACGAATTGCTTAAAATATAGAGAAGCCAACAAATGAATCTTCTATCATTGTATGTCGGATTGATTCTATACTTCAATGGCCAGTCTGTGAATGACTGCATCAATTTTTGACTTCTCAGGTAAACGTTTTGAGCACAATGAAGCACCCTCACCTTGTCAAGTTTATCGGCATGTGTACTGCACCCCATGCACTCATCTATGAGTACCACCCTAAGGGAAGCTTCGAAGACAAATTGCAGAGCAAGAAGGGCGCACAGCCCCTAACATGGCAAGCCCGGACGTGGATCGCGACTGAGATATGCTCTGCTCTCCTCTTCCTTCTTTCTGCCGGGCTAGTCCATGGTAACCTGAATGCTTCAAACATATTTCTTGATGCTAACCTTGTCACCAAGATTGGAGACTATGGAATTCTTCCCCTAGTTAGCTGCCAAACTTCTGAAGGGAGCATCTCTACCAACACTGTTCGTAAGGAGAACATGCATATGTAGATCCTGAGTTCCTTGTAACTGGAAATGCAGTTGCGGAATCTGATGTCTACTCGTTTGGAATCATCATCCTGCGGCTGCTCACTGGGAGGTCTGCCTCCTGGGTAGCCACCGAGGTTCAGAATATAGAGTCTGCCGCAGATGTGCTAGAGTCAATTGATCCCATAGCAGGCGATTGGCCTTTCATTAAGGCTATACAACTAGCCAAACTGTGTCTTGACTGCTGCCTGCCGCGCGGTCGAGGGCGGCCAGACTTGAAGTCTGAAGTTTGGAGGGTGCTGGAGCCAATGAGGGCTTCCCTCTTACCATTGCCTTCACGTTTGGCAGTATGGGAGACAAAGCAGCCTCCCACATACTTCATTTGCCCAATTTTCGGGGTTAGTATCTTGTCCTCACATGCTCTTGATGGCACCAAGCTTTGTCTTTCAAAATAAACTACTACTTGACATATAAATAATAAATTGCGAGAGTTTGAGAACAAGAAGCATGAGAGCCTATGAACTAGTTAACATCATGACACATCATAATTATGCAAGTCTTTAACTTACTTATCACTGGATATGTAGGAACTTATGCGAGATCCCCAAGTAGCAGCAGATGGTTACACATGAAGCTGAGGCGATGCGCTGATGGATAAATAGTGGACACGACACGTCTCCAATGACCAACTTGAAGCTCAGCAATCTGAACCTCACACCAAACCACACACTCCGGTTTTCAATTCAAGAATGGCTTGAACAACAAGCTTGATTCACTTGTTATATATACATGAAGTTTTGCAGGTTTTGCATCGTCAACACTGCCTATCATGCGGTTCATCAACCAGTTTTAGGCTTGGGGAAAGTAACATGCCCAGCGACCATGTTGGGCTTGACAACGCCCCAACCAGTGCGTACGTGTGCGCATCAGCCCTTTGAGTTTGCAGCCAAGTAGTATATTAGGCCGTATATGGTACATACGTACGATGCTATTATTACAAACAAAGCAGCGTTTCTTTGGCTTTTGTACAGAACTGACTCTTTCGGTTGTCCACGCTTTTAAAACTATTGCCTGTTTTGTTTCTAGTCTCTCAAGTCATTTTTCTTTGATTCATTCGTGCGTTTACATGCGAATATATACGTCATATATATATATATATATATATATATATATATATATATATATATATATATATATATATATATATATAGAGAGAGAGAGAGAGAGAGAGAGAGAGAGAGAGAGAGAGAGGGAGAGAGAGAGAGAGAAAGGGAGATATGATAGACTCGTGAATGGTTCATGTAAGAAAAGCATAAGTTCTATAACATACTTTTTACCTTTTCAAAAAGCAATTTTATGTTTTACATTTGTGATTTAGTTTATCATAAATGAAATTCTAGTGATTCTCTCTCTACAAGCACACATGCATGCCCACACACACATATATATATAGAGAGAGTCAGCGCTAAATGCTCAAACGTTTGGTTGGCGTCATTAATGATGAATATATGAATTAAAAGTAATGATTTACATTTGTACTTCACATTTAATGTTTTTTGTTTTATCACGGTAAGTTTTTATGTCAAAAATCGAAGTTTGAAATGAGAGTAGATCTAAGCAGGGTTTGAGCATTTACCAAGGCTAGCGATTGATGGCGTTTTCAGGTCAAGTTTGGCAATGCAATTGTATTTTGTCGTGCATTACTGTTTCTCCCTCTCTCTCCAATCATAACTGCTCATCTTGTTCCCTTAAAATCTCGAAGAAAAAGTTACTAAATTTTGAAAAAGTCCTTGATTTCGAGAACAGAGATGAATATTGCAGAAGATATTATAAAGCACGTGAAGGAAAGTGTTTTTACAGGGAATGAAATCAAGTTCCTAGTGAAAACCTTAAGAGGATTACTAGTGATTTGTTTCCTTAAGATAGCTCGGTCTAAAATCTCTACTAATTCTCTCAAGTTTAAAGTAGTAATTGAGTAGTGTTCTCAAAGATTTTGACCGGTGAAACTTAGCAAAGCCAAACGAGCTTTGCCAAACGAGGAAGACCCCCATAGAAGGTTGACCCCTCCACTGCATGCGAGGGCTTCTTCTGAGTTAAGGTTAACTACCAGTGAGGGTGGTGACTGAAGTCCGTCTGGATGACCAACGAGGGGAAGGGGTTCCAGTCGTTCAACTGCTATGCATTCGTTGCGTTCGATGCAGGGCCCAGGCTGCGCCTAGGCAAGGACCTGTCTTATTTGCAGATGAAACCTGCAGCCGCTGCCATCGTGCAGAGAATCGAGGTGAGTGCCGTGTATGGGCACAAGGTGGAGTAGAAGATGGTTAGCTACGCTCTTCATCAAATACAGGCTCGTGGTTAACTTGCACAAGAGGGAACCGGAGAGAGAGAAGTACCGACAGACAGCTCTTCGTTCTTTTGTCTTTGTATCAGTGGATACATGCCAGTAGATTAGTTAGCTATTTTCAAACTTCATTCATCGCTCCCTTCTCACTAATCTGAAAAAAGATCTCACCTTCTCTATTGCCGTTTCAAAGTAGTCGAGGAAGCGAACTCAACATTCAACGTAGTGTCAAAAGACAAAATAGCTACGCCATTTTTTGCTTTTAACAATGAAATAGAGTCAATCATATCTCCATACTGAGAACACTGTACACACTGGAGATCAAAACTAGACATGACCGGTTGGACCCTCTGGTTCTTCTATGGTTTCGCTTATCCGAAATCTGCATTGGAACCCTAATCAACCCCATGATCAGCGGTAAGAAGCCCCTCTAAATTAATTTTCCTTAACTTGTGTACATATTTCTTAATAATTTTGAAACAAATAAACTCATGTCTAATATGTTCTGCCTCACAAAATCTGTTAATATGGTTTATCATTATATTACAAGAATGGAAACAAACCATTTCCCAGGCCAGTACTGGAACTGCCACCAAACAGGAATTTGCTAGGGAAACCGGGAACCTGCAGGCCGGTTTACCATGAACCGGCCATGTCTAACATGAACATATGAATCATCACCCTAAGTGAAGCTACTCTCTTGAGGTATTTAATCAGTTTAAGCTATTCAACTGATTCGAATTCAAACTTGGGCCGGGTGAGGAAAAGTCTGCAGTGAAATTAAAGTAGTATCATTGTCATATATGTATATTCCCTGTGGGTTGTCCGTCATTGACACCGTAGGAAAAGCTCTCTTCTTTTTCTCGTCTGTGTGTGTGTCAGATGCTAAATTTTAATCAGTTCCATTCACATATCCGTAAATACTAAGGCTTAAAGATAAGAAAAACAGTGATTTTTTTATGGATATAAGCGTAGTTTGGATAAATAAGTTGTGTGTTCATATTTATGAATTTCCTGGACAAATACACGCACTGCGTCACGCAAACGGCGGCCAATGTTTCCCACAAGATAAAGACTGATTTGGTGCAAGTGATAAAAACGAGAGTCTCCCGTTTTTTCGGGTGAAAGCAAGTCAGAGAGAGAGAGAGAGAGTTTCTTAGGCGACGATGCACTGCGCTCTGCAACAGAAGAATGGGTTCGCTTGTTAATATTGTGCAGGGATTTATGCATGAAGCATTTGAAAAGCACCAAAGCATGGAGCTGCATCGATCAATCAATGATACTTACGCGGTGATCGCCTGGGAACGGTGACACGAACGAATTCTTAGCGGATCTACATGGAGGGGTGGGTTGGCTGTCCCTTGAAAATTTGAAATTTTAGAGATCGCTCTCCTTAACAAGATGAAATCAGCGGGTTCTGCTTGAAATGTTTGTATGATTGTTTGTACGCTGATACACACAACTCATGCATGACATTTAACTATTTCATTGTTTTGAGATGCATACATTTAATTCATATGTTTCATATTTTAACCTTGAAATATATGACATGCGTCTCTCTCTCTCTCTTTATATATATATATATATATATATATATATATTATGTTACATGCTTATCATATCCTTATAAATTTTAAACTGCTTAACAAAATGTATCAATCATTGAGACTAAACGCAAATAGCACATTTTACTTTTTATTGGTTGTACTTGATAAAAAACAACTATTAGTTTTTAATTTTTTACATCAACCATAGATCTCTTTGATCTGATGGAGATCTAAGGATAAAAAATAACTAAAATGAGTGCACGATTGATATTTAAATTTAAAAGCAAAATATCTTCAAATTTCAGTCATTTGTTTTTCAAATTAGAAGATTAAAATTTATTTGGATATACTAAAATATATTATCCCAAACTTAATTTGTACCGTACAAAGAGAAAGCTTTAGTGTATGTGAAGAAGGTGATCATATTGTTATTATTTATAAGTTTATTTGGATATCGAGTCTCCATGAATACATGCATTGATTGGGATAAGTTCAGGACGAGAAGAAGATTATGAGGCTTTTGTGGTGGGTCATATGGTACATTTCCCCCTTGTGCCCTCTATTTCTCTTCTTTATTTCAAATATTTCACAAAGCAATGCTCATCTTTTACCGCTAAAATAATGCCGCAAATGGTGAAATTTTCTTCCATCCATTTTTCGAAAATAAGAATTTGACAAGATTGGGGTAGAATTTTAGCAATTGACACCAAGTGTGAGTATATATAGAAAGAGAGATTTAAAGAACTCACAAGAAACCCATCACCTCCACCGTTAGATTGGCATTACCTCGTTCTTTATTTTCGTTGGGATCTTTAATTCTCTCTCTTTATATATATATATATATATATGAAATAACTGGAACAGCATAGCGATCTTCCGGAGATGCCAAAGAATATGCTACAATGTCAAAGGAGGCTATAGACTAGCTATATATATATATATATATATATGAAATAACTGGAACACCATACCGATCTTCCGGAGATGCCAAAGGATATGCTACAATGTCAAAGGAGGCTATCGACTGATTCTTAAAATAAGCACGACAGACACTGACAACGGAGCCATAGCCATCTTCCGGAGATGCCGAAGGATATGCTGCAATGTCAAAGGAGGCTATATAGACTGATTCTTAAAAATAGCACGACAGACACTGACAACGGAGCTTCTTCGAAAAATCAGATTGTCAATGAAAAGCACATTTGTTAGATACTTGGCTCCACAACCAAGCCTTATGTCACACCAAGTGGACTCTGGTAAACGTTCCGAGTTTCTGGATCTCAAGTGGATATCGGGTTTCTAATTGTTCATTCTATCCATATGCTATCCAGTGTTTCACGAGACCGGGATCCAGCCCTGACCCCAAGCCCATCTCCGTTTAGCTTTCCAGTCTCCTTCAAGTTCATGTTTCACGATGGCAGTTGGTGCCCATTTACCAAAATGTTGACACAGATCTGAGATATTTCGATCAAGATCGTAAATCTTGCCTGTCAAACCCTGAATACAATGAAGCATTGGCGTTAGTAATATAATGTTGTGCAATATGAATTCGTCAACTGGACCTCATTACAGACAATTTAAAGAATAAAAATGGAGGTTGCTTGTTCAAAACAATAGACTTTATAAGGTCAAATATTAATTAGCTTGAGAGAGAGAGAGGGGGGGAGATCCTTGAAAAGTACGGCGAAGCTTCTCGATACGGTGGGTTTTCTCAGCCCATAAAAATCAAATCGCTCGAGAATAATCTTCTTCTTAAGACTTTCAAGGTCTTGCGATGTAAGTGGATCTGCTATATGTAGGGAACAATCTCATTTTTCGAGTTGAGGAGTTCTTGGCTACATCAATCAGTATTGTTTCATGGTACTTCTTTTGTGGTTTTAGCCAAGCCCGTACAGGAAGCAGCTGCGACGGAGCGGCAAAGGTCGTTCCAGGCAGGACCTCCACCCCATGCCTATACAGCAAGCAGCACCAGATGGGCCGCCGGAAATTTCAGTTTCCAACAGAGATGGAGAGATCGAAAATGCTGGTATTGCAGCTCCGGCTAAGAAGGTCTATATTGCTCTGGGTAAAGATGTGAAAGAGAATAAGAACAACTTATTGTGGTGCCTTCAGGCATTCCCGGGAGCCAAGATCGTCATTCTTCATATTCACCAATTATCAGACGTGGCTCCTGGCCCATGTAAGTACCACTCTTCAAACATCATGTTCTCTCTCTTCCATTGGTATATATATATATTAGAGGCAAAGTCTAGATCTAGAACCACAATGAATCCATCAAATCCGTCTGACTTTTGAGACGAACTATTGAGATGATAACACATAAAAGCACATTAGATACAAAATATAATCATACTTTAATTTAAATCTTGATCATTAATCACAACATGAATAATGGATTCTTTGTGATTCTTTATTTTTATGAATTCTTTAAATCTAGACTGTCTCTATATATACACGTATATATACATATATATAATTCTTATATGCATCATTTTGCATGCTGCAAAAGATTGTATGATCTCTCACTTTATATGGTTCTGCTACTTCAATTATTGATGGTTGCCTTCTGCTATTTTATTTTTCAAAACAATATTTTACTAATTAAAATTATCGCCTCCGTTGTCAAAACCATCTAAAAAATCATAAAATCACCTCTCTCTCTCTCTCTCTCTCTCTCTCTATATATATATATATATATATATATATATATATATATATATATAGAGAGAGAGAGAGAGAGAGAGAGAGAGAGAGAGAGAAAACCTAAATATATATCGCAGTCATCATCTTGTCGCTCTAGTTACTCAATAATCTGGCATACTCGATTTTAAGAGACTTCAGTTTGGTTGATGGCTATGTGGATTGTGAACCAAAACCACATTTTACTAGTTACATTTGTATCACAGTTAGATTTTACTTTTGAATATCACTACAATATATATAGGCTGGATTAGGCAAAACCATTTTTTTGACTTATATATATATATATATATATATATATATATATATATATATATATATATATATATAGAGAGAGAGAGAGAGAGAGAGAGAGAGAGAGAGAGAGAGAGAGAGAGAATCATCCTTGCAGACACCCATCCATCTTTTGATTCGCTTAAACACTCTCACTATTCGATTGGCAACGTAAACAAGAGTTTAAATTCAAACATAAACATAGATTGGTCATCAAACGATGGAGATATTTAAATAGATTTAAGCATGAATTAGTGTGCATATTTACCATGTTCTCGCTCCACACACATATATATAAGTTGGAGCAAGTATCGGATCAGGTACACACCGGAGCATCTTATCCCCACCTGACCTAATGAATTTTAGGTTCAGGTAATCCCCACCCATTCCGGGGCAGGTTGGGTTGGGGCTGAATGGGTCGGATTGATATTGCCATCCCTATCTGGCCAGATTATAATGTCTCCGGTGTAAGCTCCCTTTTCACGCCAGGCCAAACCACTTTTCCTTGACTCTAACCAAGAATTTTCCCACTCTAGAGACCGCAACATCAGGCGTTCTTATTCATTACAAAATAAATATCAGTGATACCTACTTACGAACACACACACACACACACACACACACACATATATATATATATTCCTAGTTTCATGGCTACAGGGAGAAGTATATGTATACTATCAACTGTTATGGTGACAATTAATGCAGTATGTATCCGGGTTTTCAGTTGGGGGAATGGTGTTGGTAAGTGCTCTTAAACCGGCGGAGCTGCGAGCATTCAGGCAGCTGGAGTCGAATGACACCATGCGATCTATCAACGAATACCTGTCCCTATGTGCTCAAAGAAAGGCATCTCTCTCTCTCTCTCTCTCTCTCTCTCTCTCTCTCTCTCTCTCTCTCTATATATATATATATATATATATATATATATATATATATATATATATATATATATATACCCACACTCAAGTTTACATCACAATAGGGGTTCTATATCAACAACAACTAAGCTTGTATAGATTCTTTGTTTTCATAGAGTCCAATCATGTGCTATGTTAATAGTTACTTGAACATTGTTGATTGTTTTCTTTCAACACTTTTGTAGCTTTTTCTTTTAATATTTTCACAATCTGGTTTCATCCTACCTTTTTATCAAAGTTTCCCTTCGTCGTCTTTTTACGTATTAAAATCATATTAAACATTTTTTTCAAATTTATCATCTATTAATACCACTCTCAATTTATTTATGATAACCTCATTATACATATGGGTTTTCCTTGTTTGACTACACATCCATTCATTATCTTTATTTTTATTACCAATATTTTTCTATGTGGTAATAATTAACTTCTCAATGCTCAAAACCATAAAGTATAATCAGTCTAATTGTTATTCTATAATATTTATCTTTCAACTTTAATGATATCTTTATCAAACTGCATTAATTCTATGTATAATATCTAATATACTTTTCTATTTTAACCAAACTGAATGTATAATATCTCTAATTTTTTATCATTCTAAAAAATTGACTAGATACTTTGAAACTTTTCTTATAAGGGATATTATGTGTGTCAATCATAACTTTTATGTCATATGAAGTAACTAAATAACTAAGCTTAAATTCTATTTTTTTTTTACTAAGTTGAAAGTGTTTACCTTTTAATGTTTCTCTTTTCAGTTCTAATTTCCTAATGCTTTTTTTCTTAGACTCATCCACTAACACAATATCATCCATGAATAGCATACATTAATGTACTTTATCTTAAATATATTTTATTAACTCATTAATGATCTATATAAATAAATATAAACTTAAAGTTCGTCAGTAATGGAGTCCAATATTAACTTCAAAGAAATTGGTCATTCCTTCGTGGGTCCTTATATATGTTTATATGTCTCTTATAAAATTGTTATATGTCAATAGGTGAATAGCCTCAATATTAGATCTTCTTAATATGAATCTAAATTGGTTCTTTGTTATACTTGATATTTGTCTCCACACATGTTCAATACTTCTTTTCTATAATTTCATAATATGACTAATCAACTTGATTTCTCGATAATTCACTTGATTAAAAATATCTTTTTCTAGTGTATACGTATAATTGAACTTGTTATCATTATTTATTATTCATATATCTTTTAGTTTTTTATATTCTATTAAATAATTTTGTAAGCCAAATAATATTGTGTATCAAAATGAATGTAGAATCTTTTTTATTTTGACACAAACATAAAGAAAACTCCAAAAGAGAAAACCGATGTTGACTTTTCATTAAAATGAGGCCAATGCAGTAGTGCACAGCTTCACGTAGAGACAATTTTGTTCTATAAGCAGTTTAGTTTTAGGTATATCACAGAGTAGATACCTGTCACCCACTTATCAATTCAGCTGCAATTTATCAATGTGCTTATAAATGAATCTTATTTATCAAGTAATGCTAACATCGATTCGTTCCATGAATCTGCCACTTATAGTTTGCTTCTCATGTTTTCAATTATTAATTTGCAGATAGAGGCGGACCATTTAGTTTGGAAATCTGAAGGTGATGTCGAAAAAGGAATCGTGGAGGTTATTTCACATCATGAAATTGCTAAGCTTGTCATGGGTGCTGCAGCTGACAGAAGCTACAAAAAGTAAGAATCGTCTCCTTGAATCAAATAGGTCATGGGGCCAGATGGGCCTTCAATCAAATTGCTAGGCCCGACACTACGCCTTAACGTAGCTGTTTCATTAAGGCCATTAGGGATGTAAAGAATCGAGGTTTTGGTAACAAACGAATGGATCTAACGTTAATTTATTTGGACTCCTATTAAAATTTATACTCACTGAGTTAATGCTTATCATACGTGAGTCATTTCAAAGAAATAAACATACTTGTTCTCTCCTTTCTGAATTTATATCTTTTCTTACCGTGAGATTTTCTTCTCGATCAAGTTTTGTCGAATCCCAATAATCGGGTCATGATCTGAATCCTGGAAAATGAGTTGCGAATCAGTTGAGTAACTCGACGCACTGTTTACAGGAAAATGAATGCACCGACATCAAAGAAAGCCAAGTATGTGGACCGTTATGCCTTGCCATCATGCCATATAACATTTGTTTGCAAAGGCAATCACATCTATACCCGAGAACCATACGCGAACCAGAATGTGCTACTGTCATCAAACTCATCCCCGGCTCTTCGTTCAAACACTCCCGGATCAACACCACACCGCTCGCCATCGGACATACCGAGCCACGGGAGATCAGGGTTCTCAAGATTGTTTAATCGAAGATCACAGGATAGTGGAACTCCAGAAACGTTCTCAAGAACCAGCTCGCGGAGTTCTGAGTCCACATCCATAGGGTCATTTGAGGAAGTCGCAGGCTTTTCAGGTAGTAGTGGGGCAACAAGTAAGACTGATGATAGACGTGAGCAGGTGGAGTCGGGGACGTTGAGATCTCAAGTTGCAGGTCATGGTGTTGAGGAGCGTCAGCCTCTGAAACTGGGCACAGAGCAATGTGGAATTACTCTGCCAGTAGCAGTAGATGAGGTAACTAAAGTTTCTGTATCAGATAGACTTTAGAAACGTAGGTTGATGTATATATGTCTGTATCTGTGCAATGTGGGGGCAGATGTTGTGTATAAGAGTTTCCATACTGGTTTTTTTCTCAACCCCTCAAACAATCAGACTTATAAATCCAAAAATGGTGTCCTTACATAAAACCCGAGAATTCTCTTAAACTGGATATCTAAATAAAAAATATCAAGAATTGCCTACGCAAACTGTGATTCTTGAAGAGAAGAGTCAACTTTGGATCCTCTTTCCTTCCAAGTGACTCCAATCCAAAAATAAAAAACAGAAGATGCATCCAACTTCATGTTTTCAAAACGATTAGTAGGAAGCCAATGATGCTGTTGTTGCAGGAAGAAGATTACCAAAAGGAAGCTGAAGGCTTCCATGAACGATTGAAGAAAGCAATGGAGGAAGCACAAAATCTAAGAGAAGAAGCTTTCAAGGAGTCACACAGACGACAAAAGGCAGAACAGGAGGCTGCTGAAGCGCAACTTAAGGTAAGAATGCAAGTAAAAGGTGACATAATTAAAATATCAACCATAGTCTCTTCAAGCTCTGTTCTCGTAAGATGAACTATACTCTCTCTCACAGACATGCGCACATGCATATACACACAAACATACATAAATTGTACAATTTTGCATGTGAGCAACATCTTATATATGGTCATTGCCTATGTGCAGATAAGACTAGCTGAAATTGCACTACAAAAAGAACATAGACAAAGGAATGACATAGAGGCCGTTCTATCCAAAGAAAGACAAATATTAGAGAAGATTGAGAAACAACTTGAAAATGCAGAGACAAAGGTCAAAGAATTAAAGAAAGAGAAAGCATCACTATCTGTGGAAATGGATGATTCCGAAGATAGGTTACACCATGCACTTGAGAAGCTAAGAGTAGCACAGATGTCTGTCGCTGATGTTGAGAGGGAAAAGTTGGAGATACAAAAGCAGAGGGATGAAGCATTACAAAAAGTTGAAGAGATTAGTCGTCGACAAGGTGAAGATGCTAGACAGAAGAGGAGGATGCAAAGTTTCACTATGTTCTCTCTTGAAGAGTTGATGAAGGCCACAAACAACTTTGATCCTAACTCCAGGATTGGAGAAGGTGGCTCAGGAATTGTTTACAAGGGACGAGTGCGTTACATTTTGGTTGCCATCAAGGTTCTTAATGGTCAAGGCAAGCAACAAATGTCTGAGTTCAACCAAGAGGTAGACATTTGGCATGTAGATTCCCTAATGAATCATTTCCGTGATTTCTGTTTCAGTGAAAAGATGTTAAAAGGCGTATAGATGTTGAAACAAGTCACTTGGGTTTATTTGCCTTCTTATATGTCGATTCCTAAACTTGTGCTTGAAGCTGTCATTTGAACCACATGCATCAATTTGTCAGAGTATAAGCAAACATGAAAAGTTATAGCTTAAGATTGCAGCCGAATATGAAGGAGGGTTCTAAAGTTGAAACCTGTAAGTCCAAATCAGGAAGGACTATTAGTCTACAACCACAGAAATATTACTTTCTCAAGGTTAAGCAAGAGGAAAATATAATAAAGTCCAGATATTTGACCCTTAAAGCCTATGAAATCGAAATTCTAATACCATAGTAATCTTGCAAGTCACAGGTACGGTATAACCTTTCAACAAAACCCATAAAACCTTTCAGTTAGAATCTATGTCAACTGTAGATGCAGTTTGTCTACGTCTGTAGATTAAACAATATGACTTCCTCAGCTGAGATTTCATAATAATTATTTATCATCTACAGATTTCTTATAATTTATTTTCTAATTTTAGATCAACCATCTATTTGTTTTCTAATTTTAGATGAACAATCTATGTGAATATGTGATGCAATTTGAAAACGAGTGGGGCTTCAGCTTCTTCACATAGATGTAGGGTTTTGGATTTAACTGCAACATTTTCTTACTTTCTCCTTTCCTAATTTCTTTTATTTTATTCCGTATTTGCTTTCAACACGTTCACTGGTTCTTCTTGCTCAGGTAGAAGTGCTGAGCAAGATGAGACACCCACACTTGATTACCTTGATAGGTGCATGCCTCGAATCCCGGGCCCTTGTTTATGAATACCTCTCCAACGGTAGCCTTCTGGACAGACTGCAGAGTAAGAATAGCACGCCACTGACTTGGCAAACTCGGACCCGGATCTTAGCCGAAGTATGCTCTGCACTCCTGTTCCTTCACTCAGCAGGAGTGGTGCATGGTGATCTGAAACCAGGAAACATCCTTCTTGATGGCAACCTCAACGCGAAGATTGGTGACTTCGGTATCAGTCGACTAATGCCTGAGTACAACACCACTATGAGCATGTGCATCAATACTGATCCAAAGGGTACCCTTGCATACATGGATCCAGAGTTTCTAGCTACTGGGGACCTAACACCCAAGTCAGATGTATACTCCTTTGGTGTGATAATTCTGCAATTGCTCACAGGGAGACCTCCGCTATGGATTGCTAAGATTGTCCAAGAGGCACAAACAGCTGGAAATCTGCAGGAACTCATTGACCCAGATGCCGGAGAATGGCCCTTTATTCAGGCAACTCAGTTAGCCAACATTGGGCTGAAGTGCTGTACGATGAGCAAGAGTCTCCGAGCTAACTTGGAGACTGAAGTCTGGAGAATGCTGGACGCAATGAGGGCATCATTATCTTCTTCTCCTTCTGCTCAGTCGACATCCAATGATTCAATGGAAGCTCCAGCATATTTCATCTGTCCAATTTCCCAGGTCAATAGATGGTCATATTTTCCAAAAACACTTAAAACTGGGACACTCGGGGCGTGTGCGCACCAACAATCACACAGACACACACACACATGTATGCATGATTATGATGATAGTATCCTTAACGCCCATTATTGTCAAGATATCAGACCAAATTATTCTCAAGATATCATACTTATAACATGTTTGAACACATAATTGCCAGATTATTGGAGAGGTTCTGGACTACTAGATAGATGTATGGTCTGTATGTCTGTATTTATGTATGTATAATTGAATAGAAGAAATTAATCTATTCATTCAGACACTAAATCCATGCTCAAGTGGGCAGAGTTTTGGCTCCGCCAGCCTACCGGGTCTTGAACTAGGCTTTTCTGTGGAACTGAAGTATTCGACTTCAGAGGTTGACACTAGCTGTTGATTTGATTATCATGATCTTGGAAATGCAGGACATCATGTCTGATCCGCACGTAGCAGCTGATGGTTTCACCTACGAAGCAGAGGCTATACGAGGATGGCTGGACGGCGGCCACAGCACATCTCCAATGACGAACTTGAAGCTCAGCCATTTCAACCTCACTCCAAACCATGCACTGCACTCTGCAATAGAAGAATGGCGCATGCATGTCTGAAGTTTCCCTTGTTAATATTCTACATGGTTTGAGGATGAAATATATAAGGAGCACAAAAGTTCAAATTTGGATCAATGACTGATGCTAATGGGACCTAATAATCTGAGATTTAGTTTGTATCAGTGGGTTTTGCTTGGATTTGCATTTGACCGTTTGTATGCGGGAATATATAATTTGTGTATGGCATTTATATCATTTGTGGGATTGCCCTATATCTGTTCCTTTCCCATTTTTCAAGTATATGGTGTGTTCAAGATCAGTAAATTTCTTTGTTTGCTATTTTCTTTGATGAGACAAACCACTCCCTCTTATGGATCTCTCTCTCTCTCTCTCTCTCTCTCTCTCACACACACACACACACACAAACACACATACGCACGAAACGTATCTAATTGTGTAAGTCACGCAGTCCACAGGTCCGTGCATGTCTCACAAAGTGGCGTGTCCTGGTGACAGCGGTAAATAAAGATTAAAATCAACCTGTACAACTGTCATTACAAAGCATAAAGGATGATATAATCAAGATTTTTCAAAGCAAAACTAATATAAGTAAGGAGCACAAGTAGTAATTGTTGGAACTAACCATAGGCAGTCATGTGTGCCCCAATCATAAACAACAACAACAGTTACAAAATAAGTCATGATCAAGTCATACGAAAAACAAAAACAGAAATAAAATAAAAAACTTATCGATATGAGTTGCCCTTGCGAACTTACCTTGGAAAAATAAGTGCCCCGCTGGGAGTATGTACGGGTAACTATACCTTTCTCCCAAAATAAAATACACACAACTCAAAGAGCACATACCGGACTTCGAGTCAACCTCAAATATGTATAAGTCGTTTATGGTTGGGGCAAGGAGAGACTAACCATAGGCATAGAGACCGAAGTAACCACGAGAAGAGAGACGAAACCAAGAAACAGGAAGAGAGAGAGTGAAAATTGTGTGTTTAGGGAGGACCCCTAATCACCGATTTATAGGGTATGTGTGTGGATCACGGATTATGGATTCGATCATAACGACGCGCTACTTTATCGTCAATCGCCCCGTCTTATTTAGAACCGCCTCATCTTATTCGGATCCATATAATCTTATCCCTATCGATCACCATAAAAAACTCTTAACCGTTAGATCAAAAGTTTTTCATACAAAAAGATTGATCAAAACTCAAACCCAAACCATAAGCTACAAGCCACAAGCCTAAGCACAAGCCCGGACAAGCCCAACATGCGCGCGTGTGTGGTATAACATGTCCTCCTCAAGTTCTTTGAACTAAGCTTCATGAGTATATAAAAGGACATGCGAGTTTGTCACATCATCAATATACGACTAAACTTTGACTCCTCTTAGTCATCTTATGCACAAGTCTCTCTTATGTTACTTTTACACTTTAAGACTTTCATACATATATATTAAATACACATTAAATCCAATAATACCCATAAAGTCCTTTAGTGTAAAAGTGTCTTTCTAATCCAACCATCATATTATGCTTTTAATAATGGTATCATCTAGTTTAAACCGATCCAATATTACTCTTACATGAACTAGGTGAATATATGTCTTCAATGTGAACCTTAGGTATAAAGGTGTCTATTGGTAACAACATAATAAAATATTATGGCATGATCTATAAGGGTGATGCATTAATGATTATGCATCTATATCCTGTATCATAATTGACTTCAAGAAACAATCCAATTTTCCTATCGTGCCTACACAATATCAATCACTTAGTTGGAAATCTCTAAGGATGTACTGCTAGTCTCCTGTCTTAGGACTCGATTCCATTTAGAGAATAATCTCTTACTAAACTTGCAGTCATGATACTTTAGGTTTACAGAGGACAGACACATAGATACTAAAAGTATTACATAATACAAAGTATTGTCCTATTTACCCAACAACTTATTACTACCATATTTAACCTACTTCATGGGATCTCTACTCAGTTAGGTTGTGTTATCATTGCTTGAGAATAAATCATGTATTTTAGCCACATATCAACCTGAATTTCTCAACTAAAGCTACTGATAGACTCTTAGTCAAATGATCAATTATATTGTCTTTGGATCCAACAAAATATACATTCATGATCCCATCAGACATAAGAGCCCTTAAAGACTTCAGTTTAACTTCGATATATCTCCATTGCTTTTGATTCTATATGAAACTACTTATCTTAGCAATTGTAGTCATACTATTATAGTGTACTAAAATTATAGGAAGAAGCTTTTTTATCATAAGTAAATTGGACATAATTCACTGAAGTCATTCAACTTCCAATCGAGTCTCATTCAAAGCACATAATTTTGCCTCAAAGGTAGAACAAGTCAAAATAGTCTATTTATTAGATTTTTAGTGACCCCATTACTCTAAGAATTCTTTGTTATGGTACAACGTGTTTCTTACTTCTATACTCTTTTTTATTGTTATGTTTATCATTAGATTATCAAGGGTTATCTTACTCTTCTTATGCTTATGCTTGAGATTTAGGTCAAAACCCTTCTAAAACTTAACAAAATTTTCTATAATAAACATAACAATAAACTTATGAGAAAGCTTCATTTTGGTTTCCTTCGTATCATGCATAAAAACTAAAACTTGTAGACTTTGTAGTCATAATATAAGATTTTCAGTTTCATGCATAAACTTTGTAGTCATCTTATACATAAATCTTTCATATGTTACTTTTTACATTTTAGAACTTTCATACATATATTATTATTTATTTATTTAGAGATAACATGTAATTAAATCCAACCGTAATTAGATGAGACCACTTCTATCCTCAAAGAATCTCGGGGTACAGACATCTGCAAATCGCTAGGGGAGCTTCCTTCACTTATGAAGGAGTGGTTCAATTGTTGTACCTTAAGGCTACACTCTCAGAGACCTTCCGGCTGTATCCTTCGGCGACGCAGGACTTCAAGCATGTCGTCGCCGATAACGTGTTTCTGGATGGGACCTTCGTGCCGGATAGTTCTCAGTTGACCTAATCGACATATTCTGTTTGCAGCCGGATGCCTGGAATTCAGGCCGGAGAGGTGATGACCAGCGTGGAGAAGCGATTCCAGTCGTGCAACTGATGCATTCGCTGCGTTCAATGCAGGCCTTAGGCAAGGCCCTGTCTTATTTGCGGATGAAATATGTAGGTAGCTGCTGCCATCCTGTTGACAGTGACAGACAAGGTGAGTGCCATCTATGGACACAGGGTGGAGCAGATGTCACTCGCGCTTTTCATGAAACATGATGGACTCATAGTTAATTTGTACAAGGGGGAGCTGGAGAGAGAGAGAGTTTCGATTCACTGCTTTCTGCAACAGAAGAACGGGCGCACCCAATCATCAAGTTTCCCTTGTTAATATTGTGCACGGATTTTAAAAGCAACCAAGAATCAAGCTTCATCGATCGATCAATGATACTTACGAGGTGATCTCCTGGGAACGTTGACACCAAAACTTGAGTAATACCTACTTAATCATGATAGGCTTTGGGTTTACTTTGCATCAGTGGGTTTTGCTTGGAATGTTTGTATTCTGATACAATGACGTTTAACTGTATCATTCTTTTGGGATGCATATATTTAATTTATATGTTTCATAAAAGTTTAATGTGCTTGTCGCTATGGATGCTTATTGTATCCTTATAAATTTAAACCGCTTAATAAAAAAAATTAATCATTGAGATCTGTATAGGAAGACTGGCAGCTTATGTGCAAAAACTACCGTACCAAGCGGTATAAAATGATATAGATCATTTTAATAAATATAGTGGGCACACCAACTTTGTAATCATAGTCCACCATTTTACGCTGTGTTTCCTTCTTTGTAAGTACTATAATTTATGCACATAATTATGTGGGCCCACCAACTCTGTAATCATAGTCCACTATTTTACGTTATGAGTTCCCTTTCCTTTTAATTACCATAATTTAAGCATGTAATTAGGTCGCCTTATATATACGAATATATTATCTCAAGAAGCTGAGTATATATTAGCAATGTTACATACAAACATATTCAAACAAATCTCAATTTGATATGTAAATTTTAAAAGATAAAGTAGTTGCTAGCATATATCATGTCAAACTTAATTTGTACCATGCAAAGAGGTTTGGCATACGAAGAAGATTATATTGTTATTATTTATAAATTTATTTGGATATTGAGTATGTATAAATTTATGTATTGATTGGGATAAGTTCAAGAAGGAAAGAGGACTAGGAGGCTTTTGTGATGGGCCTTCTACGACACACATACGTCATACATTCCCCCTTTTACCCTCTATTTCCCTTATTTTAAATATTTCATATCGAAATGTCCATTTTTACCATAAAAATGAAATTATAAGTACGCTGAAATAATGCAGCAAATGTTGAAATTTTCTTTGTCTGTTTTTTGAAAGATAAAAAATTGACAAGATTGGACAAAAAACTTAGCTATTGACACCAAGCAATATATATATATATATATATATATATATATATATATATATATATATATATATATATATATATATATAAAATATAAAATATAAACGGGTATATGCTAGCACTCTTAAGTGCTAACAAATTTAAATAAATATCAACCAACTACATTTGAAATTTAAAAAGCAAAAGTACTTATACGAATAAAGTGTACTTGCAAAAAATACACGTGCTCTTTACTTTATAGATTCAAATCTTAACCATCCATCGTCAAAGATAACGGCTAGGATTTATTTACTTTTGTTAGTATTTAAGGGTGCTAACATGTTTCTCTCTCTCTCTCTCTCTATATATATATATATATATGATCTCCACTTTTGACATGTTCACTTGTGTTTAACCATAATCTTGGTAACATGAGTATAATTTAAAACAATTTAAAGGCTTTCAAAGAAAGATAAATAATGACAATATTATTATGCTTATGATCAAACATAAGCAAGCAGCATGAGTTGTGAGCAAAAGCATATCAACCTTTCAAAGATGCCCAAGGATAAGCTGCAACGTCAAAAGAAGCTATAAACGGATCCTTCTTTAGACACTAATAAGGGAGCTTCTTTGAAAATTCATATTGTCAAATCGTAGTATATTGTCAATGATTGTGATGCTTAGCTTCACAGCCAAGCCTTATCTCACACCAAGTAGGGTCTGCTAAACGCTCCGAGCTATGGATCTTAAGTGGATCTTTGGTTTGTCATGGTTTTGCCTAGCCATATACGACCCAGTGATATCTATGAGACTGGGATCCAACCCTGACCCAAGCCCATCTGCCTTTGGGTGGCTCACGAAGAGATTGAACGGCTAGCTTGCCACTCTCCTTCAAGTTCATGTTTCACGGTTCTGACGATTAGGGTTTCTAGTTTGTAGGCTATGGCAGTTGCCACCCATTTAACAAAATATTGAATGGATAGAGCTCTTAGATATTTCGATGTTGATCCTGAATGGTGCCGATTGACATGTCTGGTTTCGGGTTTTAGTTTACTCGGAATCAAGACTGAGACAGTTCCAGTTTTGATTTGAAGCTTAAATCATTCGGAATCGAGAAAAAATATTAAAATTTGAAATTTAAAAAATAAAAATACATAAGAAAATCTGCTGGTTCTAGTTTGAAACCGGTTGCAGTTCCATGAAAGATGGAATAAGGATCAAACCACGTAGTCTCCGGTTAACAGTTCCGTTTCAACAGTTCCTATTCCTGACCTGGTGCGGTTACAATTGAAAGCGTCGACCTGTTTGAAAAAAGATGAAGCGTAGGTGTTGTCGAATATGAATTCATGAACTGGACCTCATTACAGACAATTTAAAGAATAAAAAATGAAGGTTGCTTGTTCAAGACAGTTTGACTTCGTAAGATCAACTGTAAATGAGCTTGATAGAGGGACAGTTCCTGGAAAAGTACGGCGAAACTTCCCTATAGGGTGGGTTTTCTCAGACCATAAAAATCAAATTGCTCGAGCATAAAAATCTTCTTGAAGGTTTCATTATTCTTACTTTTGGCGTTGGGAGTTCTAGGCTACCTCCAATTTTCTAGATCTATCACTAGCTTTTCAAGGTACTTCTTGTGTGGTATTAGCCATGCGGCCCAAGCCCGTACAGGAAGCATTTGCACCGGAGCGGCAAAGGTTGTACCCGGACCTGCAAGAGCTACTACGAGGCGACGGATCGCCGGAGATTTCAATTTCGACGGAAGATGGAGAGGTTGAAACTGCTACCGTTGTAGCTCCGGCTGAGAAGGTCTATATTGCTGTGGGTAAAGATGTCACGGAGAACCAGAACAACTTACTGTGGTGCCTTCAGGCGTTCCCGGGAGCCAAGATCGGCATTCTTCATATCCACCAACAAGGCGATTTGGTTCCTGGCCCATGTAAGTGCTGCCCTGCTTCAAAAGTCCTGTTCACTCTCTTCATATATATGTGTGTACGTGCGTATGTATACGAGCATATAGACATATATATACATATATAAGCGATTCAGTTTGTTTGGTGGTTATGTGGATTGTGAACTGCTGGTTACAATTGTATCATAATTAGATTTTACTTTTAAATATTGTTACTTATATATATGTGTATATATATATATATGTATATGTGTATATATATATATATATGTATATGTGTATATATATATATATATATGTGTATATATATATATATATATATATATATATATATATATATATATATATATATATATATATATATATATATATATATATATATATGTATATGTATATATAGAGAGAAAGAGAGTTGGGTTAGAAAAAACAAAGTATGCAGGTGCTTTTGGAGTTTCAGTTGCTTGCCGCTGGCTCTTTTGACTCGTGAAAGGTCACGGTGCTGTTAGACGAAACGTGTTACGGCTTGCTTATGAGACAAAATGTCCACCGGAAGATTTTGATTCTAGAGAGTGGAGACAGCCAACGTATGTGACGCAAATTTGTTGACCAAGATTTCGTAGAAATAATCAACCGGAGAAGTATCGATCAATTTCACGCTTAAAAGGAATATAGGAACGTTTTGACCATTATTTTCGGAAATTAATGTTTTACCATGTTTTTAAATAATACATACGCTGATTCAAATTGTTTGATTAATATCATAATGTAGAACAACGAGCAATAGCTCGCCTGGGTAGGGGGCCGAGTAACAATGTGAAGGTCATGATTTTGATGCCCGGGGCGTACATCTGTCTTCGAGCAGATATTTCAAATCCGGCATATTGATCTGGTGCTCGAGCAGTTTCCAAATCTAAGCCTTTCTACGGTAAGATGAGTTAGTTCTGCTAAACATGTATACTTTTGAGTGTTTGAGTATGACATCAATTACATGCGGCTAAAGAAGGTTGAACTGGTTTTATATTTCTGATGCATATGGATGTAGCTGTTAGTTATAGATCGTGACATGGCTCCATATAACGGTATTGACTCTAAAAGAACAATCAGCGATATGGGTGCGATCATATTTGAAGTATCAACAATTATTTGGAATGCTTATCTTTCAAAGAAATAATGCTTCCGAATGTAAATAATGAACTTAAGGTTAACAAGAACATGGGCAACATTGTCGAGCAAATCTAGCTGGTATTGTGGCCCTAATGGAATTCAGCCAATCTTTAGTGTGGCAGTTCGGGTTTGAACCGTATGGATAGCCATTGTAAGCCAGACTCCAGTCCGTTAGTTTCATGTCAAATAATTCTCAGGGCAGTTTCTGTAGTAAGCTGGAGTTAGAGCAGATGCCTGCCGGGTGTAAAAACTACTGACCTGAAGATAATCACATAGAACACAATCCTCTATCCTTCTGTCTGCCTTAACTCATATTCACATCTTACGCACGCCAGCTGAACTACGATCCAAACAACAACAACTAAGCCTTTTCCCATACTAGACGGGGTTAGCTACATAGATTCTTTGTTTCCACAAATCCCTATCGTGTGCCATGTTAGCAGTTAACTCCCAATAAGCTAGATCATTCTTTATTGTTTCTTTCCAACACTTTTGTGGTCGTCCTCTACCTCTTTTAATACTTTCCAAATTTAGTTTTTCTAACCTTCTTATAGGTTCTTCTTTTGATCTTCTTTCTATATGTCCAAACCATCTTAAATGATGTTATCTCATTTTATCTTCTATTGGTGTCACTCCTAATTTGTTTCTAATAACCTCATTATGTATACGGTCTTTTCTTGTATGACAACTCATCCATATCAATATCTTCATTTCTATCACAGACATCTTTTGTACATGTTGATGATTAACTACCCAACACTAAGAACCATAAAACATGGCAGGCCTAATTGTTTCTCTATAATATTTACCTTTTAATTTTAATGGTATATTCTTATCACAAAGAATACCTGATGCTCCTCTTTATTTTAACCAACCAACATTAATTCTATGTGTAACATCTCTATCAATTCTTTCATCCCTCTGAAAATTTGACCCTAGGTATCTAGAACTTTTTTTTTTGGGAATGCAATGTGTGCCAATTTTAATTTTTATGTCCTTTGAAGTAACCAAATGATCAAACTTACATTCAATATATTTTGTCTTTATTCTACTAAGTCGGAGGCCTTTGCTTTCTAATGTTTCTCTCCATAGTTTCAATTTTCTATTAACTTTTTCCTTAGACTCCTCCACTAATACAATGTCATGTGCAAATAACATACACCAAGGTACTTCATCTTGAATATGTTTTGTTAACTCATCCATCACCATTATAAATAAGTATGGACTTAAAGTTGATCATTGATGTAACCCAATATTAACTTCAAAGATGTCATTCCTTCATGAGTCCTCACACATGTTTTTGTACCATCATACATGTCTCTTATAAGGTTAATATATGTCAATGAGATACCTCTTTTTTCCAAAGTTCTCCAAAGAACCTCCCTCAGTACCTTATGATAAGCTTTTTCTAGATCAATAAATATCATGTGAAGGTATTTCTTTTTTGCTCTAAAATGTTTCATAAGATGTCTCAAAAGGTGAATCACTTTAATAGTAGATATGCCTAACATGAATCCAAATTGATTCTATGTTGTACTTGATACTTGTTTTAACCTACGTTCGATAATTCTTTCCCATAATTTCATAGTATGACTCATTAACTTGATACCTTGATAATTCGTACAATTTTGAATGTCTCCCTTGTTCTTATATATGGGTATAAGTGTACTTGCTCTCCATTCCTCGGGCATCTTTTGGTTTTTCCATATTTCATTAAGTCTTGTGAGCCAAGTGATTCCTATTTCTCCTAGTATTTTCTAAACTTTTATAGGAATATTATCTGGTCCTACCGATTTACCACCCTTCATATGTTTAAGAGCCTCTTTGACTTCATTCTTTTGAATACGTCGGTAGAAATTGTGGTTTATATACTTTTCTGACTTGGCTAAATCTCCTAAACTAATACTAACATCTTTATTTTCATTAAAAAGATTATAAAAATAGTTTTTCCATCTATTTCTTATATCATCATTTGCCACTAAAATTTTTCATCCTTGTCTTTTATGCATCTAACATAGTTAAGATCTTTAGTTTCTTATCTCTAGTATTTTCTTATCCTTGTTTTTCCATCTATTTCTTATAAAAATGGTTTAGACATACACATACTTAACAAATAGCAGTGAATTTCTAACTACCTACTTATGAACACACACACACACACACACACACACATATATATATATATATATATATATATATATATATATATATATATATATATACATTTCTAGTTTCAATTTATCATGGATTCAGGGAGAAGTATCTGCATGTGATCAATGGTTATTGGTGACAACTGATGCAGTATATATCTGGGTTTTCAGTTGGGGGAAAGGTGTTGGCAAGTAGTCTTAAACCGGTGGAGCTACGAGAATTCAGACAGCTGGAGTTGAATGCCACCATGCAATCTATCAGCAAATACCTGTCCCTGTGTGCTCAAAGAAAGGCATCTCTCTCTCACACACACACGCGCGCGCGAGCACACCTGCTTCACAATAAGGATCTACACTACGGAATTTTTTCAGTAGTAAACATCCTATTGGCATGAATCTGCAAACCAGTTGATGCATTTAGCATGATCCTGTGTAATTGATGAGAAGGTTTAATCATGTCCAGCGTGTAGAATCTCTTGTTTTTTTCAATTGACACAATAGAAAGAAAAGGAAAAAGAAACCGATGTTGACTTCTCCTTAAAATGAGGCTAAAGCAGTACCCTAAAGCTTCATGTAGGGACCACGTTCATCTATCAGCGGTTCTGGGCATAGGTATCAGAGGTTAGATACCATCACCTACTAATCAATTCAGCAGCTATTTGTCAATATGCTGATATAACGTTTCCTATTTCTCAAGTAATGCTAACATCGATTTTTCGATCAATCTGCCACTTATAGTTTGCTTCTCATGTTTTCAATTATTAATTTGCAGATAGAGGCGGACCATTTAGTTTGGAAATCTGAAGATGATGTCGAGAAAGGAATCGTGGAGGTTATCTCACATCATGAAATTGCTAAGCTTGTCATGGGTGCTGCAGCTGACAGAAGCTACAAAAAGTATGCATCTTCAACTTATCAAATAGGTCATGGGGCCAGATGGACCTTCAATCAAACTGCTAGGCCCGTCACTATGCCGTAGCTATTTTATTAAGGCCACTTGCGATGTAAAGAATCGAGGTTTTGGTAACAAACGAATGGATCTAGCGTTATTTTATTTGGACTCCTATTAAATTTATACTCACCGAGTTGATGTTTATTATACGTGAGTCATTTAAAAGCAATAAATGTACTCGTGCTTCCTTTTCTCAATCTATTTCTTTCATTACCATGAGATTTTCTTCTCGATCAAGTTTTGGCGAATCCCAATAATCGGGTCATTATCTGAACCCTGGAAAACGAGCTGTGATTCGGCTAAGTTAATTACAACACACTATTTACAGGAAAATGAATGCGCCGACATCAAAGAAAGCCAAGTATGTGGACCGTTATGCCTTGTCGTCATGCCATATAACATTTGTTTGCAATGGCAATCACATCTGTACCCGAGAACCATACACGAACCAGAATGTGCTTCTGTCATCAAACTCATCCCCGGCTCTTCATTCAAACACTCCAGGATCAACGCCATACCGCTCGCCATCGAACATACCGAGACGCCGGAGATCAGGGTTCTCAAGATTGTTTAGTCGAAGATCCAATGAACAGGATAGTGGAACTCCAGAAACGTTCGCAAGAACCAGCTCGAGGAGTTCTGAGTCCCCATCCATAGGGTCATTCGACGAAGTCGCTGGCTTTTCAGGTGGTGGTGGGGCAACAAGTCAGATTCTTGATAGACCTGAGCAGGTGGAGTCGGGCACGTTGAGATCTCAAGTTGCAGGTCATGGTGTTGAGGATAGTCACCCGCTGGAACTGGGCAGAGAGCTGCCTTATCGAGTTGTTGAACGTGTTACGGCTCGGCCAATTGCAGCAGATGAGGTAACTAAAGTTTCACTATCAAATAGACTTTACAAAGGAAGGGAGACGTATATATAATTGTGGACCTGTGCAATATGCGAGAAGACACGTCCAAGTGTTTTATACTGGGGCTTTTTATCAACCCCCAAATAAGCAGTCTCTCTTGTTAAATCCAGAAAGAGTTCCTTGCATAAAACCTCAAGAATTCTCTTAAGCTGGATATCTAAATAAAAAATATCAAGATTTGCCTGCGCAAACTATGATTGTTGAAGAAACAGAACTTGAGTTGGAAGTTAACTTGGATCCTCTTTCCTCAAAGTGACTCCAATCCAAAAATAAAAAACAGAAGATGCATCCAACTTCATGTTTTCAAAACGATTAGCAGGAACCCAATGATGCGGTTGTTGCAGGAAGAAGACTACCAAAAAGAAGCTGAAGACTCCCATGAAAGATTGAAGAAAGCAATGAAGGAAGCACATGATCTAAGAGAAGATACTTTCAAGGAGTCCCAGAGACTCTTTCTCTCTGCAATCTCCGCTCACCTAAGCTGCACTAGACTCTCTCTCTGCCATACACAAATACACATATACACGCACACACGCACATGTACGCAAAAATACACACCAATTGCACAGTTGTGCATGTGAGCAATATCTTATATATGGTCATTGCCTACTTGAAGACAAGACTCGCTGAAATTGCACTACTAAGAGAACAGAGACAAAAGAAGGACGTAGAGGCAGTTCTATCCAAAGAACGACAAGAATTGGAGAAGCTTGGGAAAGAACTTCAAGATGCCGAGACTACGGTCCAAGAATTAATGGCAGAGAAATCATCACTAGATGTGGAAATCGCCGATTACAAAGACAAGTTACACGAGGCACTTAAGCAAATAAGAGTAGCGGAGATGTCTCTGGTAGGCATTGAGATGGAAAAGATAGAGATGAAGATGCAGAGGGATGAAGCGTTCCAGAAAGTTGAAGAGATTAGTCGTCCACAAGGTGGAGATGCTGAGCAGAGGATGATGATGTAAAGTTTCACCATGTTCTCTCTTGAGGAGTTGATGAAGGCCACAAACAACTTCGAACCCAGCTCCAAGATTGGAGAAGGTGGCTCAGGAACTACAAGGGACGAATGTGTTACACTTTGGTTGCGATCAAGGTTCTGAATGCTCAAGACACTCAACAAGGGTCTGAGTTCAACACCGAGGTAGTCATTTGCCATGCACATTCCCTGATGAATCATTTCTGCAATTTCTGTGTCAGTGAAAAGATATTAAAAGGCATATAGATGTTGAAACAAGTCACTTGGGTTCATTTTGCTTTATCCATTGATTCCTAAAGTTTTTCTTGAAGCTGTGATATTGAATCACATGCATCAATTTGTCAGAGTATAAGCAAACATGAAAAGGTTGTAGTTTAAGATTGTAACCACAACATGAAGGAGTGTTCTAAAAGTTGAAACATATGAATCAAAATCAGGGAGGACTATTAATCTAAAATAACTTGCTCAAGTATAAGGAAGCGGCAAAAAGAAACGAAATGCAGTTATTTGGCCCTTGAAACCTGTAAAATCCAAATTCTAGTTTCATACTAATCAAGCAAATCACAGGTACCGTGACTCACAAAAACCTATTACCAAAATTAATAAAACCTTTCAGTTGGAACGTATGTCAAGTGTAGAAGATGTACTGTCTACTTTTGTAGATTCCATGGAAACGACAAGATTTCCTAAACAGATCGTTTACTATATGTTCAGCTTCCTAATGATTTGTTTTCCAACTTTGGATATGAATATGCGATGTAATTGGAAAACCTATGGGGACTATGAGCTTCACCTAGATGAAGGGTTTTGGATTTAACTGCAGTGTTTTCTTCTTTCCTAATTTCTTCCAACTTATTCCAATATTTGTTTTCAGCACGTTCATTGGTTGTTCTGGCTCAGGTACAAGTTCTGAAAAAGATGAGATACCCACACTTGGTCACCTTGATAGGTGCATGCCTCCAGTCCCGGGCCTTTGTTTAAGAGTGCCTCTCCAATGGTAGCCTTCTGGATAGAATGAAGAGTAAGAATAGCGCGCCACTGACTTGGCAAACTCGGACCCGGATCTTAGCCGATGTATGCTCTGAACTCCTGTTCCTTAACTCAGCAGGAGTGGTGTATGGTGATCTGAAACCAGGAAAAATCCTTCTTGATGCTAACCTCAACGCAAAGATTGGTGACTTCGGCATCAGCCGACTAATGCCTGAGCACACCAGCACTATGAGTATGTGCATCAATACTGATCCAAAGGGTACTTTTGCCTACATGGATCCAGAGTTTCTAGCTACTGGGGAGCTAACACCTGAGTCAGATGTATACTCCTTTGGTATTATAATTCTGCAGTTGCTCACTGGGAGACCTCCATTATGGATTGCTAAGATTGTCCAAGCGGCGCAGATAGCTGGAAATCTGCAGGAACTCATTGACCCAGATGACGGAGGATGGCCCTTTGTTCAGGCAACTCAGCTAGCCAACATTGGGCTGAAGTGCTGTACGGTGAGCAAGAGTCACCGAGCTGACTTGGAAACTGAAGTATGGAGAACGCTGGACGCAATGAGGGCATCATCATCTTCTTCTCCTGCTCAGTTGACATCCAAAGATTCAGTGGAAGCTCCAGCATATTTCATCTGCCCAATTTTCCAGGTTAGTAGATGCTCATATTCGGCAAGAACACTTAAGATTCGCAACACAGACCTATGTGTACCTACAGTCGGATAGACGAGCACACTTGAACACGTATACATGATTACGATGATAGTATCCTTAGTGCCATTCTTTGGTTTTGAATATCGAGATTGCAAGAAAGTAGTTCTCATTGTCGTCGAAAAGTTCATTGGTCGCCAAGCTTCAAATTCCCAACTCCTAGGAGCTACATGTGATAGATGAACTGGCATGCCATGTGTAACGGATCAAGCGGTTTGGATCCGAGCCTGATGAGATCCAAACCCACCCGAATATGAGAGCAGTAGTAACGCACACAAATTGTTACTGCACAAAGACTGCAATGGCATCCCCGTTGCTGTTAGTGCAGGACATTTATAGGATTTTGAAGGCCTTCAAAGGGACTCTATGGTGGGCAGAGGGGTGGCCTTCTGTGAAGAAGCCTAGGGAGAAGCCACACGATACGGAAAAGAATAACGGTTGTCGGAATCTTATAAGAAAATCCTCATTTCTGTTTTTGTCAAATTTCTCATTTTTAGTTACTAAAATTAAGTTAAATCATATGGATTTTGTTTGGTTCATGTTAAACATTCGAAAACAAGCCTTAATACGCGAAAATTGGTTCAAAACAAGCATAGATTCATGAAATCTTTCTCAGAGCTGAGTTATTATTTTTCATGAGTTTTCCAGCCAAAACGACACCCTCGGTGACTAATCATGGGTTGGATTGGAAGAAGATGAGTAGATGATCATTTGGAGACATCGCCGGTCTTAATCATCGCCGAAAATTGGTGAAATCGAACGCTAAAAAATCATGGAAACCGGCCCTTTTGGGCGTGTTCCTATTTTCATGTCATGCCGTGTCCGTAATGTCCTCGTGTTGCCGTGTTCGGAATGTTGCGACCTTTAGTCTTTTGTGGCAGTCTCCTACGACAACCTTTTCTGTCTCAACATGCCTTTCACGGCTTTTGCCAATTTCTGACCGTTTAGACTTCTGTAGTCTTCCGGTCATTCATGGCTTTTGCCGATTTTAGGTCATTTAAGCTATTGCCTATTTCCGGTTGTTCACAGCTTTTGCTGATTTATAGCCATTCAGACTTCTACCGACTTCCGATTGTTCACGGCTTTTGTCGATTTATGGTTGTTCAAACTTCTGCTGTCGTTCACAACTTTTGCCGATTTCAGTATCTCCTTCTCTCTCCCTTTTTTTTGAAGTAATTGCGTATCTAAGTTTTTTTTTTTGCAGGATCAAGAACAAAACCCTGATACCACTGATGGATGAACCTCCAACCGGTTGCCTGAATATATCTCCTTGAGTCAGTCTTCTGTGAATACTTCAAGGAATGCCTACAGTGAAACAATGGTAAGTCTCTTTTTGTTGTTGAGGTTTTCACGCAGGGGATTCTTTTGGGAGAAGGATTTCTTTGTGTTTTTCAATTCTTTGTGTTCTCTATATGTTTCTGTTGTGTGCATTGCTTTGTTTATATATAGAGCAGCGCGTGCTCTCCCTTTTCCTGATTTTTTCTCGTGCGGCTTCTCTCATCTGGAACGTTATTGTTTATTATCTAGAACGATACCGTAAATCCCGGTAACGTTCGGCTATTATAATTCTTCCCAATCAAAGATTTAAGTAACGATGTAGATGACCAGTCCAACCGTTACCTATGGTGGATTGCCGAGAATAGCCACGACACGTGACAAAGCTAGTAAAGTTCTCCTCTTAGTAATGTGGATTATGGTGGGTGTGCTTATATCTGGTGACTTCCGACTTCTCTCTTTCTTGATGTATACATCTTCCTTAACAATAATGAACCGTTGGGTGAGCGAGGTTTTGATTATGAAAACACATTGCGAGAATTTAATTAGCTGATACGTCTCATCGTGCTTTTCCTTTCCCTATTTTCTTGTGGAGAAATATCTAATAGAAAGCATGGCAGTTCGGCCATTTTCTCTTTAACTTCTTAGAGAAGCATCCTGCCACTATGTGGTGAAGAGATTTTGCACCATAAACCCACGCAGGGCTCTTCTAACAATGTACACGGACTTTCATCACGAATTCTCTTAGGCAGGGATTTGCATTATGCTTGAACGGTTTTAGTTGCCTTGGGCATCTAATAATGAAATGAGAACGTGTAACAACAACTAGACGGCACACTACTTTAGGATAAAACGTGCGAAATATGAAGAGGAGGTAGCCCAAAAGTTCGTCTTCTGTATGTCGGAGATTTTCATATGCCGGTAGAAATGATTAGACAATTCTTTGTCCATGAGTTTAAAGATTGTACAAATTTCACAATCAAGAAAATATTATTTTGCAACCAGTTGAGTGCGATTCTAATAGCTTCCTGATATAGCTATTTCCTGTACATGCAGCATTTCACAAATTTCTTTGAAGTTTCAAATCGAACCATCAATGGGTTTTCTGCGGACAGGTCCTGTTACTCCTTGACATCCTTTAGAATTAATGCCAACAAAAACCAGCTAATATCAGCAAACTGGGCCATCTTGTATTCATTCTCACTGAGCTGCAGATTCTATCAATGAACTACGGGGCCTTCATTTCACTCAGCTGTGGACTCAAAGATCCAATTCATGCATATGTGATCAATTTGCCTTAAATTTGCATTTGGGAGCTGATACTGCTTGAAATGCATGTGGATTTCATGTAGATGACGTGAAAATTTTGGTAATTTATGTTTTTGGTGATTCACTGCACTTGAAAATTCTGTTCAAGCTTGTTTCATATCTTCAATGGCACGGAAACATCATATGCACAACTTCAAAGGACGTCGTGCAGACATAGAATGGTCGCTCACGCAGTTTTGACGTGCATAAGTGGTATATTTTTATTGTATTCCTGGCTAGATTTTTTAATCCTTTCCACTTCTTTTCACCCCCTTATTGACTGCGTGACCAAATTGACTTTCATATGTCAAAGCATAAAAGAAGCCCCTCTATGTCATTCATCCTGACATATTGAGTGTTAATGAACAAGCTATCCTGAACAGCAAGTTATTCTTCTGGTGGGCCCTTTCAATGCATTTCACTTTATTATACAAATGTCTATCGTGTGTTGTACTCTACCTTCGCTGGATATCACTTACAATGTCGAAACTTGTTTGGATTTTAAAAGTAGGATTCAAACCAAGTCTGAGATTCTCAATCAAGTCAAACGTGTCTTTTATTATACATATATCCTATAAGGAATGCATTATGCAGCTTAACTATGGGATCAGTCCCTCGGGATCAAGGAGATAACTGTACTGCCTGTTCATATATAAATATATATGTATCTTACAAGTGTGTGTGAGAGAGAGCGTGGATTTGCCGTGTGACGGGACAATGTATTGAAACTTTTAAAGTTCAATCGTATTTGAGTTTATTATCAGTAAGTTATCCCAGCTACCACATTGCGTATTTCTGTCGCCTAGACTCACATTAGCACATTTCTTTTTGTTTCTCTACAGTAAGACTATTTTAAACTGCAAGCATGTGCCGTTCATTTGAGTGTCTTCATCTACTGATGATTCATCTGGGCTGATCACGTAAAGCAGGCATGTAATATAACTCAATTAGTTCATTGATCGGCCTGGAGAAGTTCAGCCATGCCTGGTCTGCACCAGACAGATCAGGCGCCTTCTTTATATCCTGTGTTGGATGATGCGGACCAGGGAAATAGCCCCCATGACGCATTAGAGAAGGTCTACGTCTGTATTGGGAAAGATCTGAAATTGGACAAATCCACTTTGTTAGGGTGTCTTCAGAATTTCAAAGAAGCCACTAATGTGATTCTTCATGTCCATCAACCATCAGGCATGATTTCCTCACTACGCAAGTCGGCTAGCCAAGCTCAATTTTCTCGCATGAGGTTTTCATTGCCTATTAAGCAGAAGTCATGATAAGCATCATAAAATGATGAACCGTCATGATTCATTACTGTTGTTTCGATTTTGCTGCTGCTTTGTGTGTGCTGCGTGGGCGTAACGTGAGTCTGTCTATTTTGAGCTCTCCAGTTTATGCACTTAAGGAGAAGCACATGCACAGAAAAAAGCAAAAGCCTATTGGCAGTTGGAATTTTTCATATCTTTTAACAATTATATGAAAAGTTTTCGACAAGACAGATCATGCTGCTTTCTTTATCGTTTCTATAAATTCTTAAAGAAAGAACACGTCTTTTAATGCATAGACCTCAACAAAAGGCATACTAGGGACTGTGCTCTAGTAGTTGATCTGTGTCTGAATCAGAAAACTGATCTTGGTGTTTGATTTTTTGTTTAGGAGATGGTGCTTGGATAAAAACGGTTTTCCTTATTTTGCTGTCACCGCAATATTTTTGATGGATGGTCGCGTATCGTCCATCTTGCCGATCGAACAAGAAAACCTTCATGTATGTGAGAAGTTCACCAATTATTCCAAAAAACTTACTAAAAGAAATGTGTAATTTTGGAATTACGGCAAAATCAGGAACCTAAAAGATTCCAAGTGATGCAAGTTTATGATGTTCGCCATGCCAAAAGACTAGCAGAGTCCTCGCAGTATTTCCTGAAGATGAACATGAGCCGAGCATGGGTTAGAATAGAAACAGTTATTGGCCATCATGTATGATTTCGACATTCTTGAGAACTTTGAATCTGCCTTTGGTGTGGCCATAGCTTATTCATGTTATGGACTTAGCTGGGAGACCGTTTTTCATTTTCAGTCAGTCACTCTTTTGATGTGATAAAAGTTTTAACTACAATTGGTCAAGAGCTGGTGAAAACAACGATCAAACGTGAGTTGAAGAATGTAAAACTCTCTCTCTCTCTCTCTCTCAAGCTGATGAATTATCCTGCTAATATGTAAGCATGTAGAAGCAGTGCCTTCGATTGTAGAAACAAAAGATGTGCAAGAAGAAATTGTGACATCAATATCAAATATCGAAACCAAGAAGCTACTGATGGGAACGAGTTCCCTACACTGAATTCTCAAAGTTTCTTTTTAGCTGCTTCTTGCAGGAGTGAGATTTATGGATTTTCTCACAAGTGATGAATCTTGAATTCTTCAACAACAAGAAGATTTTGTGATTTTATAGCACACGATCTTATGTTATATCAGTAGTTATCTCCAAAAAAACATCATTTCTATCCCACACTCTCGCGGTGTTCTTCTCCCTTTCTTAAAATGTTTCCGTTTTTCATCAGAACTTTCTTTGGTCATCTATCTACCTATTCAAACCATCTTAAACTTTTCTATCTCATATTGTCTTTTATCGTACCCACCTTTTTCTCCAATAACCTTAGTATGGATGCAATCTTTCCTCGTGACTATATATCTATCTATCATTTTCACACATATGCTCAGCAATATATAACATTATTAGTCTATCCACTTTCTACTGGTTTACAATATTTGCCTTTCAACTTTACTGGCCTTTTTATCATAAAAAAAATATGTACGGCAACTCTCCATTTTAACTAAGTTGTGTTGATTTTATGTATAATATCTTTATCAATTTTTTTCTCTTTAGCGTATTGATCTTAAAGACTTAAGGTTGTTGATTTGGGTGATGCAATTTTTGTCGATTTTATCTTTTTTATTATATATTTAAACTAGATTATTAAACTTGTACTCCATATGTATTCTATCTTGATCCTATAATTCTGAAACCCTTTGTTTCCAATATTTCTCTTTAGAATTCAAGTTTTTTATTCTCCTTTCTTTGACTTACCCACCGATACAATACATTTGCAAAATAACATAATTAGTGAGCTCATCTTGAATAGGTATGGAATTAACGCTGACCCTTAATATAATCCAATATTGACATTAAAGAAATCAGTAATCCCTTGATGAGATACAATTTATTTTCCTATATGTAATTTGAGTTTTTCTTGAGAATTACTCCTCTAGGTTGAAAAAGTTTATGATGGCATCTTTTGAAATCTATAGAAAACCGACAAAACCTGCCTAGTAAAAAATTGTTCGTGTGACAGAATGCCCCACCATCACGTAAAATGTGGTTTGTGAGCAAGGAGAAGCAAATCCATACCCATCAGTACAATGCAGACCAAAGTGACAAGGTTAATCTCTAAGACCATCACTACTATTACGTCCTAATAGTACAGCTGAAACACCACACTCACAGAAATCTGCAAAAAAATTTCAAGAAGCAGGGCGGGGATGAATCAAGTGAAGTACCCTTTTGAGATTTCAGGTTTTCCTTTCAATCCTACTGAAGAACATATGGTTCACTTCTTTTATGAACAATATTCATCACAATCATGTTTCTGGCTATGCATGTACAACTGACTTCACTAAATTGGTGCGATCTCCATAGTGACCATTTGCGAAATATACAAATCTAGCTCTTCCAACAAACCATTTTTTTGGATGTCTTGAGCAAATACTGCAACGAAATGTGATTTATTCCGATCTGTACCAAATGAATTGAGCATAGCATCAAAGGGTCAGAGTTTTGGGTAACTTAGATATATTGTGATTCATTTTTGCGTGAATGGCTGTATAACACAAATATTTTGTCCTTGCAGTGTATAATTGTGATCAGCCATAGTTGGTGAGTCATTCTCTGTCTATGCCTTTCAAGGTAAATTGACAGAATTTGGCAACTAAGGCATTTGTTTATCTGCACCAGCTAGTAAGGCTACTGCAGTATACCGTGGCAATACAGATTGACTACATTGTTAATGAACCTACCGTGGAGCTGGAGTAAGAAAAGTTGCTGATATAAGGCAGAATTTAGAGATAAAAAAGCAAAAGGACGACAAGATATGCAAAGAAGAATAGGGGTGAGGTAGAAAAAAGCAGGCCGTGGTGAGGCCCTGCATCATACAGTCACTGAGTTCTCTCATGAGCAATAATGCAGCCACCAACAACTTCAGCCATGAGACTCTCTTGGAGGGAGGAGGCTTTGGTTCACTAAACAAAGGCCGACTTTGCGATGCAAAAGTGTTGATAGAAAAGCGTAATTCGAAGAATTTCAAGAAGAAACAGAGCTAATCCAAGAGGTTACTTCTCTTGCAGCTTGGACCATGTTAAGAAGTCGAGCACTTGTTTTTCAAAGATTTGATCAAGAAACCAGTCAGAGGGTCAAATTACCTCAAGTAGTTTCATTTATTTTGTTTTCCTGTAAGAGTTCTGGTTGTAAGACAGACACCTACCAGAAGGGTCGTTCAATTGGTTGGAAGATCAGGTAGTACTATTCTTCCTCAATCTCTAGCGATTGAGTAGATTTTGAATGTCTGGTAGCATTATTCCTCCTCAATCAATAATCATTGAGTAGATCTTTAACAAAATTTATCTGGGTACAGTTGGCTTGCTCCACAGGTGAAGGCGCTTAGTAGATTTAGGCAGTGGCACCTTTTTAGACTCACCCGTGAATGCTTTGATTCCATTGACTCCACTGCCCTTGTAGATTCCATTGACTCCACTGCCCTTGTATATGAATGCCCCTCCCAGGATAGTCTAGGAAACATAATGCAATGCAAAGATGGCGCAACATCAATTACATGGAAATTGGGTTTCCGTTCAAATATAACTCTGTGAGATCACTTGTGTAAACGTATATGGAAGTGTTAGAGAGAGAGAGATCTTGGGTTTCTGTTCAAATATAACTCTTGACACTTCTTCCTCACAGAATTACAGCTCTTTAGCCATAGGGTTATAAAGTATACTTGGCTGCAAATTGAATATATAAAGCAATATACAGAAATTAAACCTTTGGGATGGTAGTTCAGTATCTTGGAATATTGGAACATTATCCGGTAAGCTAATGGAGGTGGTAGTGTTAGCAACAGAGGTTTTGAATATAGTTTGTGCTTACACACCCCAAATAGGACTAGAAGATAGTATAAAGACACTTTTTTGGAAGAGTTAGATAAGGTATTTCAAAAGATTCCACAAAGTGAGATGATTTGTTTAGGAGGAGATTTAAATGGACATGTCGGTAAAGAGGCATTAGGATATCAAGGGATTCATGGAAACTTTGGTTTTGGGGATATAAATGAGGAAGGTAGGGAGATTTTAAATTTTGCTATGACATTTGATCTCTTTATAGTCAACACAATCTTCAAAAAGCGAGATGAACATTTAATTACTTATAAGAGTGGCTTATCACAAACACAAATTGATTACTTTATTTGTAGAAAAAAAGATAGAGCGTGTTGTAAAGATTGTAAGGTAATTCCAGGAAAAAGCTTAACCACCCAACATCGACTTTTAGTTATAGATATACAAATAAGAAAATGGATAAAGAAGAAAAGAGTGCATTGAGCTATTCAGACTAAATGGTGGAACCTCAAAAGTGAGAAAGAATATATATTTAAACAGAAAGTCCTTCAAGGAGATGTTTGGAATTATATTGGCACACCCTGTGATATGTGGAACAATATGACTATATATATTAGGAAAGTGGCAAACCTCAAAACTAAAGATCTTAATTATGTTAGATGCAAAAAAGACAAGGATGAAAAAATTCTAGTGGCAAATGATGATATAAGAAATAGATGGAAAAACTATTTTTATAATCTTTTTAATGAAAATAAAGATGTTAGTATTAATTTAGGAGGTTTAGCTAAGTCAAAAAAGTATATAAACCACAATTTATACCGAAGTATTCAAAAGAATGAAGTCAAAGAGGCTCTTAAACATATGAAGGGTGGTAAATCAGTAGGACCAGATAATATTCCTATAGAAGTTTGGAAAATACTAGGAGAAATAGGAATCACTTGGCTCACAAGACTATTTAATGAAATATGGAAAAACCAAAAGATGCCCGAGGAATGGAGAGCAAGTACACTTATACCCATATATAAGAACAAGGGAGACATTCAAAATTGTGAGAATTATCGAGGTATCAAGTTAATGAGTCATACTATGAAATTATGGGAAAGAATTATCGAATGTAAGTTAAGACAAGTATCAAGTATAACAGAGAACCAATTTGGATTCATGCCAGGCAGATCTACTATTGAAGTGATTCACCTTTTGAGACGTCTTATGGAACATTTTAGAGCAAAAAAGAAAGACCTTCACACGATATTTATTGATCTAGAAAAAGCTTATGATAGGGTATTGAGGCAAGTTCTTTGGAGAACTTTAGAAAAAAGAGGTATCCTATTGACATATATTAACCTTATAAGATACATGTATGATGGTGCAAAAACATGTTTGAGGACTAATGAAGGAACGACAAACTTCTTTGAAGTTAATATTGGGTTACATCAAGGATCAACTTTAAGTCCATACTTACTTATAATGGTGATGGATGAGTTAACAAAACATATTCAAGATGAAGTACCTTATGTTATTTGCAGATGACATTGTATTAGTGGAGGAGTCTAAGGAAAAAGTTAATAGAAAATTGGAACTATAGAGAGAAACATTAGAAAGCAAAGGCCTTCGACTTAGTAGAACAAAGACAGAATATATGGAATGTAAGTTTGATCATTTGGTTACCTCAGAGGACATAGAAATTAAAATTGGCACACAATGCATTCCCCAAAAGGAAAGTTTTAAATACCTAGGGTCAAATTTTCAATGGAAGAATTGATAGAGATGTTACACATAGAATTAATGTTGGTTGGTTAAAATAAAGAGGAGCATCAGGTATTCTTTGTGATAAGAATATACCATTAAAATTAAAAGGTAAATATTATAGAGCAACAATTAGGCCTGCAATGTTTTATGGTTCTTAGTGTTGGGCAGTTAATCATCAACCTGTACAAAAGATGTCTGTGACAGAAATGAAGATGTTGAGATGGATGAGTTGTCATACAAGAAAAGACCGTATACATAATGAGGTTATTAGAAACAAATTAGGAGTAGCACCAATAGAAGATAAAATGAGATAACATTGTTTAAGATGGTTTGGACATATAGAAAGAAGATAAAAAGAAGAACCTATAAGAAGGTTAGAAAAATTAAATTTGGAAAGTATTAAAAGAAGTAGAGGACGACCATAAAAGTGTTGGAAAGAAACAATAAAGAATGATCTAGCTTATTGGGAGTTAACTGCTAACATGGCACACGATAGGGATTTGTGGAAACAAAGAATCTATGTAGCCAACCCCGTCTAGTATGGGAAAAGGCTTAGTTGTTGTTGTTTGGATCGTAGTTCAGCTGGCGTGCGTAAGATGTGAATATGAGTTAAGGCAGACAGAAGGATAGAGGATTGTGTTCTATGTGATTATCTTCAGGTCAGTAGTTTTTACACCCGGCAGGCATCTGCTCTAACTCCAGCTTACTACAGAAACTGCCCTGAGAATTATTTGACATGAAACTAACGGACTGGAGTCTGGCTTACAATGGCTATCGATACGGTTCAAACCCGAACTCCACACTAAAGATTGGCTGAATTCCATTAGGGCCACAATACCAGCTAGATTTGCTCGACAATGTTGCCCATGTTCTTGTTAACCTTAAGTTCATTATTTACATTCGGAAGCATTATTTCTTTGAAAGATAAGCATTCCAAATAATTGTTGATACTTCAAATATGATCGCACCCATATCGCTGATTGTTCTTTTAGAGTCAATACCGTTATATGGAGCCATGTCACGATCTATAATTAACTGCTACATCCATATGCATCAGAAATATAAAACCAGTTCAACCTTCTTTAGCCGCATCTAATTGATGTCATACTCAAACACGCAAAAGTATACATGTTTAGCAGAACTAACTCATCTTACCGTAGAAAGGCTTAGATTTGGAAACTGCTCGAGCACCAGATCAATATGCCGGATTTGAAATATCTATCCAGAATTTTCGTTCTGTGAGATCACTTGTGGAAATGCAGAAGGTATGCAAGAATTGAAAGTGGCGGATGATAGTTCAACTCCTAGGCCAAGGTGCTGCGCAGATGAATTGACAGACAGAGGACTACATCTACGATGATCAACTTGACATTCAGGCATTGCCACCTTATTCCCAACCATGCTCTTCGTTTAGTAGTCCGGGAATGGCTTCAGAAATCCTAAAGTTCTGCCTTTTTTCAGCTCCTATTCATTCATTAGCAATGCTTTGAGTACTTTTTCTTTTGTTTTTAGTATACATTAATTACTGGCGACATGCTATTAAATGAGCCCCGAATTGAAGCCGACTCAGGGGCCTCTTCACAACTAGGGGTTAAAGCAGTATGCCATTTAATAGTAGAGAAGAGTGCAGGCTTTATGTTCGAAGAATTTTCATTGTTAACCGAACTTTTAAGCATACTCCGTCAACGATTTCATTAAATTTTACTACCATTGATACAGATCGAGTAATTTTCAATCGACTTAATATTTTTATGTGACTTGCGTTAATTCTTTCATGTACTCGAATATATACTCCCACTTAATTGAGCCACAGGCTTCACGCCTCCCTGCCTTACAAAAAACCACCTTTTTATTTTGCAAATTGACGTTAACTTCCTTTGTTCTCAGTGAAAGTTTCAGTAGTAATTTGATGACAGATATTCTTCAAATAAATAAATCCATATCCTTCGAGGTACTTGCTTTCTTAAGGATTAGAGAGATCAAGGATTTACTATTCACCTGACAAAATCTTGCTCCATCCTCCTGGAAGTCTCATTGAATTTAAGACAACCAAAAAATTCTGTAAACTCTTAATGGAACCCGATGGCGGGGGTGGTGAGCTTAGTTTTCAGGGTTGTCAACAGCGAAAGGTTCTTGCATCATTATGACTGAAGAAGATGCCATTTGATATTACATTCTGGATTCTTTCTTGGAAACTCATTTGTTTTTCAAGGAGAATTGTTCTTTAAACAAATCATCTATCATTCGTTGTGTTTGGGGCTCATTCTTTCTCGTCTTTTGACTAACCTGAAGTGACTTTTCTAGGTGGTTATTGTGTCAAAGGCTTGAAAGATCTGCTGAAAGCAATCGTTGATCGACTGTAACCATCAGGCCTTAAAGAGTTTATTATTTCTGCTTTTTTTCTTCAGTCGTTGATTTTCTGGTTTCGTAAGAACATTAATAAAGGAGAATTGTTTTTCTTGGAAACTTATTTGTTTTTCAAGGAGAATTGTTCTTTAAACAAGTCATCTATCATTCGTTGTGTTTGGGGCGCATTCTTTCTCGTCTTTTGCCTAACCTGAAGTGACTTTTCTAGGTGGTTATTGTGTCAAAGGCTTAAAAGATCTGCTGAAAGCAATCGTTGATAGATTGTCACCATCAGGCCTTAAAGAGTTGATAACTTCTGCTTTTTTTCTTCAGTCGTTTATTTTCTGGTTTCGTAAGAACATTAATAAAGGGGAATCTGAACTGATATGATACTATAATAGTTTTTAGGTCAATGTTATCCTTCCTGAGCATCCGATCACGCATGGGAGCTACATATGTAGTCTATGTCAATGGAAGGATTGGAAATGAGTTGAGATGTCCATGGAGTCTTAATATATAATAAGCAGAAATAGTCCTTTGATAACGACATCCAGACAGGGTTAACAAATTCATATATTTTATTTTCCTTTTCACAAACTTCGGTCTTTTTGAGAGAGAGAGAGAGTGAGAGAGCAAACTTCAGACTTTAAAAAAGAAAATTGATGGTTTCCATTTGAAGCCCCACACTGCACAAGTTTGACCTCCTCAAGGCCGTCACTAAAAGCAAAGTGAAGCATGGGTTTGACTTCCTTGAGAGAGAGAGAGAGAGAGAGAGTTTACAACAAGAAGACGAAATCAAACGATTGGAGGATGACCCTATAAATGCGCAAGAGGCATTATGGCGTTCGATTCAGAAAGGAAAAGGAAACTAATAAATTGCTGCCATAGTAGATTGAAGTATCGGTATCGGTTTCTTGTCAAGAAAAAAATAAGTATTGATATCGGTTTTCGTCAGCAGAGAAATGGTTCCAAATGATCTTTGATCAGGAAGACCGCTGTAGAGTTCAGCAATTTTATTGCTTGTGGAGACGAGAAATAGTGAGGTGGAATGCCGGTTATTCACGAACCAGATTCAGACCTTCCTCATCACGAGCTGTCTCAGACAAATCAGATTCTGAGGAGAGATGAAGATGCTGAGAGCAATGATGGTGATGTTTGTGTTGCAGAAACAGTCTACGTTGCGCTGGGCAGAGACGTGAGAGACAACAAGAAGACCCTGCAATGGACTATTCGGACTTTAAAAGGAGCAAATATCGTGATTCTTCACGTTCACCAATCGGTTCGGATGGTTCGGCGGCCCTGTAAGACACCTTAAATTTCTCTATGTTTACATAGTGTTTATATATATATAGAGAGAGAGAGATGGATATAGATACGGATAGATAGAGAGAGGGTGGCTAGACGAAAGGGAGAGAGAGATACTGCATGTTATCTTCATTCAGGAGGTTATTCTTTATATTTTTTAAACGTTCTTATAGTTTTTTAAATTACATTTTTAAGATATAGGACAATTACTAGTTTTCCTTCCCCCCATATATATAGTGTTGGTCAATGGGCAATTCCTTCTATTCAACATTTGACAATATTTTTTTGTTTGTTCATCAGCGAAATCGAGTGTTTCCATATGAAAACACCCAGTTTTCTGCTATAATCTTCCTTCAATCCACTATTCTCACTTCTACCAGTATTCACTGTCTGTCTGTGATCCAGGATTGTTAATAAACGAGAACAGTGGATTGGTTTTGGTTCCTTAAAGGACTGCTCTTTCTTTGTGTTTCCTCTAGTCTCTATGCTAACAAACTTTTCTTGCAGTTTGGGGGAAAATGTATTCATGCAGCTTGAAATCTGATGTACAAGAATATAGGCTGATAGAGTGGCAAGAGACGGTGAAAGTTATAACTGAGTACTTAAGCATATGTGCTCATGAGAAGGTCTCTCTCTCTCTCTCTCTCTCTCTCTCTCTCTCTCTCTCTCTCTCTCTCTCCATGAGCGGTTAAATCCAAGGGCTGGCGTCATGATTTTCTACTTTTGCTTTCTATTGGTATGCAACGTGGAGGTCAATATACATACATCCAGTGGACAAGAATTAAAGCTGCAAAAAGATTTTCACAAGGCTCTAGATGGAAATTAATGCCAACTATCAGTATGATTCATAGCTACGGGAATAAATTCGAGGGATGTTATTAGTGTTAACTAGAACACTATTCGTTCATATCGAGTTTGCAGTAGAGATTGTCTGCAATTTAGGTAAAGTTAAACTTACTGGAAATTGGCATAATTTTGCAGAGTACCTTACTAGTTACTAGTCCTTTGAACTCATTATTTTCAGTTAAATCTTCAATCTTGTTTCGAGACTGCTATCTTGCCACTTATCATGATTATAACTTACACTTAATTTTGCAGGTAAAGGCAACCCATCTAATTTTAGAGTCTGAATGTGGTGTTCAAAAGGGGCTGGTGGAAGGAATTGCTCAACATGCAATTAAGAAGCTTGTTATCGGTGCAGCTTCAGACAAAAAGTACTCAGAGTAAGAAATATTCATCGTTATGTGGACTACAACATTGCCATTTATTGGATTTAAAGTGGAACTAAATCCTGTGATATTGCATCCAGATAGTCTTCAAAATTTTCATAGGTAGATTGAGATTCAAAATTCTTTCTCCAATGTGGAGGTATGCTTTGTTTCACTGTGTGAAATGGTTGATAATTTGTAGATAACTATAGGATCCATATTGAGTTCAGCATTTCTTGGATGTTATCCACCTGTCTTTAGTCCTTCAGATCTTTCCCATCATGTGACATCAGCCTTTGATCAGAACCATAGTTGGGGTTATCATAAATTTGAAGCGCTAATTACTGAGTAATTACAGGAAGATGAAGGCACCAACCTCACAGAAAGCAATCTATGTGAACAAGTATGCCGATCCATCATGCCAAATATGGTACATCTGTGAAGGGAATCGTATCTATACTCGCCAACCTTTTTCAAACCAAAGGGAGACATTGTTTATGTGCTTACCACCAGCTGTTGGCGCAACACCAAATAGAGAACATCCACTAATCATGTCCCCGGGCTGCTGGAGTTCTTCACTGGTTTCTTTTTTTTCGACTGGTAACCCAGTTGGTCCTTCAGCAACAGCTGATTCATTGCAGCTCACTGCAGCAGCAGAACATGAGCCTACTCATACCGAAGCTACTGGTGAGGTATCCAAAGCATCGTGCCTTCTTGCATGTCCTTATCATTGAATGAAGATGCGTCAACATTCTGCTTCTGTTCTGTTTCTGAAGATTGCTTCTTGTTCTTTCCCTTGTGTTCTTTTTTCCCCCATCTCTCTCTTGTAAAGCTTAACATCTCTTGCTACCCTGGCTGTTCCTATTTTTAGTGAAAAGCTATGCTGATCCATGTAGAAAAAGGAATCATCTCTTTCACAGAGTACTTATTGCTGAACTCGAAGGTTGAAAACATACCATGAGAATACAAACTAGCTAACTGAGCATTTTATTAGCTACCCATTTCTTAGATGTGGCATGAGACAAATAGTACTAGCCAAGTTAGCTCAATATTCTCAGCAAACTTGATTCAGACGCTAAAACCTCGCAATTACATCGTACAGTACCTTTTGGCTCATGGTGTCTAGTAAAGCCAAGTAATTAACTTGGAGTCGGCCAGGTTACTTCTGAAGTCCAGCAAGTAACTCTTACCAAGAAACATAAAGCCATTCACAACCATTATGCAAGGTCCTACCAGTTTACAGAAATCAAATGGATTCAGTACTATAAATACGTCACAAGTGTCCCTTAAACTTAACAGGACTACAGTTTCAGTCCTCGGTAGATTTCTGTGACAGGTTCATACTTTCTGTGGTTATTAGATCATGTGCAGAATGAGTGCTTCTACTAGATCCCCTAAACCATGAACATGCCATTCTTTCATCCTTAATGGTGAGGATCTTTCTTGTCTACGTGAAAATTGAGTGTTAATGACAGGTGATCTCATTTTGTTAATCTTATGCTAATGAATTTTCACGGAATATGTCAGTTGCCTCAAGATCACAGCAAAATGGAAGAAATGCCTGCAGAACAACTAAGGATAGCATTTGAAGAGATGCACGAAGTCAGAAGGGAGGTATTTCTTGAGTCCTACCGACGATTTCAAGCAGAAGAAGAAGCCTTCCAAGCCAGAGAATCAGTGAGTATAATGTCACGAAATTGGCCCTGTTTATGTGGTCTATATAAAAATTATCGATCTTATGGGTATAATTCCAAGAAATTGACTATGAGAGTAAGCACTTGTTTCACTGAGTATATTACTAACGTTTCTGCATTCAGGATTTCAGATTGCTGAAATGGCTAAAATTAAACCGTTGATACTTCAGAAATTGTGTAATTCATTTCAGCATAGTGCATCTTTTGTTTAGTAGTGTCACACTTATTTTTGAATAACGGGAAAAGTTATTTTCTATGCTTTTTTCCTTGATAATGGTCATTTAGTTCAAAAGGGTCAAATGGTTAAATTATTTTGAAACTAATTATCGATGAATTCTGAAGTTGACTGCATAACTTCTGGACATGACTTGAAAGATCATATCGTAATCATATGGATAAGTAATTAACTGACAATATATAAGTAATCACAATATTCGAAGATATAACATCTCTCTGTACATTCAGAGAAAATTCAATGTTGTTAGCATAAGACTAAAATTAGAAACTAAACTTACATGTTTTTACAGGCTAAGATTGCTGAGACTTCACTCGCACAAGCTGAAAGAGGGAGAAAACAAGCAGAATGTTTGCTGTTAAATGCCAGAGAAGAGCAGAACAAGCTTCTAAGGCAACACCAGACTACCATTCTGGAAATGCAAAAGATTTCGGCTGACAAATCATCACTTGATGCCCAAGTGTCACAGCTCCGTGCTGAACTTGCAGCCGAGCATAAACAGAGAGAAGAAGCCGAGGCATCACACTCTGAGAAAAGGTTGGAGCTCGAAGATCTCATGCACGAAAACCAAGAAACAAAGGAAAAGCTAGAAGCCGTAACCACCAATAGGAGTCTGCTCGAGAGGAAAACTACCACCTTGAACAAAATACTACTGCGTATGGCGAAAATATTGCTAAACGAGCAGAATTCATTGAAAAAGATTATAGAAGAGAGGGATGATGTGGAGAAACAAAAGGATGATGCCGTCAGGTTGAAATTCGTGGTGGAAGGTCAGAGAGATGAGGCTCTACGAGAAAAGGCAGAGATAGAGAAGCAAAGAGATGAGGCTCTACGAGAAAAGGCAGAGATAGAGAAGCAAAGAGATGATGCTCTCAGAGAGAAGTTTAAGATGCAAAGGCAGAGAGATAATGCTCTCAGACAAGTGAAGAAGCTACTCCACACTGAAGCAAGACCTGGAGGAAACGTACACAAGTTTGCAGAATGTTCACATTTAGAGTTGGTGAAGGCAACAAAAAACTTTAGCCCTTCAATGCAGGTTGCGGAAGGTGGGTTTGCTCGTGTGTTCAAGGGGAGATTGAACCACACTGCAGTTGCAATCAAGATGCTGAAGCCAGAGAAGATGCAGAGTGTGTCAAGCTTCAGACAAGATGTATGACTCCTTGTCACAAATCTTCATTTGATCCACAGATTTTAAGTTCTTTATTGAGTTTATTCTGCTATTTTATGTATCATATTTTATAAAAGCCTTTTTAACTTTTATGTCCCCTATTTACGTTTATTAAAGAAAAATATTTCTCAAAATTTACCATAAAACTTTTTGGTACTAAAATCCCAATATTGAATGTGGTTTACCAATCCCTTTTTATAAATGAGAATATCGATATTTGTGGATCCCACATGCCGAACTCTGCTAGTCCGGAAACAAATATTTGGAGGTTTATTATGGTCAACTATTAGATGCCTTCCATTCATGAAATGTCTATTATACCCGTCAACCACGTGTTAGTTTTCAATGGATCAAAGGGCTGCATTGCTGATTCAGGTTGACATTCTAAGTTGTATCAAGCACCCATACCTCCGGACCCTCCTTGGAGCCAGTACATTTCAGCCAGCTCTCATTTATGAGTATCTGCAGAATGGGACCCTAGAAGACTGGATACACTCGAAGAACCAATCCTCAGGTTTACCATGGTATGCCCGAACCCGGATTGCTGTACAGATCTGCTCTGCTCTGCTCTTCCTGCATTCCCTAGGCGTAGTTCATGGAAATCTGGAGCCCTCTAATATCTTTCTTGATGATAATCTGCATGTTAAGATCAGCAGTTTCGGGATAAATCGGATTTGGGAAGATCCAGATCCAGAGACTAGCCCTTATAAGGACCCAGAATTCAATGCTGGTATTGTGCTAAATCCAGCTTCAGATATGTACTCCTTGGGCATCATCATCTTGCAGCTGCTTACTGGAAAGCATGCACGGTGCATAGCCGTGGAAGTACAAAAGTTTGTTCCATCTGAAAATCTGCATACAATCATCGACCCAACTGCCGGAGATTGGCCAATCCTTCAGGCTGTTGAGCTCGCGAAAATAGGACTGAAGTGTTGCTCAGCTTCCCGAGAGTCCCAGCCGGACCTGAGGTCAGATGTGTGGGAGGTATTAGAGCCGTTGAGCAGTGCCTTGCTGGAAGTTGAATCATCTAGGCCTGTGCTGGACATCAGAGAGCCCCCCTCATATTTTATTTGTCCAATTTCCCAGGTATAACGAATACAAAAACCCATTATACCTTGAAAAATTTGGTGCATGAGATTGCATTGGACTTAGTCAAATCGAACCCAGTTTGATCAAGTTCTAAATTAAAATGTATTTGCACATTAGTACACAAACTTTCAAGCACATCAATGCTGATCTAAACAAACCAAAGCACAAAAGATCTTTGAACTTGCATGGCTTGTTAAATTTTGCAGGATATCATGCGAGATCCTCGAGTGGCAGCTGATGGTTTCACCTATGAGGGTGAGGCGATAAGCACGTGGCTTGACAGTGGTCATATGACATCTCCCATGACCAACTTAAGGCTCAGCCACTCCCACCTTGTTCCAAACCACGCTCTTCGTTCAGCAATCCAAGAATGGCTTAAGAAATCCTGAAAGACAGACATGTTTTCGCATCTTTCACTTGTAAAGTAAGGATAAAAGCATATTATTGTAGCTCTCACAGAGCAAGCTGCAATACTACTCTGTCAAGTGTTTTAAGTACTTGTAAAGTACTGAGATAACTAATGATCTCAATGGTTCACACGTATCCTCAAGAAAGGAAGTTTTATATGATGATTGAGCTTTCAGTAGTTGTAAAGCACTGAGCTAACTAATGATCTCAATGCTTCATTATCATGTTTCTTAATTTAAACTGCCTGCAATGACGTTCGAACTTGTGCCACTTAATTATCTCGAGTAGAACCTTTTGAATTCAGAGGCAAAGGAAGTTTTTTACGTAGTTTGTGTGTGTATGTGTGTGTGTGTGTGTGTGTGTGTGAGAGAGAGAGAGAGAGTATATAATAATGACACTGAACAAATCGGTGAAAGAGTGACACCACGTGCTATAGCAGCAAGGACATAAACATTGGGAAGATTTCATATATAGTTTGAACTTTAACTGTTTAACAAGCTGATAAGCTTTGGCACGAAGGTCCTCAAATTTTTCATACAGACTTGATTATTGAGACAATAATCAAATTAATAACGACCTCTAATGTGCTGAAATTATATTGGCGCCAACCGCTCAACTTGAATCGGACGTTAAAATGAAGACAGCGTCCTCACTGCTCTTATTCCATCACTCTGAAACCAGTCATTTGGATGAGATTTTTGAAACACAATTTAGATCATACAAAGCTCAAATATATGATCTTAACATGACGATCAATCTAGTTTAAAAAACATAGCGTTTTCAACAAAATATTTAGAAACCAATTTTGGGATATTCACTACCGGCCCAGCTCAACCATAATGGTGTTCCATAACGATTAAATCATATTACAAAAAACTATTAAAGGATATTCCCAAAATTATTTTTTACTTTAAATACGTTTTCTTCTTATCTTCGTCTATTTAGAAACATCTTATTTATCTCTATGTAATAATGATTATCTTTTCTCATACTTTAGAAGAAATATATTCTTATTCTCTTTGTTGAAAATGTCCTTGTTGTCTTTTGCTCGTTCAAAATTTTATCTTTCTTCATTTGAAAGTTATCAACTTTGGTTTGTCTCAAAACATTATTTATTTTGCTTACTTCAATATAAAAACGTTTTCATTTATCTCAAATTAATATATTTTGGTTTCATTCTCTTTTCAAGAAAATCTAATTTTTTTTATTAATTTTGAAATTGAATTTGTTTCTCTTGTTTTGGATAAACTCATTTATATATCTTCAATTTGAATAAATATTTTTTTGTTTCCTTTGTGACAAAAAGAAACTTTTTCCCTTGTTTTCGATGTGAATATGTAAAGTGACACTTTTTATTTCATTGAAACTTATTTCATTGGATTCCAATTGAAACTTTATGATTCTACTTTTTGAGATATTTTTTCATTACGCTTTCTTTTAAACGTTTTCTTCAGTTAATTTAACAAAACATCTTTTTTGTTGTATACAACTAAAGAAACAAGCTTCCGATAAAAACTATTAAATATTTTTTATTCTCTTTAAAAATTTGTCACTTTGTCTCAAAAATTGTCTTTTTAGTTCCCAAGATTCTAGAGAATCTAATCGTTGCCATTTCTTTGCATTCGACAAAGACAAGTTTTTTTGTGCTTTTCTTTTCTTGAAAAAAGATATGAAAAACTAACTTGTGAAAATGTTAAAAGAAGAAAAAATGACCACAAAAGTGTTGAAAAGAAACAATAAAGAATGATCTAGTTTATATTGAGTTAGATACTAGCATGACACATGACAGTACTATATGGAAACAAAGAATCCATATAGCCCACCCCATGTCATGTAGTATGTGAAAAGAAATAGTTGTTGTTTTTTCTTAAAAAAATATTTCTTTTCGCTGAGGAGAAATTTAAAGATTTGGATTCACATCTTGAGTTAACGACCTAAACATGGGTGGTGATTGTATCTCAACATCTTTATTGTACTTTAGATTTGGCACATTTTTTTATTGTATTTAAACATCTAAACATACAATGTGAATACAACATTTTCCAGACCTCAAACATTCTTTTCAATCGTTCAATCTTAAAAATTAAAAAAAAACATTTATTATATCTAAACATACTCTTTTACTAAAATATATTTATTATATAGCTTTTGAATTTCAATCTTCCAAGTTGCCGATCGATGAGAATGTTTGAGGGCTGGTTACACATGAACCAGCATTTTTTTGGCAGCCATATAAAGCTAGTTCAAAGAAGTACGTATACGCGGACCCGTCGCTAACAGATTTGTGACTGTGATGCTCTTTTCGATTGAAGAAGGCCGAGTATTTATACACGTCTGAGATGTCAACGTGAAGGGCTTGACATATCGATCATTAGTGTATTTTCAGCGGCATAAACTTCTCGCCGGAACTGCAAAGCTGTACGTACAAGGTACCGAGTCAAAAATGCAGACAAGGATCAGTGGACTACCATCATTTATTTATTGGTCTAGGAGTGACAAGATTATGAACAGCAATTTTGCGGGTTCGGTTCTGGAGAAACATTGAGATTTTTTGGGTTCCGAGGGAGGCGATCTCAACGGTGTATTATGTGAAGGCTTGAGGTTGAAGAACAATGAGAAGGTTGCTCATCAAGCAAATGGCCTTGCAGGAAGATTTAGTTTTCAGGTTAGTTGGCAAAGGAATTCTAGTCTTTTGTATTTATAGGTTTGTTACTACGCCAATAACTCAAGATTATACAGCGCAATAATTTTGTCTTCCTAATGAAATTCGTTTAAAATGGGGCCTTCATATACGCCTTTAAGTCTTGCTTTTATGACCCCTTTGTTAGAGGATATGGCCTTTCTGGATTGGTCATCTAGTTTGTTACCTAAGCATAGGCCCAGATCTAGTAACGGACAGCTATTATCGGAAAATCCGGTAACGGTTATCCGTTACAGCTCCCAGACGAAGGAAGCCATAGGTGGATAAGCACGACGAATGGGGGAGCGCATGCCTATAAAGGCAGGCACATACAGATACTGTGATACCGAAATATAGAGAGAAACAAAGAAAAACAAAATACTCATATTGTATTCGTCTGTACAAGCCCCTGTGTGGGAACCTCGTGTCCATCACCCACGCTCTCGATTTTACGTTGTATTTGTATCTCTACAAGTCCCTGTATCGGCAACAGAGAGTTCACCGAATCCGGCGACCATCATCGAAACCTTCAGACTGAAAAAGAAGGTACGCAAAAAGTCTTCATTGGTATCATTACCTGATTCCCTATAAAAGAGAAAGAGAGGATAAAAAAAATTAGAGGGACCGAAAAAAAAAATCGGATGAGAGAAGGCGGGCAGTCGGCAAAGGCGGCGAAAGGAAAGCCCAGAGGCACGCTCGATCAAAAAGCGAAAGAAACACCCAAAGGCAGGCCGAAACAACCGAAATAGGCACGACCCAAAAAGCCGAAAATAATAGCCAAGGGAAAAAACAGGTCGAAAAAGCCTGAAGCCCAAAGGCAGGCAGCCAAAAAGCCCAAGGGAGGCTGGAAAGCCTGAAGCCAAAACACAGGCCGACAGCAAAAAGCACGAGCTGAAGCAAGGAAGGCTGGCAAAATAAGAAGCTAGTAACCCGCCGACAACCGACAGCCGACAAACGGCTAGAGTGACCCCTCCAGCCTCCTCTCTTCGGCCCTCATCCTCTCTCTCTCTCTCTCTCTCTCTCTCTCTCTCTCTCGGAACAGTCCAGAGAGACAAACCTCTGTAAAACGCTTTTAAGCATTTTTGTATAAAAAAAATAAAATAAAATAATCGAAAACCGCGGTTTCGAAAAACTGCAACGGGAAAACCAACGATTTTTCGAAAATTGCCTTGGGGTTTGTGTCAAAAAGATAAAACTATCCCTAACCCTTTCGGATATTACGTAGTTGCCATGGTAAAAAGATAGTTTTACCCCTATACTGTTTTTAAAATTTACAAAAAAACAGAGAGCTATCATTTTACGATTTTATCCAACCCGGTTTGAATAATTTCAGTTCTGTCATTCTGACAAAAAACGGGTTTACCCCTGTTCTTTTAACCCCAATCAGTTACGAATTTTACAAGAATACCAAATAATGATTTTACAAGTTTGTCCTCGTGATTTTACAAAATTACAAAAGATGACAAATAGATAAAATTACATATTTATCCATTGGTATCCTTTTTAGGGGTTTAAAGGCAGAAAACCCCTTAGAATTTTTTTAAAAGATTATATGCTTCATATTATGCATCACTTTAACATGTCTCTTGCTATTTGTGCCTTTATTTTTTTTTCCTTTTAGACCGCTTGATTGTTATTTTTACCAAACACATAAAAATGAGTTCTAGGATATGTGTGTCTGAACTGGTAAAAATAGAAAAATTGAACGGTCTGAACTTTCAAACATGAAAGAAAATAATTCTACTGTCTCTAACACTAGAAGGTGTAGAGTATGTCTTAAAGAAAACAGTGCATCCTCCACCGCTAGACGCAAGTCAACAACAAATAGAAATGTATAAAAAAATTTTAAATGACGATACCATAGCAAAAACAATCATGTTAACCTACATGGAAGATGACCTCATTAGGGTCTTTGAAGAATATGAGACAGCGAAAGAGTTGTTTGACTCACTAACAACTAAGTATGATACAACCGTAAAATTACATGTGCAGTTGTTACTAAAGAAATACAACTCTTTCAGAATGAAAGAATGAGAAAATGTAGTAAAGCATGTAAATCACATATTGTTGATGGCTAGAGACTTAACTGTAGTAAAATCAGTCATTCTCGAACCGATTCAGATATCAATCATATTGAACAGTGTACCTCCATCAAGGAATATGATCACCATTGCCTTAAGATTAGGACCTGAAATCAACATTTCTGAGTTGCCCCTAAAACTAGCAATTGAGGAAGAACATATGTTCTAAAACAAAAAGAAAAAATTGTTAGTGGTCTAGAATGAGTTAGCGTCTAGCTCCAAATCGAAGCAGAAAAAGAAACCAAGTAAAAGGTTTGACAAGAATAACAGGAAAGGTGATCAAAGTTTTAAGAAATCGCCGGAAGCCGCTTCCCCGATAGTGTGAAGCTTGCATACAAGAAAAAATGACAAGTAAAGTCTTTCCCAATGACAAGTAAAGTCTTTCCCAAGGAAACAACAAGAGCAACAACTCTGTTAAAAATTATTTACACAGATTTATGTGGACCTTTTAAAGTAAAAACACATCGAGAAAAGGGTTACTTTATAACCTTTATCAATGATTACTCTAGATATATATATATATATATATATATATATATATATATCTTTTGGCACATAAATTAGAGGCACTTGATGCTTTCAAATAATATAAAGAAGAAGTAAAAAATCAATTAGAGCATTCGATCAAAGTCTTGAGATCAGACAGAGGACGTGAATATACCTCGACAAAATTCTTAAAATTTTGCAAAGACTTTGGTATTGCTAAACAAAATACAATGCTCCGAATACCTTAGCAAAATGGTATAGCTAAAAGATACAACAAAATCTTATTAAATAGGACAAGGTCTATGTTGATTGATGCCTCTCTTACAAGAGTATTTTGGGGAGAAGCAGTAAGTATAGTTGTTTACGTACTCAACAGAGTACCGTGTAAAGTTGTATTCACTACACTATATGAGATGTGGGTTTGGAAGAAAACCCAACCTAGGTCATCTCAGGAGGTGGGGATCAAATGCACATGTCAAGATCCTTGATCAGTCTAGAGATAAACTAGACAGTAGGTCATTGAGGTATATATTTATTGGATATCCAAAAGGTTCAAGAGGATATCGGTTTTAACATAAGGACCACAGACTCATTGAAAGTAGAGATGTTGAATTCTTAGAGGATACTAAGAATGACATACTGAAAAATAATGAGGAATGTGTTGATGATTTAATAGATTTAGACTAATCATCTTTTAAGCCCAAAGAAGATCTTCATGAAACTACCGATACCTTAAGTGGACATAAGAGACGAAGAGTCACTCTGTCCTACTTAAAGGATTATCACACTTATCTTGCGCAGGAAGTATGTAATTCGGTAGATTTAGATGAGTTTACTGATAACTTGACTTATTAGCAAGTAATGAATTCATCAGAAGCAACAGATTGAGAGAAAGCCATGGATGAGGAAATTGAATCTATTGAGAAAAACAAAGTCTGGGAATTGATTGATTTGTCAAAAGGAATTAAAGCTATAGGTTGTAAATGGGTTCTGAAAAAGAAATACAAGGTCGATAGTACAATCGACAAGTTTAAAGCGAGTTTGGTTGCAAAGGGTTTTTCACAAAAAGAGATGATAGATTATGTTGAAACATATTCTCTAATTGCGAAATTTGCATCCATACGGATAATCCGGGCAATATCTTCATACTATGATTTGGATTTACATCAGTTAGATGTAAAGACAGCTTTTCTAAATAGTGATTTAGAAGAAATCATATACATGCAGCAGCCCGAAGGATTTGTAGTTGAAGGCTAAGAAGATAAAGTATATAGGTTGAAAAATTTCCTATATGACTTTAAACAGTCACCTCGCCAATGGTATTTGACCTTTCAAAATGCCATTATAGAACTTGGGTTTGTGGCTAACAAACTTGATCACTATGTATATGTCTGGAACAGTGTGAGCCACTTTGTCATCTTATCATTATATATATATGACATATTGTTGACTGGAAATGACAATGAGATGATTGTCAAAACCAAGTCATGGTTGAACTCCAAGTTTGAAATAAAGGATATGGGAGAAGCATCCTATATCTTGGGTATAAAGATCTCTCGAGATAGAGGATCTAGACTTTTATGCCTGAGTCAGGAGAGATATATAGACTATATCCTCAAAAAGTTCAAAATGGATGAATGCAAGTCTGCAGATACACCTGTTGCAAAAGGGGTGAAATTGAGTAAGGTTGATTGTCTCGGTGAAAGAGACGATAAGCCTAATGTTCCTTATGCACAAGTTGTTGGCAGCTTGATGTATGTTACATTGTGTACAATGCCTGATATCAGCTTTGTTGTTGGTCTTGTGAGTAGATATCAAAGTAATCCAGGTTGACAGCATTAGGTAGTTGTGAAAATGATTCTTCTAAGATATTTGAAAGGAACAAAGGACTTGAAACTGTGTTTTCAAGCAGATGAACTGAAAGTGGTAGGATACTCAGATGCTGACTTTGTTGAGAACAAAGATGACAACAAATCAACCCTGAGACAAATATTCTTATTTGGAGGTAGTGTTGTTTCTTGGGCATGTAAGAAAAAGGGTTGTGTAGCATTACATACATAGGAAGCTGAGTATGTTGCTTGCTGTATGGCTGCAACAAGTGTTGTCTGGATAAGCTGCTTCATACAAGATTTGAAAGTGGAGATAACAGACGAGCCAGTGGTTATCTATTGTGATAACAACACAGCAATTACTCTTATTAAGAGTAGAGCAGATTGCTCGAAAAGCAAGAATATAATGGTAAAATACCACTATGTTCATGATATGGTTATGAGAAAGGAAATATCCATCTCATACATACCAATGGAAGACATGTTGGCAGACCCCTTAACAAAAGGCATAACAGAAGAACTCTTCTCAAAACATGTTAGAAACATGGGTTTGAGATACGTTTAATTGTTGTACAGGTAAATAACCATACAACGGATATATATTGTTGTATAGGTAAATATTCATACAACGAATGATTTGTTGTGTAGGAAAATAACCACACAACAAGTTCTGATTGTAATAGTAATCAGGAATCGACATAACAAGGGAAAACTCCTGAAAAGTGGGAGGAAAACCAATATGTCGATACACTTGGCTCAAATGGCTAAGTGGGAGATGTTATAGGATGTGACCATTCTCGACTCAGGTAATGGCTGGACTGGCCATCCAGTCCGTTACCTGAGGATAGGCCATATCTTGTAACGGACAATCCTTACCGGACCTGAGGATAGGCCCAGATCTCGTAACGGACAATCCTTACCGGAAAATCCGATAACGGTCGTCCGTTACAGCTCTCAAACGAGGAAAGCCACAGGCGGATAAGCACGACGAATGGGAAAGCACCTGCCTATAAAAGCAGGCATATACAGACACTGTGAAACCAAAATATAGAGAGAAATAAAGAAAAACAAAATACTCATATTGTATTCGTCTGTGCAAGGCCCTGTGTGGGAACCACGTGTCCATCACCCACACTCTATTTTCCGCTGCATTTGCATCTCTGCAAGCCCCTGTATCGACAACAGAGAGTTCACTGAATCCGACGGCCATCGTCACAGTGAAGAAGAACGCAAGTCTCTTCACCGTTCTTATGTATTTCGCCAATAAGTACCTTATCCACCGTCGTCTCTAAACTTTTCTCTCCATACCATGAGAGTCCGAAGAATGAATTTTCCTCCTCCTGGTCAAAGTTATAAAATATAACATCGCATAATATTAGTCTGAATTTGTTTAGCAATTCCTACGCAATTTTCATGATGATGATGATCGATTAGGATCGAAATTCTGCAGAAAATCAATGGTAAGTTGAAAAGTTAAGTTAAACTTTTCTCTTTGTTTTCCGTGCGTCTGTGTCTATTGATTTCCATCATTTCACAAGAAAATCTCAGCGAATGTTTTCGGTGCAGAAATTAATGTGGAAACCAATTTGAGATAAACAGGGAGGAGAAAGAGAGAATAAACAGCAGTTCGACCACATACCTGCTTCATGTAAAAGAACTTCATAACCATCACAAATGGTTTGGCCGCCACAGGCCTACATCACTTTTAAAAACTTTCCATCGTCAAAATAACTGATGAAGTACGCTGAAACATACTCCGAAAGCACTCCGTTTTTAATTGGTTTCGTATCACATTCCATAGGAGCCCGTATGAACGGAAGAATCTATTCATTGAAAAAATTGTTGGCATTATGATTTCAGCTACGTTTGAAAGGAAATAATTGGAATGCATTAATCTCCAGAATAGGTTTGAAATTGAGACTGAAATAAACTTTGTCACAGGTTTCAGATCTTTGGTGCTTCCATGAGCCGTTGAGGTTCTATATATTCTGCAAGCATGAGGCTGGAAACAATTATATAGATCTGTTCGAGAGATTTAATCAGAGGTAATATGGATACGAGGCCGGGTCCCTTAGATACGGTGTACGTCGCGCTCAGATGGGAAATTACATACCAAGATCTGAATCCGAATAAATATTTCACTCATATATGTGTATTACATATGCCAAGATTGCATCTTTGGCTAAGCGGTTTCGTTTGCTTGCAGGTCCAAAAGGATGAACTTGTGAATATAGTGGATTGTGAGATAGAGAAGAGAGTCATAGATTTGATAGCACAGCATGATATTCAAAACCTTGTCATGGGTGCAGCGGGAGACAGGGAATACTTACAGTAAAGAAATCCATCTTCATAATCATCAATTAGTTTTCTTGTTCCCTCTTGCATTTCTGTAGATGTATCTCTTTTGCGGTCGTATCAGGTAGTGGTGTCAGCTTGACTCTGAAGTACTTAGTGTTTAGTTCGGCCACAGCTTCTTATGATTCTAAAACACAGCATCTGCGTTTAGATTGGGAGTTGTGAAGACCATTAGTATTTCATATTTTAGATGATCTTTTGTTGAGCAAGCAGCTACAAACTACGTACTGTGTGCTTCGCTTAATTGAAGCAACGCCTTAATTAGAAGGTAAATAAATAAAAGGAGAAACTTGGACAATATTGACCATATGTAAACGTGATTAATATAATTCACTACACTAAACCAACACTTCTTTTTGCAACTGACAGAAAGATGAAGTTCCCCAAGCTCGAGAAAAGCAATCTATGTGAGCCTCCATAACCTCCCATCTTGCCGAATATATTTCGTATGCAAGGGCAACCTGTTCCATGTTCGGGAGCCACACTCGATACAGGATGGGGTAGCAATCTCCGTGGCTTCGACGCCGGCAAGAGTCCCTAGCTCTCCTAGACCACACATGGGCAACCCGGCAGCCGATATCCTGCTACGCGAACAAGTTGCTAGCAACCAGGTATACCAAGTATCACTGCCAGGTGCTAAATTCTTTTTCTTTCTTTTCTTGTTGGCGAAGTTCGTTGGGACATGCATCGGACCTAATATAAGCAAGTCCATCATCTCACATCTGCAACACATGGAGAACAAGGAAAAGCTTGCTTTGCAGGCCTCGAAGGCCCTTTTATTTTTCTTTTGCGTGAACTCATCAGATGCCACATCAATCGTCAAATGTACAGAACATGAATGAGGACGAATTATATCATCAGTTGATGAACAGCAGAACGGAGTTTGGGAGGCCATGCGCCAGGTGAGAAAGCAATGCAACGAGTAGTATACATTAACTCCGTTTTCTGATCATCGAGAACCAACCAGACACACAAATCCACAATATGGATTATATATAATCCATATTTTGGGGGTTACGTTAGTCACACATATATGTGATTAGAAAACCCTGCACTAACTTGGAATTTACGAGATTGCCGCCTCATAAATCCCCTCAGTCTTCGTTTAGAACAATCGAGATGTAAGGTGGAGAATTTATATACTAAAAATATGGGATATGTGGATTAATATGGATATATCTGTCCTCCTTGACGCCAATCTCGCCGCCAATATAAGCGACTTCGGCATCTGCCGGATCCTCCAGGACCCCCGCACCACCATCGGCATCAAAACAGAGCTCAAAGGAACCTTCGCCTACATCGACCCCGAGTTCCTGGCAACCGGCAAACTCACCACCAGGTCCGACCTCTATGCCTTCGGCATCATCGTCTTGGAGCTCCTCACTGGGAAGCCACCTCTGTGGATCGTGAACAAGGTGCAGAAAGTGTTGAACAATAATCATCATGATGTGAAGAAGATCATCGATCCGACGGCTAAGGATTGGCCGCGCTTAGATGTGTTGAGATTGGTGTAACTTGGATTGAGCTGCTGCAAACCGGGGGCGACGTCGGCGTTGGAGGCGTGGGCAGTGCTAGAGCCCATGAGAGCCGGGCTGGCGTGCGCAGCGTACTCCACGCCGCTTGCCGTACAGTAGGGGCAGCCTCCTTCCTACTTTCTCTGTCCCATCCTCAAGGTTGGTGAACTTTTCATCGTCCTTTTCATCATCTTTTGTGTGCTGAAAAAACTTGCTTATGGTTTAGTTTCTGGCAGGATGATGAGTCTGAGTAGTCTGTCTGCTTGAGATAAGCTTGACTCTTACTGTTGTGCTCTGTAAAATTGTAGTTTCCTCCTGATGAAAGGGATGCTTTCCTTCTTGAAATAGTGTGGTGTTACACCTTGTGCTTCACGTAGGTGTATTTAATAACCTAGGCTCGAGATACGAATTATGAGAGCTCTACTGTTGAGCTAAGGCTCTGGGTTCCACCTTCCATTTGTGATTTTCTCGGTTAAATAAAAAGAGAGCACCATACATGCATGCACACACACTCACACGTAAAAACAATTTAACTTTTTTTTTCACCACGTTGGATTTACATTTGCATTTGGGGACACTACTTCGACTGAAATTTCAAGGCTAGGATTCCAATCTCTGGACTTAGGTTCTACTTAATTTGATACTTATTTTGTAGATATTGCATCATGTTTGGTATGTTGTGAGCATTTGTTCCATTATTTGGTCTCTTGTGTATATTTCTAGTTCAAAGAACGAGGAACCCATAAAATAACTAGTTCAAAGAAATCCAGAATTTCGACTAAGATGACAAGCAAATAGTAATGTTATGGAACCTTTTGCCTCGGACGTTCATGGCGTTCCAAGCGCAAGTTCTTGAAGTTTCATGACACAAACCTGCCTTCTTGAGGACTTTCATGAAAGATAACACCTTTATAGCTGAACTTTGCCACGCCCATGTGACGCGAATTTGAACCCGTTTGACATGAATGTTGCAAAACTTTATATGATGGGGCACTCAAAGCATGGAGGTGGTGTCTCTAGGGAAGGTTTAACTCGATGAACTGGGTTCCTTGTCATCTAAGATCTCGACCGTATAAGTTTGCAGGTTCTTGGTCTCAGCTAGGTAATAACATGGTGAACTAGCTCGTGTAAATCACTCCATCATGCATGCTATGCTGATCAAATTTAGTGGGTGTGTTCTCAAGGTTTACCTCCTAAGAGAAGGCTGAAGCGGCCCCGATCCATAAAGGTGTACTTTTTTGTTTTTCCGAAAAGAAAACGAAAAAAAGGAACTAATAATTGTTTTCTGTGTCTAGTTAGAAACACCTAGAAGTTGATCTTATGAAACTAGCGTATAATATGGAGAGCTGAGACAGGGTTGGCCTGATAAATGAGCTCAATAAAGCACAATTGTTCTAATCTTATTAATCATCCAAGCCCAAACTAACATGAGGATAAGAGCATACAAATTGGACCTGCATGAGGGCTGAACACGAGCTTTATTTGAATGCCTTTTTGTTTTTTGGCTACGATGGGGAGCACAATGTCAAGTATCAAACTCATGACCTTCAAATTGTGAGTGGAGTCTCCTAGCCAGGTGAGATATTGCTGACAGCAAAAAAATTGTATTTTAAGTAAATAAGATTAGTATGAAGTTTTACAGAGAAAATAAAAGTCAATAGTTATGCTAACACGGTTTTCTTGTGCTTAAACAATTTACAAACTCACTAAATGAATTGCAGGCCGCTATACTGCCAAGTTGAGGGATACGCTGCTGGTTGATCCCTGATCATGCAACCCTGCCAAATTGGACTTGATCAAGCTTGGGTATTCTCATACCATCACCAACTTCTCCTTAGTCTTATGTGAACACACGCACACACACACACACACACATATATATATATATATAGAACAATGCATGAGGATATCTTTTATCGTCTTACAAAGGATAACTTTCAAGATTGCACTTATGCCTTCAAAAGTAAAACCTCTACACAAGAAAGCATAGCCAAACTATCCATTTCTCTCTCTCTCTCATACACACACACACACACACACACACACACATATATATATATATATGTAAAGAGAGAGAGAGAGAGGTATCATGCTCAAACCAATCCATAATTAAATCCACTCAAAGTAAAACCTTTTAATGGTGAAGATTTGAATTTAAAAAGTAAAGGTATGATTTACATTAAATACAAAATACAAAAGTATAATAATATATTTAGTTTTCTTAATTCAAAATCTCTACTATTCATCGTACAAATCAAATGGTAAAAAATATTTGAGTAGATTTAAGTACGAATAAGTTTAAGCATATACCACTACCCTTCTCTCTCTCTCTCTCTCTCTCTCTCTCTCTCTCTATATATATATATATATATATATATATATATATATATATATATAGAGAGAGAGAGAGAGAGAGAGAGAGAGAGAGAAAGAGCACCATTGCCAGCATCCCCACATACCACTGACATGTTTTTGCCATACAAATAGGCTGTTAGCTTTCTTTCCTTTCCCCTTTTGCTTCGAAACCCCTGCTAAGAACCCGTTCATTTGCTCCTCTCCTTGAAGGCAAACTATTCATGGCAGGAATACATGATTAATGTCAAGTTAGCTTTGACGTTATTGAAATGACAATAACATCGGCCGTTTTTTGTTTCAAAATTAACGGCCTGCCCACATTGCGGAACCGGCTGAGACCTCGGCTGCAGAATGGGCGTTTCTGTTGCCAAATTGATATGAACGCCAGCCCACCACATTCGCATAACAAAATTGGTTCAAAAGGAACTTGAAGTTCAAACAAATGACTGAGAACTATTAATATCATGGAATAAAATTCGTTGGCTCACAGAGTTTTAGGCATAAGAAGTTCTAAAACAAGTGAGTTCGACACCTGGTATGCATCTTATTAGGCCTGGAACGTCGTAGTATGAACTCATATATATAAATGGAATCCACTGGTTTTGGGTGCTCCTAAACGTTAGCATCACACTGATAATTATGTCGCATGGAATCACCATACAGTTAACTTCTTTCTTTCTTGGCCGAAGCTCACACCCTGAATTTACTTAAGTTTTAAATTTTTTAAAAGCTGTCGCTAGTTAAGGAGTGTATCTGTGTTGAACAACTCTGCTCCTTGAGATTGCTAAATAACCACTATAAAGAATGGCATCTAAACAACGCTTGGTGCGCATGACTTGCGTGCTGCCGAGGAAGCCTTAAAGAATGACAACCAGATCGTCTACGGCGCCCAAGAAGGCTTCCTCCAAAGCTTCCGCCCGCCATGCAACCCAAGCTGACGGTGGCGGATCATCTTTAAAGCAAAATGAGTTATCTGCCACCTTAGTTTCAAAAATAGGAAAAAAAAACTATAGCCACAAGGTAACAGTCGAACCATGGGTTATTCACCTCACCCTGTAAAGAATTTCTAGTCCTGCTTTGAAGGGAGAGATCCTTAAGAAGGTATATGATAGTAACCTTGATGCTCCAAACTCATGATCGTCTCTTGGACGAGTCTCTTTTTTCATATTTTCTCTGATTGTAATTCTTGATGATGAGAACCACACTTTAATATTCAGCAAGAAAAAGTCCAATGAATAATACCCCAAAGGGGCGTACCTCACTGGGGGCTAGAGGATTGCACTCTCTGAGAAAAGGTCAGGAGTTCAATACCCAGGCCAGCATCTGGCAGGCATCCGCCTTACCCCATCTTGCCTATTAAAAGGAGCAGTACAATCACCAAGAGCAAGCTCATATATCTAGATCAAAATTGCAGAAGTTCTAATATCAATCTGAACGGCATACACAGATGGACCTTTTTAGCAATGCATAGGCGCATGGTTCCTCAAGAAGCTGCATGGAATTGGAATATCAGAATCCAGATGTGATGTGAGCATCCTTATGGTAAACCTTGCTTCCGCCATACCCATTTATCTATCGCATGCCTGGTTAACCACCAACATCACTCGAAGCACTGGTCCTTTTCTCTTTGGTAGCTGGTTCTGCTTCGAGGTAAATCCACAAGAGAGAAAACACTTAATGAGCAACTGTACATAGAAGAACATCAGAGAAAAACAAACGGTTAGCAACTTAGCATTGTGGAGAGAGCCAGCATTCCTAGATGGATAGTCAAGGTTTTGATTCCCATTGGCATCATCCCTTTGTGCAAGCTGCTGTCGAGCATAGGTCCTAAGGAGAGTACTAAACTTGGGATTTTAGGGTGTTGAGACTTGTAAACAAGTTAACAGCCAAGCCTCTTACCCAAATCCAGACAAATTCCCCAGGTTCTGGAAAATTAAAGTAGTGGCACATCGATGGGATTGCTTAGCTGCTTCTTGGTTATCAAGTGTTTTATATGCGTTACGCTTGCAAACACACGCACACAGAGGAGCATACTAGATATTAACGCCTTGGGCCTGGTCTTGAAAAGAATTCGATGCCTGATGATGCCAATGACTTCTAACTCTGCTCCAGATTGACTTGAAATTGAGTCGACATGAGCTTCCTTCTCCTGGGTTTTCTTTCTCATCACAAGCAGTGGCTTCTTTAAGGGGACTTTTGTCCCAGAAAGTTCATGATAACCCAATGTGAAAGTGTAAGTCCCCTGAGATAAATGAAGAATCGTGAGGAGATTTCTACAAATGAATGCAAAGTAAAGAGCTATTATGCTAGGGCATTGTTGTTAATAGCACTACACTATCAGTGTTGTATAGCCCACTGCTTTAATGCATATGCTATAGCGCATATGCAATAAAGGACTCCATGAAAATGGTCTTTTGTTCTTCTGTCACGGATCATGACAGCAGCAACAGCTTCATTCTAAAGCTTGGCATATAGTTCCATATAATGTGGTCCAAAAACTAGTAAGCCTGACAAAGGATGAGGTCACTCCATATCAATTGATACTTGTTTAAGTAAGCTGTTTTTCATCTCCCTGTGTATTTGTGGAGGACAATAAAGTACTTTCCTACTAAAAATGCATGAAATTTTATACAACTTCATCTTAGCATGATGGAGAACTAATTCTGCCCAGGATAATCAAGAACAGGTGAGGGTGTTCGTTCGTTTCAATGGAAACATTAGAACGTACGAAGAATGCCTTCAACTCCAGTATCAATAATGCTGTAATGCAAGACTAAACCTCATCGATAAATTTTTCTAGTTATATGCAAATGTAATTCATGTCAATTGGTTATTTGCCTTCATAACCTATTTCTGTCCCTAATGCAATCTAAACAGCACCGCACAGTTGCAAGCAATAGAAGAAACGACTCAGGTTTCAATTTGGAGCTTTGCATAGCCATCACAAAGTTTTGGGCATTCACACCTACCAATAGCCACCATGACTTTTAAACTCTCATATCCAATGCTACAGCAATCCTCCTTTTCCTCTTCTCTTTTCCCCCACCTTTGCAGATTTTCTTCAGCCTTCTAAAAAGATACAACACAAATTTGTGTTGTCTACCATAATCAGTGAAGATAATGGTAAGAGTGTTGTTTTACGTTCCTCTCAACATTGCAAGTTCCCTGCCTAAAGCGTGCATATAATCGTATAAGCCAGTTGTTAAATGCGTTTAAAGTTTAAACTTCATAGGCGATCGTCTCTTCAGCTTCCTCCAAACGCTCCGGCCGCTTGATTATCTTAGGCAGGCATTTTCCAAAGATCAAAGGCAGGGAATCTCCCCAAGGTTGAATCTGGATACGTCTCAAGTCAGGTATCTTTATGGGAAGTATCTGTTGGATTTAATGTGCATTTAATGGATGTTAGTATCCCTTCTATAAGATTGTTCTGAATATCTGACATCCCATGACGATGTTCATACCGAATCTCCACCAGATTATGCCCCTAAACTGTAGCACGGAATCACCCGGCAGATATCTACATTCGGCAAGCATATGCCAAATGTGAATGCCTTTGAAGCTACAAATGAGTGAGATAAACGCTACAACTCCGGTCGTTGTCAATAAAACCAGCATACCCCAAAGTACGCGATTTAGCGCCCACGGGCCACGATATACAAATTTCAAGGCAAAGTTTTCTGATGAAAGATCCCTTTACCCAATCTTTTTCACCCCAGGTCCAACTAGTTTACACGATTCTCTTATATCGAGATTGTAAGTACGGTTCTTCGGAGAAAAGAAAAGGAGATGAGAGAACGACCTGGGAAGGGCAGCAGAGCCGGCCGATCTCGAGGCCTTGGATTTGGCCGTGGAAGCACGGTTGTGTCTCGACAACTCCCTGCAATTCCACGATCGCCCACTCCGGGCATTTCCCTTCTGGGTTGCACCGGCAGCGCACCTTGATCTGCATCCGCCTCGCCCCAGAGAGAGAGAGGGACGCGCAGAGAGAGAGGGAGAGAGGGGCGCGGGAACTCGGTTTGGGCGGGAACGGAAATTTCTCCGATTTATTAGATTCGCCTGGTTTGGATCCAGCACCGGTTGAACCGGACCCAAACCAGATCTATGAACCGGCCGAACGGAACCGGGGAAACCATATCGAAGACACTGTGGCTCGGTTTTGGTTCCAACCATCGGAGGACAGAACCTAAACCGGTGGTCTGGAACAGGTAGTTCCAAGTCATTTTTATTAGATTCACCTGGTTTCAGTCCCATGAACCGATCGAATGGAACCAGAGAAACCGTAGTTTGGTTTTGGTTCCACCCATCAGAGGATAGAACCCAAACTAAACTGGTGGTATGGAACAGGCTGTTCCAAGTTTTTATTAGATTCTATTGGTTTGAGTCCAGTAACGGCTTGAACTGGACGAAAACCAGCCTCATGAACCTATCAAACGGAACTGGAGACACCAGAACCAAACCAAAACAGAAGACACTGTCGCTCAGTTTTGGTTCCACCCATCAGACGACAGAACCTAAACCGGTGGTTTGGAACAGGCTGTTCTAAGACATTTTTGTCCGGTTCTAAAAGTCCCTCTTTTTTTCTGTGGATTTCTCAAACTGAATTAAATCCAAACTAGAACCAGAACTGTCATAATAACAAGAAGAATCTCTAGGGGGTCGACTGTGTGGTGGAAGGAGTCACAGATCTCCTGGCTAGGGGATCGACTCAGAAGAACCTTCGAATTGAAGACCTTAGTTCGATACCTGTGGTGTGCATATATGGCACGGATCCTTTGAAAAGAAAAAGGGGTGAAGACGTTATCCAAGGGAAGTTACATTAATACTAGAAAGAATGAAAGTTAAACACATTTTCCAGCAGAGGAGCACATTCTTATACACATCGACTGAAGATTGATTCATATATATTATTAATATTAATGTGCATTGAGTCACACTGTTCGAACTCAAAATCCACAGACAACCAGCATCTACCAAACAGAACAAAGAAGAAATACACAGAAGAAAGAGCTTTGTCAAACACTAAAATTGATTCAAGCAGAGCCTTCAAATACAGCCATCTGTTCCTGGTCGAGGACCTGCAAAGCCCACACAGTCGTTCGACAATCACTCCTGAAAGCCAGAACAAGAACAGCCGTTATACATGGCATGCGTCCTTCACATAATTAAGTTGAAGTTGGATCCTGAATAAAGACAACAACTAAGCCTTTTTTTCATATTAAATGGGATGGGCTACATAGATGCTTTGTTTTCGCAAACTTCAAATCATGTGTGATACTAACAATTAATTCAATAAAGTCAGATCATTTTTTATTGTGTCTTACTAACACTGGTGATTTAGTGGTTTTTCTCTTCTCCTTTAAACCTTTCTACCATCTAACTTCTGATACCTTTTCATTAGCTTCTTTTAGTAATCTTTTTACATATTCAAGCCATTTAAACTATTTTCTTCTATTTTATAATGGTGTCACTCCCAATTTATGTTTATAATCATGTATGATTTTTCCTAGTGTGATCCATTTCCGTATCTTCATTTTTATTACAGATATGTTAATGATTAACTGTGCAACACTCAAAATCATACAACATAATGGGTTTAATTACTAATAATGAGTTTAATTATTAATGATGGGTTTGATCAATATTGAATCTGATTATTACTCTATAATATTTACTTTTCAACTTTTTATCATATAGAATAATACATTTCTTTATTTTAACTAACTTACATTAATTAATTCTATAGGTATCATTTCTATTATTTAAAAAAATAATAATCTAAGTAAACTTTCTTTATGAATCATAAACATGTAATGTGTGCCAATTTTTATCTAAAGTAATCAACTTCTTCCACAAGAATACTCTTCAGAAATCACCGTTTTCTGTCAACTCAGAGTAGGAGATGCCACATAGCACTCCTTCATGGATTTTCGTGATTCTCAAGGAATTAGTGCGCAGATGTCCAATTTCTCAAGCCTTCAATGGCCTTCACCTACCAAGTTCTTCCAAGTTTTACCAGTCCTGAACCAGAAAGGAAGAACCAGGATGATACGTGTACGTCTTAACAACTATCTATCAATAAAATCAAGTCACCTCTAGAGATCATGTCCGTATCAAAACGTAGGAACTGTGGCGTCGTCTTAGAGAAGGTTTATGGATCAGGATATGCTCAAAGGAAAAGTTTCAGGAGTCAACCAACATTCTCATTTCCAAATACGATTATTTGTTAACTAGCTGTAAGTTTAGAGATTTCAGGCAACAGTAGAGATCACAAGACATTTAATACATTTAACAGCATTGGGTTTAATGTTGGTTCACAAATATAATCAAAATGCTTCTTGGCCTGTGACAACAACCACTAAATTGGATCGGGGATCGGTTATATGAATTCTTTATGAAGTTTCAACATTAACCCATTATTTTTTTGACAGTTTTCTTCATACTTTCTTGTCGAGCCCCGTCTTCGATCTTATAGTCTCGTACTTTCTTATCAAGTATCCTTTAGTTACTCTCCCCAAACCGTTAAATTCTCCCCCAAACAGTTCATTTTAAAAGAAGTAAGAGAAATCTCCCTCATTATACCCATAAAACGAGCAGCAAATCGGCATAACGATCGATTGAAGAGGACGAAAAAGAGTCACGATAGATTACCGTGACGACCGATTGAGGACGAGGAGAAGGGTCAAGCGGAAACTCCGACGTCGATGGCAACGTGGGCAGGCTTTCCCGGCGGATGGTTCTCCGGGACGTCGTAGACGACCGGCTTGGTGAACATCAACGGCCGATCCTTCGCCTCCTCGGGCACGTCGTCCTCCCCGTCCGTCGTGCTCAGGTTAATGCACGAACAATGCTCCAGCGAAGCGAAGAAAGCGGAGGCGACGCTCGCACCCACCCAGTTCGCCACGCGATCGATCTTATCGCACGTTAGGAAGCTGCATCCCTCCATATCAACTCTCTTCTCTTTCCTGCGAGTCAACCGTCGTCGGAATCCGACACAACGGCAGTGGCGAAAGAAAATCAGAAAGAACGGGAAATCGAAAGCGAGATGTCGGTGGGAGGAAACGGAGGGTTTTATCAGGAATAACGTCGTGTCAACGGGTTGACTTGGGTGCCATAAGGCTTCCGTAACTTGTGTTCTGATATGGTCGGTTTTTTCTTTAGTGAGATGAGATGTTTGGCCCCGGTTAGTTCAGAAATTAGAACCGTAATCGAATCGGTCCGAAGCTGGTTTCTATTTTAGAATTGTCGGTTTCACAGCAGTTTTAATTTGAGCTTTGAATCAGTAATTTTATTAAAAGACATTTAAAATTATAAAAAACCTAAAAGAAAGATCAAAATTAGTATTTCGATTTTATAAAAAATAAAACCACAACCAAATCGAATGGTTTTCAATTCTTAATTCAATCGGTTCCTAACTCGGTTGGATTCCGATCAGAACCATTGAGCCAGTTCAATTATTGATAAGTGTAACTGGAGCCGAACAACAGTGGTCTTTCACTGTGGTTTGGTTTTAGTTATGCTTTTTTTATGTTCCAATTTTAATTTGTTTAGAGTCTGGTTCAACTCGCTTTCCGCATAAAGGATGGTCCCGTGTGATCTAATGCCATTATATATATGTGAGCACTGAGAGTTACCAGATACTTCTCTATTGAATCGCCTATCGGATCGATGCTATTTAATGCGTATAAATACCATTTATACGCGGGATGAGTGTCTTGATCAATCACTTTTTGATTGATCGCCTGAATAATGATAATGATCACATGAATAATGGTAATGATCAACGTAAAAGGTTGAATGTTTACACCTTTCACTCTTTATATATATAAAGAGAGGGACATGGAGAGAGACAGATGAAAAACAAAATTATGAGAGCAAGTTGAGCAGGTTAAGAAAAAGCTAAGAAGACATATATGACAATCTTCATGCTGGATGAATGTTCAAGTGGCTTAGAACAAGACATGTTCCAAAGTGTAACTACAAATATATATATAGAGAGAGAGATAATAGAATATTAATTAAGTTATATATATATATATGCACATGGAACAAATGATGAGTTAACATAATTGTGAGAGCCAAAGGGAGCAGATTAACAACTGGAAATTATGCATATAGTTCAATCTCAAGAACAAGGTAAGCGCCAAACTATAGCTTTGATGGCTGGGACCTAATTTACACACACACACACACACACACACACATACATATATATATATATATATATATATATATATATATATATATATATATATATATATATATATGTAGAAAGAGAAGAGAGAGAGAGGAAATACTGATATATACTAACATACTTAAGTACTAGCAAATTCAAACAACTTTCTACCATCCATCTTTCACGATGGATAATAGAAAGAGAAGAGAGAGAGAGGAAATACTGATATATACTAACATACTTAAGTACTAGCAAATTCAAACAACTCTCTACCATCCATCTTTCACGATGGATAATAGAAATTTAAATCTAAAAGGGAAAAGGTATATATATTTTCAAATGTATTTTATTCACATGATCATTTTTTCTTTTTAAATTTAAATTTCAATCACGTTAAGATTTGTTAACACCTAAGTGTGTCAGTATATACCAGTTTTCTATATAAATATATTCAACAAAATAAAGAGAGAACTCAAAGAAGTGAAGCAGATATAAAATTAGTAAAAAAGCCACATGGGAGTCATTTTGCCAGGAGAATGTCAAATGGCCGATCTTAGAAGAAGCCAGGTTCTCAACTATAACTATGACGACAGGGATCGTAGTGTGACCAATGTACACGCATAGATGTAGAATGAACGAATCTTGTGCATTCTGACTCATATGCAACCTCTTAAAAGAGGAATGCTTGGATCATCTTCAAATGTGAAATAGTAAAAAGACACAAATGAGGTGCACATGTTATATATGTCTGTATGTATTTATAAGAAAAATGGATCCGATATATGTATGAATTTATAAGAAAACTTAATCCTATGCATCTTTTACATGCTTTCTCATGCTGACCCACCATTTCTCAGTGGTATGAGTGTAATTTTAAAAACATTAAGGATTTTCAAAAAAGAATGAAATGTGATTTAAGAGAGAAAGGAATAAGAGAGTCTTCTTGAATGGCATACTCTCATCATAAAAATCTCGTTAAGGATGATTCAAGAAAAAAACAAAAAAAGTGTGTGTATAATAATAAATGATGACAGTTAATGGGCACTATCATTGAGAAGGACAATATCATTTCCTTTATATTTATACATACATACCTACAAAAGAAAACCAGATCTATGTCCACTTGTGATATGTTTACTCATGTCAACCATTGTTTTTTTGTGAAACGAGTGTAATTTAAAATCTTTTAAAGAGTTTTGAGAAAGATAGACATTGTTATTAGAACGTCTCGTTTACTCAACCAAGTGATCGATCTTAGAACGAGGCCTCAAGTATAACTTCAAAGACATGGGCCATAGTGCCACCACACTTTAATAAGTGGAAATAGAACTACTTAAACAAGTTAAGAAGGCAACTTTGTACAATTGTTCCATTTTCTCTTGCTCATTCATGGTAAAAGAACGTGTAACTTCATCAGATCCTGACATCAAACATAATTGAAATATAATGATTCGGTTGATGCCGAAAATTCACTTTTGACGACAACATATTCTTATGAGTGTTGAAATGTTTTGATGATGCTGGTGTAGTGGTATCATAGTACCCTCCCACGGTACTGACCGGGGTTCGATTCCCTGGTTAATATTAGGTGCCAATGCAAGATGAATACCTTGTTTACATTTAGTTTTCTTATCAAATCATTTAACTTCATACAAAAGTTAATATTAGGTGCCAATGCAAGATGAACACTTTGTTTACATTTAGTTTTCTTATCAAATCATTTAACTTCATACAAAAGTTAATATTAGGTGCCAATGCAAGATGAACACTTTGTTTACATTTAGTTTTCTTATCAAATCATTTAACTTCATACAAAAGTTAATATTAGGTGCCAATGCAAGATGAACACTTTGTTTACATTTAGTTTTCTTATCAAATCATTTAACTTCATACAAAAGTTAATATTAGGTGCCAATGCAAGATGAATACCTTGTTTACATATAGTTTTCTTATCAAATCATTTAACTTCATACAAAAGTCGGAATGGTTGGACCCAGTTTGCTCCAACCAGGCCATGTCTAACCGAGTCCATAAGCAAAGCAAGCGAGATGAGGTCTGGTTCAAAGAGTACCGACCGGTTGAATACATGTTCTTTTTTTGTTACAATGGGATGCAGAAACCTAACACACATAATAAACTCACCCTCAGGAGTCGACACGGCCACCTGTGGCTGGGAGTCAGAGAACCTTACTGGTGAGCTAAGGATTTGAAATTATATATATATATATATATATATATATATATATATATATATATATAGAGAGAGAGAGAGAGAGAGAGAGAGAGAGAGAGAGAGAAGTAGTCATATAATATATATATGGTTCATAATCGTGTATAACCTTCTAAAACATGTTTTCACAACTTCATCCACTAATCACCTTATGACCGCCAAAACTTCTTAAAAAACTTAAAGACTATAGTGATTATCCACTGCTCGCTTAGAAAAATACATTGAGAAAGTTCAAATTTACCTAAAATAATTTAAACTTACTTTTTATGTGAAGTCCATGCATTTCTTTTCCAATAATATAATACTTTTAATTTCCCATCATTATTTGATCATTAATACATTGCATTTTAATAAATTATCCCCCTTTTGCTATAATGGATCTTCTTATTCTTTGATTCTACTCTTTTCTTGTTGTGAGAACTATTCAATCCATTAAATACACCTTAGAATACGGCAATGACCTTACAACAAATAATAAACATATTACAGTAACATGCTTGACTTGTTTCATAATTTTAAGGCTCCACTTACTGTCAATCCGCTACTGGTCATTACGAAATGGACTTTGCCCGGCTTGTCCAAGTCCCCTCGATGAAGCTGCAAGATTATTACTTTTATAGGAGGAGGCTTTTTTTTTGTTACAAGAAGAGCCCCAAACCTAACACGCACGCACACCCACACGTTGATCCTCTGAGAGTCGAACTCCCCACCAGCAGCAACGGTACTGAAGCTATAAGTTACAAATGTAACCGGTAGCCACCGACATCCGTTCCTATTATTCATGAAATCCAAAAAGAAGAGTAATTGTATAGATTTCATGAGATGCATATCTTTGTTTTACAAAACAAAATTATTTTCATAAAATATAAAACCAAAATCATTCTCATAAAATACAAAATGTTTTTCTTTACAAAATAAATGACAGATATTATGGAATAATAATCTTTTAGAATCGATTAGAAGGAAAACCAAGAATGGATAAACGTGAAAAGAGAATGAGTATAAAAAGTTAATCGAAAAACAAAAAATTGTGATAGGAGTACTATTTTCTAGGCAGACTGTATGGAAAATATTTTACGCTCTCTTGCATGACAAACTTTTTCGTAGTTAATTACAAATAGAGAGAGATATACTAATAGAATGGAATAGAGGTAAGAAAGCTTTGGTGGTTTTGATAGTGATAGCAATAGTTTTGATTGATGAAAGGTGGTTTTAAAAGGCGGTAGAAGGCAAAGACCGATGGATAAAACGATGAAACTATGTTCTTATGTATATGTATATGTGTGTACGGTGTGCTTGCACGTGCCTGCACGCTAATGTAATTTCTCAATCCAAGACTTGAACATTTACAACTAGACGTGGGAATGCAAACAGTAATACGTACATTATATGAATGTATATGTATGATGCCTACATATGATTTATATAAATTAGTTAGGGTTAAGGCGTATGCTTATACAAATTGATTAGGTTACGGCGTATGCTTATACAAACTGATTAGCTGTGACTAGTATTTAACTTCTTTCGCAAATTTGAGGCACAATACATTCATGGATAACTAAGCACACCTGGTATTTTTAATCAAATGCATATGTCTGATCAACTCTTAGTTTACCTTACATTCAACCTAAGAAATAACCTTGTTTTTTCTTTATACGAAGTTTCTTTCAATATTGCAAGCAGAGTGTTAGCTCGCTCATCTGGCAGGCTCTTTGACTCCCACATGGTTGGTGGTGAGTTTTAATTCTTGGGTTGTGCATGCGTATGTGTTGGGCTTCAGCCTTCCTTCGCGCAACCAAAACACACCCAAGAAAAAAAGTTTCTTCCATCATAAAGCGACGGCTCTCTATTGATGAGAGGTTGCCACAAAAAGAACCATATTAGATGGACGGTCAAGATCGGTTGTCTCTATCTGCAAATGGATGCTCATTTGAGCAAGAAATCTTGGATCGGAGATCTTGTTTGGGATTTCTTTGGATCAAGAACCGCTTCTGTTCTTCCGAGGACGTTGCGTATGAATGCACACCACGAGCATTGAACTCACACCTTTCAATTTGCGAGTCGAGTTCCTCCTGCCAGGTGAGCTATTGCAATGAGTTCTGGATTTCCATTGTTTTCTTATAATTATTTTCACATGAAAATCGCAAAAGATTGGTGAAAAGAGGCACATTGATATTCTTTTCGTTTGTAAATGTGTCATCTTATATCAGATACGTAAATATCATTTCTGTGAGATCTTGTTAGAACTTAGAATCGCCCTTTACATTGGGACATAATATTGGTCTTTCGGGGTCAAATGCACATACAATGTTGGTCTTTCATAATTTAGCGAACATAATATTTCTGCTACGTCTGATAAGTTGGCGCTGGCCGTTTACCAAAACTGATCTTTCTGACTTAAACATCGGAGAGAGTATTGTACACAAAACCCATAAACATCTGATTTATTAGTTTTTCTTGTGCTAAGTATGATTTATTAGCTTTTCCTACTAGATTAAGTCCATCTGTTGGCAAAGAGACGATTCACGTGCACAAACAAGCAAAGAACACATATTTTTATGTGTGCTTTTCTCTCTCTCTACATATATGTATATATACACATATATTTACATAATCTTGCATATACATAAATTTTATGATCTTACGAAAATGTTTTCAGTATTCCATCAGAGACCAATAATAGAATGGAGATTTAAATTATTTTATCATTGTGCATTACATATAAAGTACAGCTTTTAAATTTAAAACATTATAAAGCTACTATTCCTTCTCTTTTTATATAATTTATAATGAGAATTGCTAGGCTCCGTTGCTTAGCCTTCTTTTGCATTTTATGTTTTGTCAAAATATAATTGATCATGTGCGAATGTCAGAGAGTAAATAGGCTGTTTTGAGGTCCTTAAATCCCCATGTTGGGTTGTGTATGGATTTTCATGAATCTATGACTTTTGGTGATGTTGGCATATTAATATTTATTGCATATTACTTGTGTATGCATGTAATGTATAAACTTTCTCACCATGAGAAGAGCTCTCAAAATCCAAAGGTGCACGCTACCATGTTTCTCATGACCACGAGAAAGAGATCTCATCACCTGCTAAGAGCAAAAAGTTTTGTCAGAATCTTTATGAACATGTTGAGAGCAGTGCCTACCTGGAGAATTATTCAGGTCCCTTTTGGTTCAGGTAAAAATTAGGCCAATCCAGACCCAACCCGTTTTTCCCGGGTCATACTTTTGGAACCCTGACCCGACCTGGTTGTGTCTGGGTCAACCCAATTGTGACCCTCAGTCCCAATGTATATAAACCTATACCTACTATATACATTGTACATATACAATAGATGGTATATAATATCTGTATTTGTATAGATAGTATATATTTTCAATAGAATATATATAATAATATGCTTAATTTGAAGTCCGGGTATGGACTGACCTGCGGCCAACCTGACAACTGTCGGGTTGCTTTGGGCCGAACCGAACCCAACTTGGGGTGTTTAAAATTTTGGCGTGGACACGGATTTTTTCAGGTAGGGTCTGGATAGCTTCTAAATTGCCACCGGCACCCAGACTAGGATCAGAGATGTCAACTTGCAGACCCAGATTAGCAACAACACTCCATAAACCAAAACCAGTAGTTTCGCCTATTCAGTCTACATCGACGTACTGCGCGTATCAATTTTGTATAATGTAGGTTGTATGTTGATCAAGAAATTATCACACCAATGAAAATATTTGATATACATATTCCAACGAAATTGAAAACAATAGGGTTTTGTATGGACCTCTTACCAAACTCGAGAATTTTCCATTCTTTGTTAACTTCAAACTTCCGAATGAATTGCTTTTGAAATCGAGTATGAAACGATTGCCATGAATGTTTATATTTGGTTCATGATAACAAACCTAAACATACTCTCTTAAGTTTTGCTGTATTTTTCATGGAGGTAATTACGGTCTGCCACTTTGCGAAGTTCATCCACCTAACTGTAGCATGAAATCATCCCCAAATATCTCGGTCACTGGGGCGCCAACGGGTCACGTTGAATCGACCCATATCGAACCTGTTAGAAAAGATGAATTAGTTTTCTAGATCAGAAATGTAGGATCCGATTAATATATGAAGTTGGGTATGCTTGAAAATTCATGGTAAATCCATGTTGGACACGAATCAAGAAACAACATTTAGTATAACTATATTTATTAGATTTTTTGAAGTAATGGTTTTGAGTATAACTTGGTTTTCTGATGTGATCCGGCTAAGTTTTCTCTCTTGGTGGACCTGCTAGGACTCAAACCCCTGTGTGGTAGGGTCCCCAATTCGGACTCGGTTAGGGTAGTCACGAGTTCATTTTGTGTTAGGCTTATATATTGTTGCACTAATTGAGCTAAATAGAACAAGTCATTTTTTACTTGGCTAAACTAATATTGATTGGTTTAGGGTTTTTTTGCATGTGTTTCTGTGTAAATACAGTCAATGACATAATTAACTGGGAAAATGCCCACATTTCATGTGACTTGTATTAAAAAATAATTTGTGTATAAAACAGTTAACTTTTATTTGAACAATGTAATCATAAAATGGGGAAAAAGAATTATATGATGATCCTGTTTAATCTTGTCTCCGGACTTGGTACATGCATTGCAGCGTGACCGAAGTTTAGGACTCTTGGGCAAAGAGTAGCACTGGGATGGGTGACCTTTTAGGAAGCCTCTACGAAAGTCCATGAATTGAACTAGTGGTGGACCTATTCTTGTTTGAGTCATGAGGTTGCTCCCTTTACCCAAAATCTGGAAAAAGAAAAATCTGTACAAGAAGTGGGAAAAGTTTGATATTTAAGATGAATTGTTGAAGTGATAAAACAAAAAATCGTTTAGTACGTACCATTTAAATGCATCGTATTAGAAGTATATTCATATTTGTTACCTTTTTAATTCAAAATTGATCAAGCTAAATAAATGGTAGAAGTAAATCTACAAATGTTGGGTGTTAGCATTTACTACTTCTCTCTCACACACACACACACATATATGTATATTGATAAGTGTTTTTAGACAATTTATTTTGACAAAAATGGGAAATTTTAAATGAAGTTAAGACCAAGTAAGTGCATATATGAATTTAAATTAGCCACTCTTTTTTTCCTCAGAAAAAGGCTTATAAATTTCATTCTTCCTGATCTACTATTGCTGGTATCATCATCTAATGACTTCAAAGAGTTTGAAATTTTAACTATTTGTTTGATGAAAAAAGTCAAAAGTAACCAAAATGAATTGCAACTTTTTCCTTGGTCCAAAACCATGCATGATACTATATTGTGATGTCTCATTATTCTTTGCATTGATCTAACAACCAAATGCCAGATCTAACCTTGTGTGTGTGTGAGAGAGAGAGAGAGAGAGTTCCTTAGCAAGAAAAATGAAACACGAAATCTCAAATTTTCCATTGGTGAGCCAGCCACTTTACTTTGTATTTACTACAATAACAACTAAGCCTTTTCTAGTACTAGATGGGGTTAGCTACATGGATTCTTTGTTTTCACATAACCCTATCATGTGTCATGTTAGCAGTTAACTCACAATAAGCTAGATCATTCTTTATTGTTTCTTTCCAACACTTTTGTGGTCATCCTCTACCTCTTTTAATACTTTCAAAATCTAGTTTTTCATATTCGAAAGAAGCAGAGTTTGTCGGTTCAATTCTTTTTGACAGAAGGTCTGAAACCTCCACAGCTAGGTTGGCGCGACCATAAAACACTGCAGCCCACTAGCCACCCCCTCTGCTGTAACTCGACCTGTGTTGGACCCACCTTCATGGATGCTCATAAAAACTCAATAACACTTAGCCCACAGGTTGATCCATCCCCAACATAGGGCTGCCAAACGAGCCAAGCTGGGTCTTTGTCTGATGAGCTTAGGTCGCCCGATCTCTTGATGGGCAGCCCTTGTTCTTTGCGGTAGCTATAGCTCTACTTTTGGGCTAAGGAATAACAGAAAGTATAGTGTACTCTTCTTTGTCTTGGGCAAAAGAAAGGTAAGGCCTTGTTCATCTTGTGCCCCTACAAACTGCATTAAAGTTGTTACTTAGCTAACTCAATGATTTGATTTTTCATGAGGTAAATGCACAACGTACGTCCAATTCAATCTTTTAGTGAGTCATTTATGAACCATGGTTGAAGCTGGGCTCACAGTGGGCCTGGATTCACCAGACCCATCGTCCTTCTCTATCTCTCTGGTACAGTGAGGCCGAAGCCTTATGCACGCCCCATGAATTGAACTCATGACCTTACACTCATTATAAGTTGATACCCTTGAAAGGTGAGTTCTGCACGCTGCCTACTTTGTCATTTGGTGCCCTTCTTTATGATTAGGGCATGTTTACATTTGTTGCATATCAAGTTATTATGGATGTATGTCTACCGTTTATTCTCAACAGAGACTAGCCCAGTGAAGTAGGGTTTAGGTTCTCCAAACCATGCTTGTTGATAGTACCATAATGTTGTTTCAATTGAAAATTTCTTTGATTTGATTTACCACAAGAAAGAAGAAAGATTAATTACTCATAAAGAAGGTTTTGTGGGGATTAACTTGTCGCATTTCAACGACATGGCAAGCATACCAAGCTAATATTCATTCAACATTCTCCATACATAATTTGTAATCAAGACACAATTTTGCTTTGTTTTTCCAAAACAAACCACAATTAGGGCTGGTAAATGAGCTGAAAGAACCAAAGAACCCTTCATTTCTTGGGTTTTTTCCTATATGAATGAACCCAGGCAGCCGAATGCCTCTGCTCGATCATGTCGACAAACGAATCATCATCCTTTTACGAGCCAAGCTGAACCAAGTTCCGAAAAGTCCTTAAATAAGTTCTTATTATATGCCTAAAGTCTTCCATTATTAAAGAGGAAAAAGGACTCTTTATTTCATCGTATGTATTTGTATACACACACGTACACACATACATACATACACTGAACCAATTTGAGAAAAAAGATTTCCTAAAACACCTTAGATGAGTTCCTATTATATGCCTAAAGTCTTCCATTGTTAAAAAGGAAAAATGACTCTTTAGTTTATCCACATATATATATATATAGAGAGAGAGAGAGAGGGAGGGAGTCTTAGATGCATGTTGGTGCATAATCTTACATAAATTACATTTAATGTACTCATATGTATAAAATACAAAGTTGTTCAAACATTCACTGTCGATCTCAAAAATTAAACAGTAAGAATGTTTGTAGAAGATTGTGCATTAAAACACATTATGCAACACATACATGTGTGTGTATATATATATATATATATATATATATATATATATATATATATATATATATATATATATATATATATATATATATATATATATATATATATTACTTTGGAAGTGTCATTTAACAAGCTTTCATGAAGCAAATTTACTAAAAACAAGCCGGGGCAAGCTAGCTGAACTGTGCTGCTAGCTGAGCTATGAGCAGCTGGATCGATTTATCAGCTATAAACGCAACACAGTGAGTTATCTGATACATAAAAATGAGGTTTCTATTAAAAGTGGCAAATTTACTAAAACAAATTCAAATAATGAGCGTGTCGTGCAAACGTACCAGACCTTGCATCCGTCCGTGTTACACAGGACACGAGTCACGTAATATTTGAAGGTTTTGATTCAGCAGAAGTGACATGTTTATACAGCTGCGTTTCATTGAATGAGAGGAGCGCCTTTAACCATCAAGGTAGATGCAGTGTTTAAATGTTCTCATCGTTTATACGCAATTTGAAAAGGACAAAGAAAAGAAAGATGGCCAAGTTGATTTGCTAGTTTGAGGTTCGGAGTTACCCACTTGTAGCAGGGCCGCTACCTATCTTTATCCATCTCCCGACTTTCAGCAGATCCTATTGCTAATGTATTAACTCTCGCTCTCTCTCTCTCTCTCTCTCTCTCTCTCTCTCTCTCTCTTACCACACACACACACACACACATATATATATATATATAGAGAGAGAGAGATGCACACACGCCCGCATGTTATCTACCCTACAGCCTACAGCCTCCATAGAGTATGTTGCAATAATTGAAGCCATGTTTTTGTCCATTTTGCAGTTAATTGGATTAGAGCAAGTAGTTCATACCCCTGACAACGCGTACCAGAGTCCTCTCTTCATGTCATGTGTATTGCATTGACAGCTATTCTATTCGATCGGCAATAAATAGCGATCGTTTGGCATTTACGGCCGAGAGGAAATATGAGACCAAACTTCCTTGCTCCAAAGAGATTCGGGTAGCTTGTTTGTGCGATCATAACTTGGGTCTTGAGTTCGAACCCCATCAAGGCTCATTCCCCAACTTGAGTTGGGAAAATAAAGAAGGAAAATTATGATAAATACCAAAACCAAGCAAAATTAAGCCTCATCCCACACAATTAAATCCGCAGTCACGAACAAACTTTTGTTTTTTCTTGGACTAATTTTTCTCAGTTAGCAGCACTTTCCACGTCTCTGGATACTTGTTCCTACCACCTTTCACTATTCTTCTGTCTTTGAAAACCATATATACACACATATTGACAGTGATAGTAGTGGTTTTGACTGATGAAAAGTAGTTTTGAAAGAGAAAAATTATAAAAGAAGATAGAAAGCCGCAACAGATGGTTAAACCAAGTGAAACCATATGAAATAGAGAATTATGCACAATTATATACCGTTCATCATTATGCATGTAAGACTACCTCATTAGTTCCATATGCACTTGTATGAGCTGTTTTGGTTTAAGTTTAAGCTAAGCAAGCACATTGAAGGACCTCCCCAAAACAAAGGAATGTAGCGAAGGGCCACCAAAAACGGGAAGAGTACAGACATCTCTGTCCTTTTTGGAGAGGAAAATAGCTGTAGTTTTCTCCTTTTTTGTACATGGGGAGGGCGAAGCCAGGTGCACGCTGGGGGTATCCAACCCATGACCTTTTACTTGTGAGTCGATCCCATAGCCAGGCGAGTTATTGCTTCTTTTGCATGTAGATGTGGTTTTGTCTTTGTAAATTGATCTGAACGCAAGATGTCTTCAAAGAGAATAGAGCCGAATGTTGTCAATTCAGGTGAATAAATATAAATCATGCAGAATCTGAAATTGCTTTCCTTGCCGAATATAGGGTTGCTGTTTGTAATCCGTGACTATCTCAAAAGTATTTTGAAACAAAAAGTTTAACATGCCATACTTATTTCATATATTTTTGTTTCAAGCTTGTATAATTAACATACATAATATTTACAAGCACATGTATATATGTACATATAGTCTCTCTCTCTCTCTCTCTCTCTCTCTCTCTCTCTCTCTCTCTCTCTCTCTCTCTCTCTCTCTCTCTCTCTCTCTCTCTCTCTCTCTATCTATCTATCTATCTATCTATCTATCTATCTATCTATCTATCTATATATATATATGACCTAGAGTTCATTTCAAAAACTTGGTTCCACATGTGGGTCTGATGTCGGATCCAATCTATGATTGTTTTTTGGCCCCAAAGGGAAAAGAATGCAAAATAACCAGCCATCTCAATTCACACCCAGAGCGTTAGCTCATCGTAGGGCTCTGTAATACCCACTTGCAGGTGGTGAGTTTGATTCCCCGGGGGGTGCGCACGTAAGTGGGCTTTAGGCTTTGGCCTCCCATTGTGAAAAAAAAAACAGCCATCTCAATTCGTTGGAACACGATGAATTTAGTCGATCCTTAAAAAACCTAAATGACAATAGGTAAAACACTTTCTATTTCAGCAGCGAGATAACTGGATGTTCACAAACCATCCAACATCTATGCTGGCAATTTCATTTTTTGCGCCCAATATCAGCAATGCAGTTGATCCAAATATGCATACATATATATATATATATATATATATATATATATATATATATATATATATATATATATATATATATCTATATATATATATATATATATATATATATATATATATATGTGTGTGTGTGTGTGTGTGTGTGTGTGTGTGTGTATAAAACCTAAATAAATCTAATCCGAGTTATACGCTGCAACACAATCAAATTGGAACAAACATAAGATTGGATTGAATCATACCAGCCTCTACTATGAGCTGGCTATTGATTGCTGTTCTGACAGTAAAATTGACTCATTTAAGGCCATACAATTATCTCCAATTAACTTGCTGATTTGCAGGAAAAACAAAGGCTCTTAAAGACCTGTATGTTGCCTCTTTGTTGTATGCCCACCATTACTTTCTTTCTTTTCTTCCTTGAGACAAAAACCCAAAGTTAGGCCAGTTACCCCACCAAAGACTGATGGATCAACCGTGTAGTTCCTCTTATGATAAGGCATTTAAGTATGATTCATTTATTTTGCAGCTGCTTTTGAGGCGTGTCAAACATTTCTATGGTTAATATTAATTCTTCAAATAAGCAAAATTGGTTGATATCATCCTCTTAAATTGCTTGTCTAACTTTGTATGATATGTAATACAAAATTCGGATTGAGTGGCGGATCTAGCGAATCTTTTAGGATGGAGTAAATGGCCATGGTTTTGCTGTGGCTATGTATTATATCTGCTGATCCTCTCGATTATAACCCTCGATTAAAACCATTGGGCATAATATTGTGGTGATTTTTATGATAAATTGATTTTCTTTTTTTTCACCTAAACTTGTTATAGTAACAACTAAAATAATAGCTGTAGAAAGGTTTTTCTTTCTCTTTTGCCCACAAAAGGCATCTGACTATTTTGATGGTTATCATAACCATGTGATATCTATATATCTTAAGATCACCACCAATATCCTTCATAAACTATCTCTAAAAGACAGTCTAATTGGTATTTGAAGGTGATTGATGATATCGCCTCATTAACAGCCTTCTTGCAAAAGTTTCTAAGGAGAGTTTCAGTTTCTAGGTAGATGTTGCAAGGTACCCAAAGAATGACAACAGCTGGATTACTATTCAGAAATGTAGGTTCCTCCTTTAAAAATAGCAGAGGATTTGCCAATCTCTCTCTCTCTCTCTCTCTCTCTCTCTCTCTCTCTCTCTCTCTCTCTCTCTCTCTCTCTCTCTCTCTCTCTCTCACACACACACACACACACACATGGACAAGAAGAAACTCAACTTAGGTAGCCTGCCTCCGGAACGTGCCTTGAAAAACTTATTTTAAACTAGCAGCTTGTGTCACTCCTTTGACTCATTCGTAAGAGACTCTGTTTGATTAATGAGACACGTCCAAACAGCCTCTCTTTGATTCGCAATATGAGAGTTTTACCCATATCTTGATTTCAGGTCATGAGCTTGCTCGAGGTTCCAAGAAGCAAAACAGACTTTGTGTCACCGGAATAAGTGGACAACGGCGGAAATTTGCGCATTTATGTAGCAGCCGGGATTCGCCACTGACCCACTTGTGCTGCTATTAGTTTCGATACATATTTGTACAAAAGAAAAATGGCATTCTTTTAAAGTATTCATGTGATATAGATGCTCATTTATGCTTGTGGTACATGCAGAACTTGCGTGGCTGGTAAAGAGTTGAACTTCAACTAGTAAAAGGACTTGAATGAATCTGTGTTTCATTACTCCTCTCTGTGTGATGGAAACTTCCTCCCACTATAGAAAGATGGAGTAAGCAATTACCTTCAGTTCCAAACTATACCAATTTGAAAAGCATGAAGCATCATATATGCCTGCATGTGTGTGTGCGCGCATGCTCACATTCACGTTTCGGATGTATCTGTCTTGGACTAGTGGGGGAAAGGGCTTGGTTTTGTTCTCGGGTTTATCATATTTGCTTACTAATTGCATGTTACATAATGCAACCTCATATGATGGATTCACAATGCCAGGGAGCAAATTCAGTTTATTGCATAAATTCAAATTAAAATGAACAATAATGTGCAAAATCCCACTTGAGCTCCATCCAAAATCCTCTCTCAGCAAGTAGTGTTATAATTTAAAGAACAATTTGGATCTAGATTATAAGAAACACGCTCCCATGGGATTAGAGCTAATTCTGCTATGATTTGGTGCATGTCCATATTCATATCAGATTAATTAAAGATTCAAACATGAACTAAGTGGTTTCAAACCGTTGGTTCTGGTTTACCGAAACATGAAACTATAACCAAACCGGTCAAGATCTGGTTCTCATTACGGTTATGGAACTGCTGGTTGGGGTGGTTCATGTTTGAGTCCTAAACTACTGGGAGCTGATAAAAACATAGAAAGTTTTAAAATTTTAAAGAATAAATAGAAGTATCGGAACCCCAGTTCTGGTTCCTGGTCCTGTTCGGTTGTGGTTGGATCTGTGCCAAGTTTCAAATGGGCCATGTCTAACTTGAAGCTAAAGCACAAAATTCTAAATTTAGGGCCTAAAATTATAAGAGTTCAAAATTTTGTAGCTATGGAATTGGGTATTAAAAGTACAACCCAATAAGTGGTGCCTAAAATTAAGTATTAAAAAACATTTGGACTACGAAATCGATACTGGAATGAGTTCAAAATTCAGAGGGCTAAGGTGGTTGCCTCCATTATGTTCTCTAAAAAAAATTACAGTACACAAGGAGAAATATCTCACCTGGTCTTCAGGTTGAAGGTTATGAGTTCGACACCTGGGGTGTGCATGGCCTTCCCATAGTACCAAACAAAGAAAAAGAAGTAAAACGATCATGTGTCATTTTTGTGTCCCTGTGACACAGATTGCAACCAACCAACTTATCTGTTAATGATGGAATGCAATAACTAAAAAAAGAGAGGAAATTTTGCCGATAGAGGACCATAGTTTTGGTGGCAGCCACAATATGTATGTTTATTTAAGACAATTCGATATTTAACAAGGAAAGAAGCAGTGGGGTTTCTTCTTGGTAAATATTATTATATAAATAGTACACTGCAGAAGCACATATGCATCATGATACGATGCATTACTACACGTGGTAAGAATGACTGACAGACGTTTTACTTCTATTTGCATGAATAGTGATTATTTAAGGATCATAAATAGAACTGCCACACATGATCAGGATGTAGAATGCATTTCATAATATGATGAGTAACAACACATTTAATTATGATATGTTTCATCTGTGGAAAAGTACATGGTTCCCCGTGATTCAAAAGGTTTATGTCATGAGTTCAACACCCATGATGTGCATTTGAGTAGCACACTGAGCAACGGCTCACTTGGATAGGTGATCTCACAAGTGAAAGGTCATGAGTTCGAGACCTGGGCCGTGCATCTTGCTTGGGCCTTCCCCAAAAAGAAAAAAAAAAGAGATGTGCATTTGATTAAGTTTCACCTATCCAGTTTGCTCATTCAAATTTTTTTGAAATTATTCAATGAAATTGTTATAACAACAAAAATCGCAACAACAACAATAATAATTTCTCGATCTATCCCCTTGTCAATCATTACTTGAGCATGGAAAGGAGCATTTCTAGTTTGAGTTAGTTCATCTCAAAATTGGGACGAGTTTTGAACCTTTTCAGGACTTTTATTGTGAAAGTAGAATCGAAACCCTAACTTCTACACAAAAGCACATTAGTACAAAGTTGACTTTTTGCAACCAATAACGGAATTCCACCAATAACGGAACGGTTGAAAAATATCGGAAAATAATATGAACGATTGTACTCTAAAAAACATAAAAGCATCTGCCGGAATCTTTAAAAACTTTTACCGTTCGTGTATTTCCGAGGGTAAGGAAGATTTTTTCTGACCATCTTATTTTGGCAGACTTTTTACAGGAATTAAGGCCTATTTCCGCCATCGGAAATGGCTATCCTGAAGGTTTTAACTGCCGGAAAACACAGCACAGAATACTTTATAGAATATTTTATGTGGGTTGCAAGTGAAACAATGTACAATCTTCGTGGAGCTTCTAATCTCATCAAATTGTGAAATAAAAATGGAAACCGACTAGTCAGAAGGCTTCAAAGTGACTGATAATAATGATGCTACCAATAACGAAGACGAAAGTTCTAGGAGAAAAAATCATTTTTCTGCAGAAAAAGCGATAGCTAATGACTCTTCTGGTTGGAGGATTGATTCAAAAGGATGTTCATACAGGAGATCATGAGTTCAATACCCCGAGTGTACAATTGTTCTGTAAGGGTCCACCTAACCCCAGCTTCCCAATAAAAGGGGAAGTTATTCACCTAAAAAGGAGGTGGAAAAGGATCCGGTTGCCGGTGGGAACACCCACCAAGCCGTGCACTTCCCCAGAAACTCACAGAAAGCCTTGCAACTTTTATTATGAAGAAAAGAAATTAGGAAAGAGAGTTTAAACAGTCAGTTCCTTAAAAGCTAAAGGGGAGTTATCCTGTAGCTAGTGCCCACGTATATTAGAATAAAAGCAAGGGAAATTAATTGTTCTCAAGAAAAAAGAAAGAAATTATTTAACCCTTTTTATTACTGCCAAAGCGTAGACAGAAGCAGTAAGCGGTCGACCTTCCCAGTGATCCAAAGAATTTGCCAAATCACATAATTATTAATTCAAGTATGAAAAACGCCATGAAAACCAATTAAAAAAAAAGCTTCTGCTAAATTTGGTTATGAAAGGATAGGAGATAGGAGCACAAGGAGCCCCTTCTCTCCTGACTAGTGGGTCGACCCAAAAGAACTTTAAAAAATGAGAGGTCAAGAGTTTGATGTTTGGTTTGCACAGGTGGTATGAGTCTCCTTAAACCCACCTTTCAGATATATATATAAGAAAAGTAATAAATGTATATAACTTTCAATGCATAATTTTACACAAACATCTTCACAATTTGATTTTTGATATCAACGGTAGATATTTCAATTAAAAGAACTATTATATTTTTGTGCTTTGCATGTAACGCTCATGTACACTAAATATAAATTAATTCAAATCTCTATTATTAATCTTAAATATTAAACGTGAAAATATTTTAGTAAATCATATAATTTAAACATTATACAACTACCACTTTCTCTATATATATTAAATTTTTAAAATTATATACCACTGGAAAACAATAGGTAAACAGAAGATGTGATTTTTCATATATATATATATATATATATATATATATATATATATATATATATATATATATATATATATATATATATATATATATATACACACTTAAGAGTATCAATATCAGTGGTTGATCTATACTTAACTCAGGTTTGGTATCTGCCCCAACACAAAATTTTACAAATCAACACGAATACCTATGATTGACATTCAAATCCATGTCCTAGAAAACATTGTTCTTCCCTCGTAAACAGTTTCATAGGCTATTTTGCCCCACCATAATGGTTCGGGTTGCTGAGCCCAGCAAGGTCAAGGTTGGTAATAAATAGCACATTGTTTAGTCATTTGGGTCAGGTCCACAAGAAACAACGTATCCAAGTTCTAATTGAGAACTCTAAAGATCGAAATATAGAAATCTTACAAGTATTATTATTCTTCCGAGTATGATCCAAGTACATCTGACAGTTTTACTTCTTTATAGGATTTTATTATGGGTTTTTTTTCATAATGACCAGAAACAGCACATCTCGAAGTTGATGTAAGTCCTACTCGGATCTGAACTTGCCTATAAGAAGAAACAACTATAAACTTAGGAAGAATGCAGAAGGTTGTCATATATATCAAGAGCTCTTAAGTGAATTCATAGAAACGTATACATGGGATCTTCAAGTCTTCTGGGGATCAACTCAAAAGAACCTTTCAAGGTGACGCTCAAACTCCATCTTGACAATTAAAAGGAATATATATATATATATATATACAGAAAGAGAGAGGCATGTTTCTGAAGCGGGTATTAATAAATTCATAGGCTGGAAAGGAAGAGAAGATTGTTCTGGGTGATGTAACTTCCCCACCAAAACTCACCCACCCGACTCCACCATGCAGACAGCAAAAAAATAAAATCATAAAATTAGAAGCAGAAAAATACAGGGGCGGCACCAAGAAAGAAAGCAAAACAAGCAGCTATTTATCAATCTCTGATAGTAATATTTATATTAAGAATTTGATAGAAGCAAGCAAGTAGGAGAGGCTCTCAACAAACTCCCAACGGTCACACGGGATTTAAAATGCAGAGCGCCAAAAGGCGGTGATCCCGCCTCTCTGCACAACCATCTCATTTACTTCCTTTTGAGAGAGAGAGAGTAGCAAGGTAGAGATAATGAAGAGTAAAGGATTGTGAGATTTTGAGACTGTAATTCATTGCTTATCCCCACAAAACTAAGGTGGTTGGCTTCTGTTCACTGCGAGAGAGAGAGCGAGTTTTGCTCCCTGCAAAGAGAGAGAGGGCTTGTTGTTGATGTTGGTGTTAGACGGTGGTGGTTTTCCTTAAATTCCCAACGACTTCTGACGGCAATTAATGGCTGCCTCAGATGAGTGAGAGTAATGAAGAGAGAGAGAGGGATGGTGGTATCACAAACCAGACTGGCGCCATTAAGAGACTAACTCTTCCCCACCCTTCACTGCTTCCTTCTCTATAAAACCTCTTCGCTACCGCAAACCGGCTTTAACACCATCTACTGTTCTCCCCAGCCACACTATTAGGTGGTTTTTCGGGACCCATTGGCCACCTTTCTTCATCTGGTGAACTGAAATGAGTTAGAAAACTCTACCATCTTCCTAGAATCCATACACCTGGAGTTTTTGCAGGAGTTCTTCTCACGCCGCAATTTGAGGGCCTTGGTGGTTTTCCGACGTCGGTAGATGGTGCAAGTTGGATTCTACATACTGGAATCTCCTGGTTTTCTGGCGTATTTCTCGGTACTCAAGGGAGTTTATTGATTTCTGGTTTCCTAGCGGGTGGTTTCGGTTTTGGTGAAGTGCATCAGCTTAGAAAAGAACAAGTATAACAATTTTGGTTTGGTAATTTCTTGGTTGACCCTTTTCACCTCACATTGGTTTTCTCGGCTGAGCGTTAAGCTCTCGTCAATCACACGTCAGCATCTCAGGCGATAATCTGGGGAAAGCACTGAGTTTCGAATTACAGCATCGGGTTTCCATTTAACCAGTACTGCCCTACAGTGATAAAAGCGGTTTTCCGGCAAGATCATTGTGTACATAATCACTTGAAACCGAGGTTTGAACCCTAATTTGCATGGCCATAACAAGTTTCCTTGAGACTCTTTAATCTCCACGAAATCTGGTTTTCCAGTGGTTGGTTCCTGGTTTTTTGGAGGTAGTCTTAAGTGGGTTACCAATAGCATGGACATCTCGACGGTGCTGCTAGTCTTCTCGGCCATCACGGCCTACTTCGTGTGGTTTATCTTCCTCGCACGTGATATGACCGGCCCGCGCATGTGGCCGATTGTGGGCAGTGTGCCCGGGCTCATCCGGAACGGACAGCGCCTGCATGACTGGATCGCTGATAACCTGCGCGCATGCGGCGGCACCTACCAAACGTGCCTCCTGGCGGTTCCTTTTCTAGCCCGCCGGCAGGGCCTGGTCACGGTCACCTGCGACCCCAAGAACCTCGAGCACATCCTCAAGCTACGCTTCGACCAACTACCCAAAGTGGTCCCACGTGGCAGGCCACATTCCACGATTTACTTGGCGACGGCATTTTCAATTCAGACGGCGACACATGGCGCTTCCAGCGTAAGACTGCTGCGCTGGAATTCACAACCCGCACTCTCCGGCAAGCCATGTCCCGCTGGGTCAGCCGATCCATCAAGCTCCGTTTCTGCCCTATCTTAGAAGCGGCTCAGCAGGACCAGAAACCGGTCGATCTTCAAGACCTGCTACTCCGGCTCGCACTTTTGACAACATATGCGGCTTGGCTTTTGGGCAAGACCCACAGACACTTGCTGTGGGCCTTCCGAAAACGGCTTCGCGCTGTCTTTTGGACCGTGCAACTGAAGCCACATCTCCAACGCTTCATTTTACCTGAAATGGTGTGGAAGCTTAAGAAGTGGCTCCGATTAGGTATGGAAGTGAGTATGAGCCGAAGTTCTTGAACACATTGACCAGTACCTTTCCAATATTATCAAAACCCGCAAACTTGAGTTTGCTCAACAAACAACAGAACAGTGGTACAAGTGGGACCCACGATGACCTGCTGTCCCGGTTCATGAAGAAAAAGGAGTCGTATACGGACCAGTTCCTCCAGCACGTGGCACTCAACTTCATCCTTGCTGGACGTGACACGTCATCGAGTGGCACTCAGCTGGTTCTTCTGGCTGGTCTGCAACAACCCGAGGGTCGAGCAAAAGACCATCGACGAGATATATAGTGTGCTAAAAGAATCTCGGGGCGCTGATACCCAGAAGTGGCTGGAGGAGCCACTGACCTACCAGGAAGTAGACCAACTGGTCTACCTCAAGGCCGCACTCTCCGAGACTCTCCGGCTATACCCCTCGGTCCCGGAGGACGCAAAGCATGTAGTGGCAGATGATTTCCTGCCGGATGGGACTTTTGTGCCGGCAGGGTCATCAGTGACATACTCAATATACTCGGTTGGTCGGATGGAGTTCATCTGGGGAGAAGACTGCCTGGAGTTCAGGCCGGAGAGGTGGCTGTCAGCAGACGGCAAGCGGTTCGAGTCGCCAGACTGCTACACATTTGTTGCGTTCAATGGTGGGCCTAGGTTGTGCCTGGGCAAGGACCTGGCCTATTTGCAGATGAAGTCCATAGCTGCTGCAATTCTCCTGAGGCACAAGCTGACCCTGGCGCCCGGACATCTGGTAGAGCAGAAGATGTCTTTGACAATCTTCATGAAGCATGGGCTCAAGGTCAACTTGCACAAGAGGGAGCTTCCGGCAGCTGGCATGGAGGTTAAAGGTGAGTAAAGAGAGAGAGAGAGAGAGAGAGAGAGAGAGAGAGAGAGAGAGAGATGTGTTAATACATATTTGTCAGGGGAATGGCCCGTGCAACATGCTTTTGCCCTTCTTTTTTTAGTTTATTTTTCTTCTTTTCCAGTTTTTCTTGGTTTTTCTCAAGGATAATTAATAAGGAAACATTGTGATGGGAAGAATTAGATTGGGGAGAAGAGATTTGATTATTTGTGGTGAACTAGACACGTTTACAGAAGCTAAATAGTGTTCTTCATGCTGTACCGGGATTTACGAGATAAAATGACTGAATTCCATGTGTCTGTGCATCTAGAAACCAGGTTGAAATCAATCACAGTAAATTCCATATGGACCTTACTGAGAGCAATAATTTGCCTTCTCATTTCCCTCCTGATCATACGGGCTGCTCGGCAGCAATTAATGAAAAAGATGTATCATACTTCTGTTGCTAATTGATAGGGGCAGCTAGGAGCAGACAAGACCTGACATGTACAGCCAATATTAAGAACACGATTGATCTGCCTGGTTGAGTGATTATAAAATAAAAACCAATTCGACTCCCTGTTGCCAGCGCCTGTTGTGGAGAAGGTAGGCAAGGCTGGCATAGCTTTTATTGTTCCATGAGTCGGTATCCTTCCAACAACTTATTAGCGAGACCTATTGTCGTAATATCTGGTTTCTTTTTGTTGGCTTAGAACCAATCAAGTAGAACCATCGCTTCCTGCAAAACTAGAGGTGTGTAAATCGTGAACATGGTATTGAAGGACATGCAGAGCTTGCCTTTGATGGAGTGAGTACACACCAAATTAACAGATAAAAAGTTGAACTCATTCACGACAACTATTTTGATGTGTTTCTTTTTGTTGGCTAAGAATTAGTGACTAGAACCATCAGTTTCTTGCAACACCAACCTTATAAATCACAATCATGATATTGACGGATCAAAAAGAATGATCAGTAACTAACAAGCTTCACTGTGAGATCAGAATAGACATGTTAGATGAAGTACATGTACGCTCGTCTGCGCATGGGGGAGTGCTCAGACGTGGAAGTAGTAAAATCCCGAATATAGCAGCTGGGTGTGTCTCTCATTTTAGTCGCTGGATTCTCAGTTCAGGAACAAGTACCATATAACTGAAGCATCATCAACATTTTTCAGTTGAACGTGGAGCTTTGGCGTTTTGGGCCTTTTCCATGCTTAATATGCTGTTTGTGAGCCAAGATACCGTCAAAATGTGCATTATAATAGTCAGGTAGTAATATTGTCTTGCAGTACATGCACTAATAAACATTAATCAAACTTAAGATTGGATCGGAACCCTTTGTTAGGCAGGACTCCCATGATCAGAATCACTAAACCACATGTTTAGATATTGAGGGTAATAGTCGATGCATACATGAATAAAAAAGAAAAGCACTGATTGCATTAAAAGTTAATCATTAGATGTGAGTTCCCTTTTGATTTACTAAGACAATTGAATCATAAGATTAAAATAAAATGACACCTTCAGGGCATAGGTGCTACCTACAACCAGACCTTATCTTGGCACTATCCTGATTATCTTTCAAGAATGGAATCTCACACGCCAGCCGCATTGGTGTGCTGCTCGGTGTGCTGGTCTTTTTCTTATAATCCCTCTTATACCTCGTATTTCCGCTTCCCTCCTTAAGTGCGCCAGGCATGTAAGCATGAGAATATAAGGTGTCATATGAAAGATGCATACTGCCGTATTATGATCAATGGCAGGACGCGTTCCTTTGAGTACATTTTCGTGTTCTCTTTCTTCATGTTGCTACCACCGGATCCATTTCTTCAATCAAGGATTTTTTCACCAGTAGAGAAAATGTTCCAAACCAGAGTACCAATTATGTAGAGCACAACAGCCACCTTGAATACATCATTCCAAGAACCTGCAAATCAAATTGAAAATACAAATTTTTCACATGGTGGAGTTCATTAGACATTTTTGCCTTTAACATGGCGAGAATCATACATCACCACAAACATTAACCATCAAGGTCAATAACATAGTCAATAACATACTTGAAAGATTTTACCAAAGTGAATATCACAGAAGAACTCATTCTCTAAATTTCAGTACACGTACAAAATTATCTTCCATCTTCGCTTAAAATTAATCAGTTGTACAGAACATGTCATCTAAAAACTGGACATTCTTGGAGGGCAATGTGACAAAATATGACAAGGCTGGGTCACTACCCACTCCATAGGATCAAGGAGGTTAATAACCACTCTACCTGAAGATAACCCATTCCCTACACTAGAAATAGGGGAAGCATCAGAAAGCTGACAACCCATTCGATGGTAAAGCATCCATTCTCATAGCGAGATAAGTTAGCAAGGCATTGCAGTAGCGCCTTTTCTATGTGCTAATGCTGCGCAAAGGATGCTCCACCTTATCTTTATCATCAGCTCCTTGGTAATCGCTCAATATAGATAAAGCCCTATGATGTGAAACTACCACATTAGGACTGGAGAGAGATGGCATCGGTTATATATAGAGAAGGGATGGATCCAAGTTGTTTCTTTTATTTCTATAGACGGTCAAATGACTACAAGATCAATGGTGAACTCTGAACTCCAAAGATTTTAAAGAAGGTTTCATCCAACACGAAGTTTCACTCTAGGAGTGTGAGGTGAAATTATGCTCGAAAATTGCAAATGATCAAAACATCTGCAGATCCAAACTAAGTTCATTCTTTTGAAGCACATCGGTATAGCATGGCTGTCTAATCCAACTTGGGACTATAAGCTTAAAATAAACAAGTCTATAATGCATCAAAAACACAAAGTATTTGCAGAAAATACAACCATAAATACAAAATATATGAGCCGTATTTCCCTCACCGAACTCTAGGTTTCCTGGAGAAGGCTTGACAAAGGTTTTCCACATTTTTTGCAGAAGTTGAACATGGCAAGCAATAATAAATGTGTTTACCATGTTATAGAAACTTTGTGGTTTCAAAGCTCAGGGAAAGTATCTTTGTTCAGATGGTTGGTTGGGTTATGTGAGCACCATGCAGTCAGAGGGAACCTTGCAATGCAAAAGCTCCAAATCCTGCCCTATCAGAATAATGTACATGGTTTAACAGCACCAAGTAAACTCCTTAACCCAGGGTGAACATTTTTTCGGGTTCAAAGATTGATTTGAGGATGAACTAGGAACTTCAATAGAACCAAGGTAATTCCGTTAAAATGAAAAAATAATAGAACAACAAGAAGGAAACGAAATAAGGCCTATATATGTATAGAAACTAACCATGTTGGAGTATGAAACCGGTGGCTGCTGTTCCAAAAACACCAGCTAATACTCCAGCTGTGTTTGAGAGTCCTAGTAGAATGCCCTGCAATAAGCAAGACAATGTGATTCAGCATAGGCATGCTAGTTGTATAAACAAAAGAGCAAAGAGTTCTAACATTCTTATGGGAGAAAAAAGCATTCAATCATGAAGGTTTCTTGGTAATGGGACTAATATGAGAGATTTCTAGAGCAAAGAATTCCATTGATTGTAAAGCAATTTGCTTGTCTTCTATCAAAATATTTGGCAATGTGTATGGTTCACTCCTTTCAACCAACCACCATGTCTTTGAAATACATTACAAACTCATGTGACTAAGAAAGCTCTCATATCAGCTGCCTGTCCATATAAAATTTCGAACATAGAGGTTGCTAAACATGGTTGTGACATGTTAGTGCCTAACATAAACTCCCTTTGATGGCTGCACAGACAAGAAGAAAGATTAAGGCTTACTGCATAACGCGGGCCAATGTCCTGATGATTCGAATAGAGACCAGATTGTGAGAATGCATCCGATCCCTGTTAAACCAAACGAACAATAAATGAATAGATGTGTCTCAAGTGCACGACTTCTTTCACAAATCACAGTAGATTGCAAGCAAAGTAATAACAAATATTAAAAAAAGATTCCCACACTGGTAACATCTAATAATAGCAAAAGAAATTTAGTAACAATCCAAAATCTTAAATAAAGCAGTAGGTTCAAAGCAAAACCAAGGGGTTAACGGCATGAATATTAAATAGATTGATATCAAAGGGAAGCGGGGGAAAGAAAGGAAAGACTGGTTGTCTCTCCCATGTTCAATACAGCAAAAAAAATACTGCCATGACCACAATTGTCATATATACTTCTGTCACTAACAATGCTCAAATAAACACAAAAGCAGGCATTCCTGAAAAAACAGATATATCATGAATGTTGTGATAGAAACCAGTGTAGTGATCATGTAATATCTGATTGTCCATACCAATGAAAACTCTGAGAAGCAGAACGTACAATTTCAGAAAATGGAAGGACAGCCATGGAGTACCTGACTGCAAGCCATGCACAGGACTGCTAATGCTGGAGAATTGACATGGCTCAGTTGTGTGAGAAAGAATGCAGGCCCAAGGAAACCAATTGATTGCATAATCTGCAGCACTTCAAGAATTATTACATGCAGAAGAGCAGAAGATTACATGTGAATGCCTTGGTTAAAATGTTGATCCAAAAGAAATCTCACAATAAAATCTTAAAGAGGGAATTTAGGGAACCGTTGCTTTTCATAAAGTTCTTTTGACCTGCAAAACTTTTTTCATAAATCCCATCATAAAGTTCTTTTGATTCACAATCACAGTGAAAATATTCATACTTGCAATAAAGAGCTGCGGTCTACAATCACAGCTCTGATGGGATAGATTTTAAGGCAGAATTTTACATTTTGGAATTAGTAATTACTGCAGCCGTGATTCTTTAGGGATGCTATGAGAATTGCTCACAGATTATGCTCTACTCAACAATGACAGAGAATGGCTTTCGGCTACCTGAACCTACACTCCTTTATTTGGGCTTGGGATCAGCCATAATAGAGTGAATCTCTCACCATTGGTGGAGTAGATTCAATGCATTATGTGCATAAAGAAAATTCCTATGAAGAAGTTGAGAGCTGTCATAGATTGTTTTCTCTTCAGAGGCTTGGTGATGCTCTGTATTGGAAATTTGGAAGCATAAATTACCTGACTGGAAATCAATTTGAAGCATTGATTGCTGCACCAACTGCCAATTGTTTTATGACTAATAAAAAATCTGAGGGGGCACTTGCCTATCACAAACTTGTAATTGCAACACAAGGACCATACTGAAAAGATAGATGGTAATCTATACCTCCATTGAGTATAAGAAAAGATATCTGTGAATCACTTTCATGTAGAAGGTAATATTCTAAAGACGTCAAGGTCACAACATATCATTGAGTTCAACAAGTAATGATTTTGAGGCTACATGGATGAGTTCCACAATCTCTTGTGTTCAATAAGAACCTGATAATACCTATATTATTGCTGGCCATATATATCTCACTTGCTCACATGCAATTTGTGGTGACAGTATAACCTACAGGAGCATCAATATATATGCAACTCAGAACCTGTGACCACCAATATTTTCATTTCTTCTGAAGGGTATTGACAAATTCATGCATTTCTGAAGAATGCTAAAACAACTTAATCATGATAAAGAATTCAATATCGAGCATTTGAGTTTCCAGAGTGGATAGTGGAATGATTTAGTGCCTGAACTGTTGCTATCAAAAGACTAACCATTACCTTGCGAACTGTGGTGACAGAAAGACCTTTGCTCACAAGTGTGTCCGCAATCCACCCTCCGACATTAGCAAATATGGCCATGGTTAACCATGGCAAAACACAGAACAGCCCAGATTCTGTGAGATTAAACTTCAATACCTGATTTAACAAGCATTAAAGAAAAAAGGAAGCACCCATAAAAGAATATTTTAGTCCAATGGAACTGGATAAAATCACCACAAATTTCTTAGTGCTTGCAACTCCGAAGTGTTATACCTGGTTGTAATATGTAGGCATCCATGTCAGAAGAATAAAAGTGCCCCAATTGTGGCAAAAATGTGAAATAATTAATGCCCAGACAGGAGCCTTTGACAAAATTAGCCTCCATGGGATACTTGAAACTGGTTCTTTTGACACATTACTGCCAAGGATAAGCTTTTTCTCATGGGCACGAAGTTCAGGATCTTCTAATGGTGAGCTATAGGCCTGCAGAAGGCAAACGTAATTATCATTGATAGTTTGAAAATAATATTACAGTGTTGTCTGACGCGTATCGTATCGCGTGATACGGGCATATCGTATCGTATCGTACTTTAATATTAAAATAATATAAAAATATTTAAAAATCAAGAAAATTAGTAAAAATCCGAAAAAATATGGAAAAATCTGATAATTGCTTTAAATTCATATAATGCAAAGTTTAGCACAGATTGAACATTCAACATTGAACAATTGCATCTAAAATTACATATTTTGAAGCAAAAAATGAAATACATTTACATTTTACATATTGTAAATTTGTATCAGGATTATTAACTAAATAATCTTTATCTTCTACTTGATAAAGATTCAAAGTTTCTCATCACCTTCTGCTTTAAAATGAAAATCTTCATCTCCTTCGTGATGTTGTTGCACTTCAAATTAATTCATGCAATGTCTTCTTCGGTTAGGAGTGCATTTTCTTCGTTATCTTTCATAATCCACTCATCTAATATATCAAAATTAACAAACTGCTATCTTTGTACATGTAGTTGTCATATTTGCTAATTTTCATATGTGAGCAAAACAATGAGCTCAATTTCTTTGATTATTGACTCTATGACACCTCAGTGATGTGATATTATTACTTGATGATATCCCTTTTTCTCTTACGACTAGCTTTTTAACTAATGCTTGAGCTTCATTTCTCACTTCACAGACTGAGTTAAGCCTCACACACATTGATCATGTTCAACTCAATGGAAGTCACGTAAGGTGAACCCTAAAATAGTGAAGTTGTGAAATGCCCACTCAATGAACCGAGACAACCAAATGTTTTTAATTGTTTGCAATCTCATGAAATTAGAAACTGCTAGCAGAAATATACCTAAAAGTTGGCAACAGAAAGGAAAATGATTTTGTCACAATTTTTATTTGTTTATAAATTATTCTTATTCAATAAATAAAATTATAAACTCAAATTACAAGCATAAGGAAGTGAAGAGAGGCGAAGAGAGGCCAGAAACCTGCAAAAAATAAAATTTGAAAAAATCGAAAAAATAAAATTTTTGGGCGTGGGCGATACGAGCCGTATCGTACGATACAGTATCGTATCGTGGCTTCGGTGCGATACGGATAACACTTATTAACAAAAGAATGGAGGATAAAGTAAAGAGTATATGTGCAATGGCATACTCCAAAAAACTATAAAAAGCAAGTTGTTTAGGAAGAAAGCAACGGTAACTGCTGGTTTCTTTTCAACACTTTGAAGTCCCCACAACCTCCTTTGTACTGCATATAAACCTTACAGAAATCCCTTCAAGAATTGCAAAGACAAAACTGTTCTCATATATAAGACCAAAATTTTCAAACCAAAAAGACATTACAGAATTTTATTCATGGTTTTTCCAATGTTGGAGTAGAACGAACAAAACAACGAGGGTTCTCTCAATGTGAAACAAAGAATGACACAACTCAAATCTGTCGGATAACAGGTGCAAAATCAATTCAAGCAATATGCCTTTACCTTTTTTGTCCAAATTGCAAACCAAATGCTTCCCAGTGAGCCAAATGAATAAAATACTGATGGCCAGCCAAATTTATTGATTAAAATTGGGGAAACAGCCAAACCCATTACAGATCCAAGATACATCCCACTGTATACTAGTGCAAGTGATCTGCTGCGCTCTGATAAAGGAATCCACCTTGAGAGCATGTTATTCATAGCAGGCATAGCAACCCCCTGAAAAGAGCAAAATACAATTCAGACTTGACGAAGCAATAAAGTTTTGGGAACACTAATGGTACAAAATTTTTGCTTTAGATGTCCATGCACGGATATAACAGTATGGCAGAAAAAGAAAGTAGCAATAAATCAAGCATAAATTCTGTCAACAATGTGCAATTCTCTCTCTCTCTATGGGTGGGTGTGTGTAGATATATATATTTGGTTTAGTGACTTTTGAAGATTGCAACTTCTGTCACTGACATAAAATTACAGAATCCTTATACATTGGAATATACCATATGCACATACTATCAACAAGGCTGCAATGTTATGCTAACATCAACTGAAACTTACAGCAAGATGCAACTTAATCAAAAAGTTTCCAGTATCTGCTTTAAGCTATCTTTAGAATGTATTATAGGTGTGAAATTCCATGTAAATATTTTCGTTATCGCAAAACTATTGTTCTAACTTCTTCAGTTTGCTCTAAGAACAGTTCTCTTTGGACTATGCTGTTCTAGGATTGACTTATACTTTGTTTCCACGTTTTTTGTATTTCTTTATTCATACTCTTCATTCCTTCTGTATTCTTTCAATGAGGCTAGCCGCTAGAGTTCCCAATGGCTAGCTCAACTAAGCCGTTGGATCACTCTAAACAGCTAGTTGAACTAGAGACTACTGTCCACTTCTTCCTAGCCTCCCTCAGGTCCTCCCTTAACACTCTCTCATTCTTTGTATATGAATAGGGGCCTTTCGAAAACTTGTAAGAGTTGTAAATTAAACATGTTCCAAACATGCAAGGTATTATTAATGTAAATAAAGTAAATATTCTACATGGTTCATTCTCGATTGCAGTGCTGACTTGTGGTTCTCTTTGTGAGAGCTGTCAATATCTTGGCATTTGATTATGCATTTATGGTCCCTTCAGAAAAGGTTATAACTTTCAAACCCCGTAAAACCACTATTACGCGTGGCATCCTGATAATTCAAAAGTAGGTTTCTGGGGTTTTAATAATTCAAAAGTATATTTCATTTTCTTTGACGTTTCAAACATGATGATGTCATTGATTCACCAGAAAAGTGGTCGGAAATAGTCATTTCCCACAGTTCCTATTAGAAAGCGGTTTGTAAGTTTGAGTATATACATGTGTATGTTTTTTTCTTATGTTAAGCCTACTGAAAACATTTATTAGGTTGAAAACAACAGATCCTCTTAAGTATGAGATGTTAAACTTTTTCAAATAACAAGTGCAAAATACTAACCTCACCAATTCCCATAAAAGCACGCATAATAAGTAAATAGGGAAGTCCAAGTCTTGCGGCTACAGGGGTGAGCATTGTTGCAAGAGACCACCAAACCACACCAAAGCCCAGAACTATTTTTCCTCCAATTTTGTCAGCCCATATGCCTCCAAGAATCTACAGCACAATCAGAATCACTGAAGAACAAAATATATGATATAGCAAATGGGCATGTAGAGAAACAAGTAAGGTATATGAATGGAAGAAAATAAGAAAAATCATAAATTGAAAATAACATTATATTATGTATGCAGAGATGATACCTTTACACGTTACACCCTATAAACATAAAACAGATCTCCATCTTTAAACTATGCTTAAGGGTTCTGCATTTCAGCAGACAAGCTCATAGCTCAGGAAGAGATCAGGGTACATAATAACACAAAGACCATCTCAGTACAACAAATAAACCGTTTAGTCCAACAAGGTTTCAAGAAAAAACAATTGCACTCCAATGGACTTCAAATAGTACGAATTAATATAAGGTCCTACCGAAGTGCATTATCTAGCTTAGAACATTCTGTTCAGCAAAAATCATGGAGAAACTTCATTATGTCACCTGATGCTTATCCTTTAGTCAGCAAACTTGTGGAGCAAATATGCAATCCAATGCATTAGACACTCCTGTATAATAATCAAGAATTTTCTTCGTGGAAACTTTACTAGTTGGGTCATATCTTAGTTTGTCTCTGTCATGCACAGACTATATATCAGAATATGCAGTTACTAGATACCAGTTGCATTCTTCATCATATTTACTTTTCAAAAGTAATCATGCTCATTAGATATTCGCAGGGCACTATATGTAAGGTTACTCTTCATGGATAACCACCAAAAGTACAAAAACTGGTAAAAGAACTGGCAAGATGTCCAGAAAGGTTCTCTTTAAGCAGCCTAAATCCCAGAAAGTTAAAAGCAGTAACCCTGTTAAACCGGTATATAGGAAAAGGATAATTTATGCCAAATTATTTGATTGATCTATAAAAAAGAAAAGGAAATGGATATAAGCTGGTTTGCAATTCCACAGGTGGGGATGTCATGCTAACATCTTGAAAAAGTTGTTGATGCAAAGATATCAGTTAGCAGGGCTTATCATGGCAAACATATTTCCTCTTTCATGCTGTCAGAGATAATTGATGATGATGGAAATATGAACTTGTGCAAATATCTTTGTAGTGACAAGATTTTCTACAACATTTTGAACAAAAGGTAGAGTTGTGAGGTTTGGAGTAGACTATCCAAACTATCCTCAAAGAAATCGAAGGCATACCTCTAATTCTAAAGAACAGGTACGCACCACTCAACATGTCTTTTGTACCTTTCTTTAGCATGTTAGAAGAATTTCTCAATAAGGAGTTTTTTAGGGGGGTTGTAGAATGGGTTTGATTCACACTGAGAAACGCCATAACTATAGAGCTTTTCAATGAGATAGTGCTTTTTCAAGTCTCTCATTATGGAATCTATTCCAAATGTAACTGTTTTATGATCCACCAAAGATATAATCAGAATGTGATTGTTTTATGCAATGTGATTGTTTTATGCTCCAGCAAAGCATAGTTTAATAACAAATTGAATGCAACTGATATAACTTCAAAATATCATTCATTAACAAGTCATTGAGGTGAATCAATCAATACAATTATCGGAGTTACTCCCAAGCAATCAGACTGGCCACATGACAGCGACTGTTGATTTCTTCTCTCTTTCACACACAAATTACGTTTTCTAATCCTTATTATATTAGAGTCTTATAACTTGAAAGACTCTTTCACCCTTATACTAAAAAAAGAATAAAAAACATAAGTAAAGATTAAAAACATAAGTAACTACACTTATAGAACTTGTATAGGACTCAAATATAACATTTTTCAACAATCCCCCAGAAGTTGGGAGAAAGATGTTTATAACTCCCAACTTGCTAAGGATATGGACAAGATTTTATTTGTTGATTGCTTTTGTAAGGAAATTTGCACATTACTCTTTAGACGTGATATATATATCATCTGAAACACCTTGTCTACAACTTTCTCATGAATAAAATGACAGTCAATTTCAATATACTTAGTTTTTTCATGAAACACGGGATTGAAAGCAATCTATATAGCTACTTCACTATCATACTAAAGTGGAATAGTATTATTTCTTCTTATGCCCAGCTTGATCATAAATGATTTCAACCACAACCCTTACACATTCCTTCGGCAATTGCTTTATACTCTGTTTGAGCACTCGATCTAGCCACCACTTGCTTGTTTCTTACTTTTTCATGACATAATATTTCCATCAATCACGGTGATATAACTTTAGGTAGATTTTCTATCATCAAGTGATCCTACCTAATGTACACCCTGTGATATGTGGAACAATATGGCTATACATATTAGAAAAGTGGTAAAAGATGTACTAGGTGTATCTAAAGAAGCTTGGTGGTGGAGTGAAGTAGTGCAAAATAAAATCAAGGCAAAGAGGGCATGTTACAAATTACATTACAACAACAACAACAACTAAGCCTTTTCCCATACTAGACGAGGTTGGCTTGTTACAAAGTACATTATGCTAAGAAAACTAGTGAAACTTTAGAGGCTTATAAGAAAGTAAAGAAGGAAGCGAAAAAGGTCGTGAGAGAAGCAAAAGCTAAAATTTGGGAGGATTTATATAAAAAACTAACTCAAAAGAGGATGAAAGAGATATTTTTAGGATAGCTAGGGCTAAAGATAAGAAAACTAAAGATCTTAATTATGTTAGATGCATGAAGGACGAGGATGAAAAAATTCCAGTGGCAAATGATGATATACGAAATAGATGGAAAAAACTATTTTTATAAGCTTTTTAATGAAAATAAAGATGTTAGTATTAGCTTAGGAGAGTTAGCCAAATCAGAAAATTATATAAACCACAATTTCTACCACCATATTCAAAAGAATGAAGTCAAAGAGGCTCTTAAACATATGAAGGGTGGTAAATCGGTAGGACCAGGTAATATTTCTATAGAAGTTTGGAAAATAATAGGAGAAATAGGAATCACTTGGCTCACAAGACTATTTAATGACGTATGGAGAAACCAAAAGATGCCCGAGTAATGGAGAGCAAGTACACTTATACCCATATATAAGAACAAGAGAGACATTAAGAATTGTGCGAATTATCGAGGTATCAAGTTAATGAGCCATACTATGAAATTGTGGGAAAGAATTATCAAACGTAGTTTAAGACAAGTATCAAGTACAACAAAGAACCAATTTGGATTCATACCAGGCAGATCTACTGTTGAAGCGATTCACCTTTTGAGACATCTTATGGAACATTTTAGAGTAAAAAAGAAAGACCTTCACATGATATTTATTGATCTAGAAAAAGCTTATGATAGGGTATCAAAGGAGGTTCTTTGGAGAACTTTGGAAAAAAGAGGTATCCCATTGACATACATTAACCTTATAAGAGACATGTACGATGCTGCAAAAACATGTGTGAGGACTCATCAAGGAATGACAGACTTCTTTGAAGTTAATATTGGGTTACATCAAGGATCAACTTTAAGTCCATACTTATTTATAATGGTGATTGATGAGTTAACAAAACATATTCAAGATGAAGTACCTTGGTGTATGTTATTTGAAGATAACACTGTATTAGTGGAGGAGTCTAAGGAAAAAGTTAATAGAAAATTGGAACTATGGAGAGAAACATTAGAAAGCAAAGGCCTCCAACTTAGTAGAACAAAGACAGAATATATGGAATGTAAGTTTGATCATTTGGTTACCTCAGAGGACATAGAAAGTAAAATTGGCACACATTGCATCCCCCAAAAGGAAAGTTTTAAATACCTAGGGTCAATTTTTCAGGGTGATGGAAGAATTGATGGAGATGTTACACATAGAATTAATGTTGGTTGGTTAAAATGGAGAGGAGCATCAGGTATTCTTTGTGACAAGAAGATACCATTAAAGTTAAAAGGTAAATATTATAGAGCAGCAATTAGGCCTGCCATGTTTTATGGTTTTGAGTGTTGGGCAGTTAATCATCAACATGTACAATCTGTGACAGAAATGAAGATGTTGAGATGGATGAGTTGTCATACAAGAAAAGACCGTATACATAATGAGGTTATTAGAAACAAATTAGGAGTGACACCAATAGAGGATAAAATGAGAGAATATCGTTTAAGATGGTTTGGACATATAGAAAGAAGATCAAAAGAAGAATTTGCAAGAAGGTATGAAAAACTAAATTTGGAAAGTATTAAAAGAGCTAGAGGACAACCACAAAAGTGTTGGAAAGAAACAATAAAGAATGATCTAGCGTATTGTGAGTTAACTGCTAACATGGCACACAATAGGGATATGTGGAAACAAAGAATCCATGTAGCCGACCCCGTCTAGTATGGGAAAAGGCTTAGTTGTTGTTGTTGTTGTTGTTGTTGAAGTGATCCTACCTAATCTCTATTAGAGAAAACTTTGATGTTTAGATGTCCTTTGTTAGCATAGAGTATCCCTTGACCTAGAGAACTTTTCAAGTACTTCAAAATACAATAGACAACCTACATATGATTCTTAGAGGGAGTGCATAACTTCACTTACCATACCCACAACATACGTTATATTTGGGAGAGTAATAGTAAGATAGATTAGTTTACCCACTAATCATTGATACAAACCCATATCTTTGTAATCTTCATCATCTCCAAGATGTATCTTTGAATTTGGATCTCTCTCTCTCTCTCTCTCTCTCTCTCTCTCTCTCTCTCTCTCTCTCTCTCTCTCTCTCTCTCTCTCTCTCTCTCTGTTTGTGTGTATGCATGTGTAGGCCTCGGTGCTTATAAAGGAGAGGGAGGAGAAAGGCCTGCCTCGAGAATAAAAGAATGCCATGCATTTTGAAAAGAGACTTTAAAAGAAAGAAGTGCAGTGGGTGAAACAAGCAATATGGCTCTGTTCCAAGTCTTAAGACTCATTAGGCATCTATATATGAAATGTTGGTTTAGTTTTCTTCTATTAGAGGGCCATTTTGTTTGCACTCAGAGAGTTAGATCATCAGACGGGGGCACGTTCGAGTCCTGAGATGTGCATTCCTGGCTTTGGCCTGTAAATCAGACTGTTGTTTTTAAGTATAACCCGTGGTTAGATCTGTAGTCCATGATACACAGCCGCATGGAATCAACAGTTTTGCCTAACCTTGGAGACAAGCTTAGTCCACGATTGAATCAGTGGGTTATATGCGGAAAGCCCATGTTAGAACCATGCTGTTTATTCCCTAGAATTGTTGCATGCATCCATCTTTGTCCAAGTTCTTCGGGTCTAGATGTGTACCCCCATTCATGCATGGTTCCAATACAACAACCTAGGAGTAACTGCGTTGTTATTTTTTCAACCATGTATTGGTATTAGGAGTCGATTCTATTGCTGCGGACATGAAGGAGAAGAAGATTAGGATGAAACTTTGACCTCTTTTAACAGGTTTGGATGATTGAAGAAAGGCTCACTTACCTGAATGATTGGTTTATTAGATCCAAAATCATAATAGGGTACTCAATTGCTAGTAACAGCACAATACAAGTGAAAAATCAATAACTGAATCCCAATATGAAACATGGGTTGGTAGTTTTGGAAAATTCCTGTTAATTTTGGTTTACTTTTGCATGACTTTTCTGCTTGCATCTGTTAAGTTGGATTTGTATTATTGTCGGTTTTGGAAACATTGTTCTTCTGAATCTTTGGATGCCTAGTATATTCACTTTAATTGCCTCAAAGTTAGAAAAACTCCACATATGAGATCAAAGACTTCTCTCTTTTCCATTCTTCGTTCCATTATTTAGAACATGTTGTACATTTGATTCGGGTAAAAAATTGAAACTCATCCCATAGTCCCCTCAGCTCTCTATAGTAGTCATTGATAGATTGTTCCCCCAGTTTGTATTTTTGAATTTTTTAAAGCATCTCATATTCTTTGGTGATATTTTTTTTTTAGAGTATGCAAAACCCATCAAAAGGTTGCACCATCACTAATGATTAATGTGAACTAGGCTCCATATCTTCACCCGCAATAAAATGGCATCAATACTTCAGACTTGAATTCCACCTGCAAGCCTGCCACGATGTGACTCTGTGGTATTGCTGACATGAAGCCGTGGGGCTCCAATGCGTGGCAGGGCCAGGTATCGACGGCATGTTGGTTGCCATTCATCAGATTAAAAGGCAGCATCTGAGCTCTCTTTTGACAAACGCAAGGCACATGCTAAGTGTCTAAAAGTGTGAAGGGTTACCGCATGATACTAAAAATTGAGGCATTACTGTGACAGTATCTGGGGATCGGAGGCTCTGAGTTGCCACAGGATGTTCTCATTTCTCAGTGCAAGGATCCTGGGAATTGATTCTGTATTTTCTCCCTTTGTGACTAATTAGCCATTGAGGTCTTTTTTAGTAAAAAAGGAAATTGATGTCCTTCGACAATCTGTCCCACAATTAATTTGGTAGCTTTGCAAGAAATAAAGAATGATTAAGAAATAGTGAAGATCACCTGGTAGACACTCAAATCTAATGACAGACCGTATGAGCTTTGTGTCAAGCTATATGAAGGAAGGAAGGAAGAAGAGAAAGGACGTAAAGCAGGACATTTTCATAACAGCACATTTACCTTCTCAAATATCATAAAAGATTGAACCTTGTAATGGAGGAGAGAATATCTCCAGTCCAGAACATTATGAATTACACACAGCCACAGACTAATAAAACACATATTGATCATGACTAGTTTCTGCAATAATACTGAATCCTGACACTACTAAGTGCAGTAGCACTGTGCGATTAAGAATTTTCAAGTTGCTAGAATATTTAATAGCTACACCCTCAAAGTTCTATCTTTACGGAATTTGCAGAGACAACAATGACTTCAAAAGAATCTCCAACAGAACCATCCTTTCCAAGCATATGAAACAAAGACTAACAAAATGGGCCCCACAAGCTCATGAAAACTGCACAATGTAAGTCAGCAGACGACAGATCTACATATAAATTCTAAGATGCATAACTTGTAAAGTGAAGTCACTGATCAGACCATATATTCTTATGCACAAAGTTGGGAAATGCTCCCCCATGTTGAAAGCACAAAGGAATAAAAAAAAAAGAATTTTGATACAAACAAGTCAGTAAGAACCAAACAATGAAACTGACAACTTTAGAAGACATGTATGATGAATGTACCTGTGTTAATAAGTAGCCCCAGAAAAATGAAGATTGGATCAAACCAATTGTTGCTGGACTCCACTTGAACTCAGAAGCCATTGGGAGTATGGCAATGCTCATATTCACCTAAAAATGCAATATTTTAGGTATATGAATGAATTTCATACTATTTTAGATTTAGAAATAAAATTACAATGCCACTCTGCTGGAAAAGTTATAAACTTTAGTTATTGACAACATAAAACTACTTAGACATATATACACCTATATAAAGCATATAAGATCCATAAAATTTCTCTGTCCATCTGCATGTATGTATTATGCAATTGTTTCTGTATACACAAGCGCATGCACATGCGCAGACATGTACAAGTATATTGTATTCTTGTCCCCACGATTATGACTTGTATGGAGAAACTATTTGCAATTTTTCTGAAATCTTTCCCTCTTTCTTTTTTTATTTTTTAACTAGGGAAACCCTAACTGGGGCTGGAATTTGAGAGCAGGTTGTACAACCAACCAGAGTAAAATGCAGGACTAGGACTGTCAGGACCTATACTTGAATTGTGCCTGTGGGCAAGGTGAGTGGTGCCAACGTTAACCAAGCCCTAACTTTCTATCCAGCAGTTTAGACCCGTTCTATGGGTGGTAGCCCCTTGGTTGTTATTCTTCGACAATTTTATTTAAAAAACTAGGAAAAATGTGTGCTTGGTTAGTGAATTATTAAAATCTTCACAAACACATGCTGCATGTGAATCATGGATTCATGCATGAGTCTGTCTTTGCGGCATAGATCGTGAAGCGTCTATTCCAGCACATTATAATCCATGATTAACTTCAATAACGCTTCAGCCCTTTTAGTACGCTTAACCAGTCAAGCTTGATAATATAAGCTTCAAGTGTCTGCTCTGTTAGGACTGGTAGATTAATAACAGAACTAGCCGTCGTGTAAAGTATCCATGTTTAAACAACAAGCCCTTGTAGGATAATGTGACATTCCCTGATCGAACTCCTTTTTGTCACTTGTGACTTCTGATTATGCTTTATAAGGACACCCTTTCTTCAAGGACCAACAGAAAAGGAAAAGGAATCTAACATATGATATCAACATTTTATACGTTATGATTGTAAATCTTGCACCTTCCTTGTTCTGGTCTGAATTTCATAGAAGTTTTTCATCTTCAGGGTAAAAGTTCAAGAAGCATTAACTGCAATAAATAAACCAAAAGTTTTCTGTTAAGAATTTATAGAAAAATATGAGACATAGTTAGTATACCCTATCCATGTTGCAGAGAAGGAATGCTGCAAAACACAGGAGTACTATCAACCAACGCTTTGGAAACTGCTCCCACCGATAAGAAGTTTTCCCCAAGTCCTCATCCAGCAAGGTAGATTCATTGAGAACATCAGAAGTCTTTAGTGGATCAAGCTTTGGCCCAGTGATGTCATACTGCTCTGATTTGAAATCAGCAAAAGTTTTGGCAATCAAATGGAAATCTAATTGTTGGTAATGGCCATCAAATGAAATGCCTGGCTTGCGTATCTTTTTGGAGTGTGTCCAGCTGCTGCTGGGAGGATCCGATGTCAGGAAGCACATATATTGTCTTGAAAATCTTCGAGCTGAACTATTTCTCTCAACTATCCTGCTAGTTCTTTCCCTGATAGAATTTTGTAGATGATGACAAGAACTAGGTTCTACAAGAAATTCAGTCCTTACTTTCCTCGCTCTTTTTTCAGGACCAACAAGATGGCCACGATGGTTGGCATGGAGGACCACATGAAGAGCATATTTCCCCGTAACTGTAAATTTGCTCGTACAAGTTCTATCTTGTACAAATCCCATTCCGTGAACAAAAGAGTGCCTTGTACTATGTGAAGCGATAGCAGAATCCCTTTGAACGCTTTGTCCTGCACTTCGCATCAATTGGATATCAAAATATGATACTACGGAGAAGCTCTTTTGGTGGAAAGAAGCATATGATGGGCAGATACTCGTGTTTCAATTAGAGCCATGCCTATGACAATAACTACCTTACATGATTGTATATATGGTAAACCATATCTCACCTTACAATAAACCAAGCCTTTTCCAACATTAGCTGGGCTCGGCTATGGGGTGAAACACGAGGACTTCCTAGGAAATCAGGCAAACTAGTACATTCTCATTTAAGCATGCTTATCTTGAGAGATCTTATATCCAGTAAACTAGTGCTGCAAAAAGAATATCAGAAGGTCCAGAAAAAAGGCTTATGACAGCTCTAATAGCTCTGTGTGTGTGTGTGTATAGATAGAGGGGGAGAGTGTGTTCGGACAAATACATTTTCTTTATACATACATCAATACAAACACATAAATGTGTGTTTATAAACAATATAAATTTCTATATATATATGTACTTCTCATTCTGGTCCAAATCAGTTTTGGAAGTACAATTTCTGGAACGAATGTTACCTATCAACGTTAAACATTTTTAACAAAAAAGAAAGTAATGACAAAGTAAATGGTCCGCATCAGTCAGTGTTAACTGTGCCAGATACGAGTCTTGTTCTGTGCGTTCGGATATCATGTGAAGAGCCCGAACGACCAGTTACCCACAAGCCACGAGAATTCCAGCAGACTAACCAATTCAGCCCGGGGAGGGCAATATCATCACTCGCGAAAGTCAAACCCCACTGTCGTCCCTGTCTAAGCTTATGACTTGGACAATTCGTGCCGTCTCCTTACTTCGGGAGTGACCAAATGACGGTTGTGACCCTAATGCTTTATCTATCTACGCAAGCTTCCCCGTTTCTCGTATCGAAAATAAAAACAGTTTAACCAAAAATAAAAATTAAAAAACTGCCTGGATTATCCATCGAACCAAACCCCAAAAAAATGGGAAAATTCCATCACTTAATTCTCGGAAGATTGCATTCCTCTTTCTTCGATTACGGAGCACCAAATCTGTCGCTTGAAATCCTGCAAAAAGACCGAAAGTATGAGGAGAAAAAGAAGAATTCTCACCTCGCAGAGTGAGGGGAGAACCGAAGCACCGGTCGGACACGACACTCCCTAGAGACATCACCGGTCGGGAAGAAGAGTTCTCCGGAGAAGAGGAAGCGACTCATGCAGCAGCTGCCGCCATCTCCAAAATTCCCATTCCTTTGAATCACGATAAGAAAATTGAACAATTGATGAAAAGCGAAACCTTCTTCTCCATCCTCTCGCTCCTTTTCCCTTATTCCTTTTTGGGGATTTCCACTCTCTATCTGTCAGTTAGAGTGACAGAGAGCGAGGGGGGACGAAAAGGCTATCGAGCGTTTGGAGTCCGAACGGATAAACCGAAGGGGAAAAATACTTTTCTTTTTTGTGATTTCCTTTCGAGACCATTTAATGCGAAAGCGAGTTTGGTTATCAGAAAATATCGTCAATATTACAGCAATGTTATCGTCACAATTTCCGAATACGATAAATACGCCATGATATCATTTGATGTGCTTATAAACTTAGTGCGAGATTTTCCGGCGAGGTCGAAATCCCCGAATTGGAAGACCAAAAACCCTTGTATGAGTCGGACCTCCAGATCCAACTTTTGTTTGCAAGTACCAGACAGGGATCCAGATCGTATATCAGAAAACCCATAAATAGATGATTGGATCCCGAAAGAGAAATATAAAACCATGCATATAGAGAGAGAGAGTTGTCCATGTGCACTTCAACATGCTCTAATCTCTTTAAAAATCTCAAACATCCGATATTTTTATATCTCAAATAAGCATCTATAAAATTTATAAAATAAATCTTTTTTATTAGACCTTACTCTCAAAAGATTGATAAATACTTTAAAAATTGCTTTTCATAAACTTTTGGCTCCAATAACTTATTTAAGAAAAGTTTTTCTATCATTTTCTCTTAAATACACACTATGCACTTAAGATCAACCGTTGAGATCTTCAAAGTAAAAAATAGTATCAATTGCATTTAATACACTTGTAAAAAAGTACAATGATACATTTTTACTTGTTTAATTCAGATCTCAGGAGTTGATCTCCATGGTTAAGATTTTAAGATTGTTTGGGCATAGATGGGCATGCATTTACCATGTTCCCTTATATATATATATATATATATATATATATATATATATATATATATATATATATATATATATATATATATATATATATATTTTGTATTTTCACTTTGAAAGTTAGTAATTCTTAATGAAAAATGGGAACACCTTTTTATATTTTTAGTTTGGTCCGTGCATGCTCAAGCAATTGTTTGTGTACAACATGTAGCTCTTAGGGCTATCTCGCTATGGCAAACGGTAATGAACTCTTGCTTTTCTTTGAGCAATGATACATATATTAGAAGTACATGTAGCTCTTTAGAGCAAGCAAAGAAACAAAGTGGCTTATTGAACCAGCGATGCTTCAAAATAAATGTTGACAAACACTCATGTATGTCCAATTAACATTTTGCAGCAACCGATTAACAAGTTCCTACCACCAGATCCGCCACTCAAGTGGTGTTTCAAAATAAATGTAGCTCATGAATATGTTTGGGGTGTGCATTTCAACCATGTATTTACTGTAAACTAAATTGTAGTTTTTATGTTTATATTTCGAAGTTGAGGGGAGGTGGCCTCCCCACTCCCCTCTATGTAGATCCGCCATTGCGTGAATGCGCTACTATAACACAACACTGAAATAAACACTAACATCAAATAAGTCAGTATCCTTTCACGACTCTTAACAGAACTTATTACATAATAAATGTCCTTTATAAAATCAATATATGTAAAAGGTACCCTTTTCATTGTTATCAAGCATTTGTCTTAATACAACTTTGAATTGGTCATTTACTTGTTATATATTTGTCATGATCTTCCTTTCATCACCTTTTTTTCATAGTTTCATGGTTCGTTCACATCATACCTCATAATTGTTCACTGTGGAATCTTTGTATTTTTCATTTTCCTGACAAGTTTTTGTTGTTTCGTATGACTTAAAATAATTATTTAAGTGAAGTGATCTCTTTCTCTCTCTCTATATATATATATATTTATTTATTTGATACCTTAATATGAATATCACTTTGTCTTTGTACTCTATGCATTACCGAGTTCATTACCTCTTATAAGTTTAACTTTGACACCTACTCTTGTTAAGTTATTCCATCTCATCATTTTGTCCTCCCTTGCCATAAGAACCTCTTCCTCTTCATCTTTAATACATCCATGTTCTTGTTTAAGGTTCTTAATTTTTTTAGTTATTTTGAAATGTCTCTTTAACTTTTCTTTTCATGTGCACACACAAGCATATTTCACAATGTTAATGTTTGTCAAGTTGCACAATGTGTCACTCACTACCCAAATACGATGAAATTGAATAAATTTAGATGGATGACATGCTTAGCTTAGCTCTACATGGTTTATCTAGAACTTGTGTCCCCTTTATACTGTTTAGAGCCACTGTGATATAAGTTTGTTGGCATCGAAAACAACAGTATGCAAATCCAAATTTGTTACTTAATTTTACCGAGAAACATCAACAAAGGCAAAAATAAATAACTAAAAAAACTCTATATAGACATATCATGCTATAGATTTTTTAATAGATAGAAATAATAACTAAGAACATGTTTGCAATGATGTAAAATGTATACCAAATATAGATGAGTAAGTAGGAACTCCCCAATCTAAGATGCAAATGCTACTGCTAACAGAATCCTTAATTGGATCGATGATCCAGTTAAATTATTGGTTTGAGCTGAATAAGTGGAACCAAACTTGTACTGAACTAGCCACAATTGCTCTTTGTGCATTATGAAATATGATGTGTACATGCACATAGGGGTACTGGTGGCTTCACAAGATCGGGACCGGACTTGGATCTATCAGGATCCAATACAGATCATACTCATGGACTGATGGACATCCTGATTCGTCCCTGGAGCTCTAAGAGGTTACACGATCGTTACATCAGGACCGCCCGCCTTCTTTCGTAACGGATATGGCAATCGGACGGGAAGCTGGTGCCCAGTCCGCTATGTCCGCCGGAGGGAGGGAAAGCAGAGCCATGACCTCCTCCTTCCGGAAAGCCACAGGAGGATGCGGCATCCATGGTCACCTCCCCATCTCTTCCTTTTTACCGTCTCAGAAACCCTAGCTCACTACTAACTTACATTTCCTTTCTCTTCACGGGGTGTTTCTTAATTTCTTCACAAATTTACATAAATCCCCGCATTGTTTGAATCAAAGTTGTTGTAGTGCCAAAGTTACCTAAAATTTACGGAATTCTGGTTTTTAGGGTGCTACTCTTTTCGAGTATTCAAGTGTTATTCTGCATAATGGTGTAAGTGAATATGGTTTTCTAAGCACCACCTTCATGTACATTTCGTCTTATCTCAATGCCATTGTAGGTTTATCTGTTACTCGTTTCTGTTGCGGTTTCTAGTTGTATTTTTAGTTGCCTATAGTGGAATTCATTAAGGCGTATTTCGTGTAATAAAATGAAAAGCATTTTGTGTTTATGGTTGATAAGAAGGATGCGCGTTTTGATATTGCTTTGAATAATGCGCTTCAAAGCATGTCAAATGATGAATAACTTTCATTGACGATGGCATTTCTTTTCTTTACAATTTCAAGAATTCTGTAATACGTATCTTAGACTAAACGAGTGTTCTTGTTGGTTTTGTAGATACCAGTAAGGATAAAAAATGTGTTATCTAGTTTATATCCTTAATGAACAATTCGATCGTTTTTATTGGGAAATTCATCACTGTTAATCAATTCGAGTATCGATGGGAGCATTTGAGTCCATCAATTGGTTCATTTGTTTCGTTGACGAATTGGAGAAGACGGCGGCTCTGTCGGATGGTTCAAGAGGTCTTGGTGGCAGAATTTTTCTTTGATAACGATGATTGGTTTGGTCTGAAGGCTGATGATGGATAACAATAATGATTTGAATGGGAATTCAGAGGAAGTGGAGTTGTCAGATGAGGGTAAGTTTGAGGCTTGGAAGACACGTGCAGAGGTGATTACGGGGTTGCGAGAGGCACAAGAGGGTATGCAGAATGCCGAAGGTAAGGGGTGGGAAGTTGGCTTTGCAGAGGACTCGATCAGTTTGGTCTGAAGGCTGATGATGGATATCTTTGATAACGATGATTGGTTTGGTCTGAAGGCTGTTGATGGATAACAATAATGATTTGAATGGGAATTCAGAGGAAGTGGAGTTGTCAGATGAGGGTAAGTTTGAGGCTTGGAAGACACGTGCAGAGGTGATTACGGAGTTGCGAGAGGCACAAGAGGGTATGCAGAATGCCGAAGGTAAGGAGTGGGAAGATTGGCTTTGCAGAGGACTCGATCAGTTTGGTCTGAAGGCTGATGATGGATATCTTTGATAACGATGATTGGTTTGGTCTGAAGGCTGTTGATGGATAACAATAATGATTTGAATGGGAATTCAGAGGAAGTGGAGTTGTCAGATGAGGGTAAGTTTGAGGCTTGGAAGACACGTGCAGAGGTGATTACGGAGTTGCGAGAGGCACAAGAGGGTATGCAGAATGCCGAAGGTAAGGAGTGGGAAGATTGGCTTTGCAGAGGACTCGATCAGTGTTGGTGACTCCAGAAAGGGTCAAGATTGGGAGGATGGAATAGATCAGGATGGTACTTTGTGTACAGGCCCATCACTCCGGCGGCTTATGATACTTTTTCTTTTCAAAGTTATCATTTTAATCTTTTAAAATTTCAACAGTGATTTTCTTTATATGCTACAATGTGGTACGCTGTGTTCTAAAATTTGCCTTGACCAATCAATATGCAATATGAGAAAAGACAATGTTACACGTTGATTCATTCAGTATTATTATTAGTCAGAAGAATACATTGTTAGTGTGCACCGCCTGCGTTGGGTCTGTTAGTTTTCAGTTTCTTGCCAAAAAATGTCGATGGAAGCTCGTTCTTTTACTCAACAAGCACAGACATCACCAAAAAACTTAAAGTTTTACAGCAACGATCTAATAAGACGATTAAGGTCAAAGAGAATCGATTAGGCTTTCGATAAAAAAAATTACCTTCTCCACCCTCCTGCCTGGTAGTAGGTACTATATATCGGCCATACTATCCAAAAAACAGAATATCGACCATACTTGAAGAGAAAGAGAGAGAGTTAAAACGAAAACCATCACACACACCCACAGTTTAACGTAAAATGTACACACACTCCGGACAAAGCACAGACTGCATGAAACTACACACCAAATGAAACCAAGATAAATTAAGGAGAAAGGAATAAATAGATAAAACAGAGGAGGGAATCTCAGGCCCTGGCCTTGAACGGAATTGCTCTAATGATCAGCTGGTGGTACAGCGCAGCAAGTAAGGCTCCAACGAAGGGCCCCACCCAGAATATCCACTGTTCATGGTCAAACACACAAACTTTTTTAGCTTCAAAACCATCACAGATCTTTTCGTTAAGGAAAAAATCTACTAGGATCACAGAAAACCTAATATACAAAGAGGCAGCCAAAGTCATGTTTACATCAAGAGAAAAGAGCCGTGCCCGAGAAAGCAAAAGCCCGCCATTACCAAGAAGCTGTGCATGCAGCATGCATGCACATGGAATCATTGTCATTCCACAGTGAACTGTCAGATGACAGAGGAGATTGAGAGGTCCACACTGGCTCATCACAGATCTTTTCGTCAAGGAAAAATTCTACTAGGATCACAGAAAACCTAATATACAAAGAGGCAAAGTCATGTTTACATCAAGAGAAAAAGGGCCCGTGCCCGAGAAAGCAAAAGCCCGCCATTACCAAGTGCAGCATGCACATGGAATCATTGTCATTCCACAGTGCACTGTCAGATGACAGAGGAGATGGGAGGTCCACACTGGCTCATCACAGATCTTTTCGTTAAGGAAAAATTCTACTAGGATCACAGAAAACCTAATACAAAGATGGCACTCGACTTTCGACTTTTTTGAACAGTTGAGCTGCATGACATTACTCAACTTTCTACCTTTTATATTTTAATTATTCTCTCCGGGCTCAATTACTTAAAACTCTAACGAATTAGTAATAATCGAAAAGATGGTAAAATTTGTGATTTTAATTTACTATAATACTTACGTGGTCCTTCCAAGCATATTCACGATTGTAGACAACAGCAGCTCCCAGACTTCTTGCAGGGTTGATACCAGTTCCGGTGATGGGAATGGTGGCAAGATGAACAAGGAAAACTGCGAAGCCGATCGGCAGGGGAGCTAGAATCTGTGTAAAAAGGATAACTATGCATGTGAGTCATTAATTAGTTAGAGAAAGAACAATAAAGAATCTGCTATTGTTTTCTTAATAATAGAAAATGAAAAAGTAATATTGTCAGCAAGTTGTAAAACCAAGGGGAACCAGAAATTGAATGATAATCTTGATTTCTAATAGCCTTAGACCTTTGGTTTTATGGAAAGAAACATTAGTTGCCAACAGAAGGTGGTTTCTGCATTCACATATGAGATATATCTATATGGACCGCGAATTTATGTCTATCTGGATATGGATATTCGTCAAGTGGATCACGTGAACCTCCAATTTAAAAATACCAAGTTGGAAAACAGTGGGGAGTTCTTGGTCCTTGCGTGCTTAAAACAAACAGCAGACACTAAGACAAACATTATCAGCAACTTGCATAGAAATCAAAAAGCACAAAGTCCAAAAGAACAAATGCCAATACTTGCAGAGTTCAAAAGATATATATACAAATAACACACTCAGATAGAACAAGGTCATCTTGTACGAAGGACAATTTACCTAGTAGAAATAATACACTCAATATTTCTAGCATCGATAAGCAACTCTTTTTTGAGAAAAAAATCATTTATTTAGATCATTAAACAAGTAGAACATAAAAAGAACATAGAACACAGACATGGACGCCCAGAAAAACACAATTTTGTATATTTTGTATGAAGGAATCAAATATTAAGAGAATCACAGAAACACAGCAACGTATCCACTAAGCATAAATTCTAGACCAACGGGAAGCAACTACCTTTTAACAAAGGGAAAGGAAATGGAGATGTAAGCCAGAAGTAAGCCATTGATTAAAAGCAAGAGAAAGCAAGAAAGGCTCATATTCACACACACGAGATCAAAAGTCTACATAAGCTGCAAAACAAATGTTGATAGTTTCGAGAAAACAATGAACTTACAGGGACATGAGAATCTCTGGCATTTCTCTTGGCATCAGTAGCAGAGAAAACAGTGTAAACCAGAACAAATGTGCCAACAATCTCTGCACCCAGCCCGTCACCCTTGGTGTAACCAGGATTGACAACGTTAACACCACCGTGAGCAACCGTGTACTGGTGCTTCTCGAATCCCTTGACTACAGCAGCGCCAGCAATAGCCCCCGCACACTGCATGATTATATAGAACACAGACCTTGTCAGGGACAGCTTCCTTGCAAGCAGAAGACCAAATGTCACTGCGGGGTTGATGTGTCCACCTAAACGTTACATTTGCACAAGACCAACCCGTTAAAATTTGCACAAAAACTGAAATAAGTAGCTAACGAAGATGAATAGCGTCGCTGTCAAACGAATAAAGAAGCAAGAAAATCCAAACACCAACATCTTTGATGAGGAGTTTATAACCACAGCACCCTAAAAGGTCACCAGAAAACACCAACGACTTTAATCAAGTGAGAGCGAGAGAGGCCCTCCTCTCATATACAACAGAACTAAAAACTATTAGCACTAGATCAGGAGTGAAAAGTGGTAAAAAAACGCAAACACTGGCACAAGTAGCAAAGAAAGGGCAAAGATCATACCACCAAAAGCCCAAGCAATGCCTTGAATGCCAACAGAGGAACACTTGGAGGGTGACCTGTTCACACCCATCACAGTCAAGACGGTGATGTAGAGAACAAGAACGTGGCCACGAACTCGGCAATCCCAGCTCTGTAAAATGACCATGATTTGAGCTCCCTGGTTCAAACAAGGGTGCTGGGGGTGCCTCCTTATAGTCCTTGTCACTCTGAGCTCCTGTGCCCAACGCCTGCCTTTCTGTGAATTTGTTTGCTCCAACCTTCACATCTTCCTCCTTAAAAGAGAATTGACTGGTTTCTGCAATTTAATCCTCTTACAGTGCTGCAGGTTTCATGATTGAACTGAAAATTTTAAGTGAAACCGACTGCCGCTCTTGGATTATTGAAGACAGTTGAATTAAGAATTGAGCTGTTGGATGTAGCCTTCGAATTCGACAATCTTGTGCGTGTCTGTGCGTGGTGTGAGAGTGTGTGTGCGTGTGTGTGGGCGGGGTAGAGGGGGGACAGCGAAGTATTTTGATTTGAACCAACACAGGCAAGCTTTTACACTAATCCTGCTCATCATATTGAGATGCAACACTATCGAGTTGGTGCATCATTAAAAGCAGCTAGCTTTTTCTCTCGTCAACACGCCAAAGCAGCAACAAGCATCTCCCGTAATCATCTTGCGACACATTTATGTTGGGGGTGACCAACAGATGACATAATCAATGAGCTACAACAAGAATTTATCAATATCAACGTAGATCTTTAGAATAAACATTTCTTTCTTGAAATTTTCTTCCTTTAGAAATCAGTCATGTCATTATTTCTCGTCATGAGCTGTCTCTTTGGAAGTTTATAAATAGTTCCAAAATGTATTGACCACTTTACCTCGGAAGGGGGGAACCATATCGCGCTTACATTGACTATCTCATACTTTTGGGAGGGAAAAAAGGCGTTTAGAATGTGCTTTAGCCGAACAGCATATTATCTAGCATTTTGAGTGGGTCTGTCGTAGTTTATAAATCAGTAGATGAAAATCCTGGGATAATCGATATGCAGCTTTTCTTTATGGTACTCTCTACGAATCGCCACACACTAAATCAAGGTTGTAAAATACCTGATAGTGCGCATTCTTCAAAGCAATTTTTTAGACACATAAGATACAATGCGTATTATAAAAGACATTATTTTAAAAAAATTATATAAAACCCTAAATTTTCAAGCCGGATAAAGCGACATAGAGTATCATGTCGCTAACTTTGACAAAATTAGAAGGTGAAGTTTCTTAAAATCGAGACAGCAATGAGAAAGCAATGATCTTAACAAGAAGTGCCATAACAGACAGCATTTACTTCGTACAAGGAGTTGGCTGCTATTAGAGGGTGAATGAAGAACCTAGAGCTTAAGTAAAAACCCACTTCAAAACGCATTTTCTCACTTGGGTTATGAAGGAATTGCCCCCTAACTTTCTCGAAATAGCATGCGGAAGATGATGTCCGAAGCCTATATATATCGTCATGTCTTGACGTTGGTATTGTTTTTCAACGTTGTAGCATGGCTTCTAAGAGGAAGGACAGAGCGCATCTGTATGCGTGTGTGAGAGAGAGAAGCAACGGCTACTTTGGGGCAACGGTGACCGTTAAGTGTATCTGGAGAGCAAAAGTGACCGTTCAGAGAGAGAGAGAGAGAGCAACGGCTCCTTCTGGGTCGAAACTGACCGTTCGGAGTGAAAACTGAAAAGACATAGGTCAGGACGTAGCTCTGTTTTTTTCCGTTGTACTTTGATTTTCTTCATTCGAATTGCTTTCTTTATTTTTCTTTTTTATGAGAACGGAAAATGCTTTGATCACCGACTTTAGATTGAGAGAACACCTTCCCTGCAGCAGCACGGCAATTAAAAGCGGGAGCCTTAACAACAGTAAAAAGCGGGGTTATGCAACCCCGTTTTTATGAGACTGTCAATGGCCCAACTCCTGAAACTATAGTTCTATTTCCTTGGTCCTTGAAGCGCTAACTTTCACCAGCGGTTCCTGCTCGGTGGACGACTCTGCAGACTAACCGGTTCATGCCGGGTTTTTACGGATCCCTACCAGATACAACCGGCAATCGAACTTCTGACATAGTGTCAGAGGGTGCAACAGTACCAATTCAGAGGGTGCAACAGTACCAATTGTGTGATTATGCCCTTTGTGACCTCAACATGCACTTCTGTGACCCTCCCCATTTATAAGCTCATCTATAAATTTAAGAAAATAGCAGCTCCCATCTTTTTGAACTTGCCTAAAAAGCCTTTTTGACATTGAACAAGATGGTAGAAGAAGTGACAGAACCTCATTTGAATTTAAACTGTATGCATCTCTCTTCCTCTCATATCCAATATGCAGCGACGCTTCATGCATGACAATTACTCGTCTTTAGCACTGATGGGGACCGCAAATCTAGAAAAATGATGTAATGGGTAAAAACTGAAATTGCAATTCTGCTTTCCACCCGCTTAACTGGAACAAGAACTCTTTAAATTTTCTTCTTCTTTTTTTGCTATACAGCCACTAATGATTGAGAACTCAGACATGGGTACCGTAGGCAGGGTGAGCATGCCAACGATACTGGCAAGACAAGAGAACAAACCCTAATCCAGGACAAAGTCCTGATAATGATGGCTTCAATCTCACACCCATGTGTGAAAAGCTTTTATGAGTTGTCACCTACCTCTCTTCTCTCTTTATAGGACCGCCCTTCATCTTCTTCTGTTCAGTAACTGGGCCCATAAGATCCATTTGCAGCAAAGCATTTGCGCATTTAGGGCTGTTAATGGGGCCTAGTTCAGAGACATGCCATCATCACCACCACCATTTGCTTGGCTGTTGGATAAGATATGTATCGTTTCTTTGGACAAATGACTGAATAGGCAAAACCATTTTCTTAGCTGTTAAAGCTTTCTCTATGTCAATACAAAAAGAAAAAAGAAAATGGGTTCTGATACAGTCTGGCATGAAGCTAAGATTTGGCAGCGATATGTTTTCAAGGTTATATTATGTGAAAACATCAACTGTAATTGGCATTCCTTTGGCGCAGAGATCCAGTAAGACCTTACTGATCTTCCATTTCTGTTTGTGCTATCTCAAGCTCAGCGTGAGAGCTTTGCTGCACTCGCAAACTCGCTAGCACAGCTACTTGAGACATAAACGTGAGATCTTTATTCTGTTTTATCATCTAATCAGTAGATTGGATGAATTCTGACCAAAAAATGGCTTCAGCAATGCTTAGATTAGTGAAGATCAATCAGCTTTTAGAGTTAATCCAGTTTGTTCCATAGTTTTCTTTGCAACCCAAAAAACCTAGCAGTTGAATTCATCTTTTTCTCAAAAGCACACAATGCGAAAGTTGATTAATATCAATTCACCATGCTGAATCCATCACTATCTTTCTTTTTCCAATTGGGGGAGGTGGGGTTAGGTAGTCATACCGCATATTGGCAGACATTCAATGCCCCGTAGCTATTGAACTCAACCTAAATGTCAAAGTTGCCCGAACTTCACCTGTTGTGCTGGTCTCACCCTCCCATTGTCTGTCGCCAGCAAGCCTGGGAAATGGAGGATTGTGTTATGTAGACGACAGCCAGCCAGGAACACGTTAGAAAACACGGTATGGTGCCTAAGAAATGCACATCCCGTTGAAACACAGAATATACTTTGGGGACATTTGCAACTCTCATCCATCCCTTCAATTGCAACTCTTTATAGAAACAGCTGTTAGGAAGAAAATAGGCATCGCAAAATACAAGAGCATCTCTAACATGAACTTTCTCTACAGGAACTCTTCTGCACTGCAATGCAGAAAAGAAGTGGACTCTGAAATGTACATAACTGCAATCAAGTGCTGAAGCACGACATATGATGCAGTAAATATCCATCTTTGAAGGGCCCTTTGCCTAGTTAGTGGGGGAGATGAACTGAGTTTAGAGCTAGTGCCTCCCAGGTTTCAGGATGCAGGTACTCATTGGCTATGTTGAACATGGGGACACACCTTCTCTGGTTCTCCCTTTGACCACAAGTTACGCAATTCACCTCGTTTCCACGCCAGGGTCAAAACAATCCCTGAGAGAGAGAGGGGGGGTAAATAAATGAAGCAAGTAGAAGAAAGAAAACTGACTTTTAATCGCCTACCGAGTGTGAATGGAACTATATAGAGCAGAGCTGGCTGTCCAGCACCATCCATGAGAGTTAGAGCAACATACGTAATGAAAAGGCCTGCACCCACACATGTTGTTGACTAGAAGTTGATTATAAATAGATGAACAAGATACAAATTCAAAGACTAAGTGCAATGACAGTGATAGTATATACTCAAATCATTAGTTGTCTCTCGTATGGACCAACATATTCATCTATCTGACAAGCTACATACACTTAAAGAGAACCTATAAACTGTAATTGGAACTCATCTCACATACATAGCTAATGTTTGCTTGCAAGGTATAAACGTAGAAAAATAGGCCCTTCAGTCTGCTGCTATATGAACAAAATTTTCTTACCACATCCATAAGCAATCAATGACCAGAGAAAATATCCTCCTTGCAACTTTTTCTTGGCAGCCCAGTCATACCTGAGAATTTGCACCAAATAAGATCTCCAAATCGAATTAGCTTAAAGTATAAAGGAATTGAAGTAGTCAAACTCCCATTGCTGGCATGCATCTCTTAAGGGTATGAGACAATCATTGGATAAATATAAGCACCCACAGTCTTTGGATAGCCGTAGACTTCCAAGAGCACTTAAATCTAGCAACACAGCCACTACCTATACCTAACCAGATGAAGGATGGATGGGAAACGACAAGCAAAAGGAAAAAGGGGACACAAAAAGATGGTCAGAGAGCTGGATATAAAGGCCTAGGAAGGGGAAGGAGATTAGACTGTCAAAGAAACCTGCAACTATGAAGCCATTCAACAACAACAACAACAACAACAACAACTAAGCCTTTTCCCATACCAGACGGGGTCGGCTACATGGATTCTTTGTTTCCACAGATCCCTATCGTGTGCCATGTTAGCAGTTAACTCACAATAAGCTAGATCATTCTTTATTGTTTCTTTCCAACACTTTTGTGGTCGTCCTCTAGCTCTTTTAATACTTTCCAAATTTAGTTTTTCATACCTTCTTACAAGTTTTTCTTTTGATCTTCTTTCTATATGTCCAAACCATCTTAAACGATATTCTCTCATTTTATCCTCTATTGGTGTCACTCCTAATTTGTTTCTAATAACCTCATTATGTATACAGTCTTTTCATGTATGACAACTAATCCATCATTTACCTTTTAACTTTAATGGTATCTTCTTATCACAAAGAATACCTGATGCTCCTCTCCATTTTAACCAACTAGCATTAGTTATATGTGTAACATCTCCATCAATTCTTCCATCACTCTGAAAAATTGACCCTAGATATTTAAAACTTTCCTTTTGAGGGATGCAATGTGTGCCAATTTTAATTTCTATGTCCTTTGAAGTAACCAAATGATCAAACTTACATTCCATATATTTTGTCTTTGTTCTACTAAGTCGGAGGCCTTTGCTTTCTAATGTTTCTCTCCATAGTTCTAATTTTCTATTAACTTTTTCCTTAGACTCCTCCACTAACACAATGTCATCTGCAAATAACATACACGAAGGTACTTCATCTTGAATATGTTTTGTTAACTCATCAATCACCATTATAAATAAGTATGGACTTAAAGTTGATCATCTGCAAATAACATACACGAAGGTACTTCATCTTGAATATGTTTTGTTAACTCATCAATCACCATTATAAATAAGTATGGACTTAAAGTTGATCATTGATGTAACCCAATATTAACTTCAAAGAAGTTTGTCATTCCTTCATGAGTCCTCACACATGTTTTTGCACCATCGTACATGTCTCTTATAAGGTTAATGTATGTCAATGGGATACCTCTTTTTTCCAAAGTTCTCCAAAGAACCTCCCTCGATACCCTATCATAAGCTTTTTCTAGATCAATAAATATCATGTGAAGGTCTTTCTTTTTTGCTCTAAAATATTCCATAAGATGTCTCAAAAGGTGAATCGCTTCAACAGTAGATCTGCCTGACATGAATCCAAATTGGTTCTTTGTTGTACATGATACTTGTCTTAAACTACGTTTGATAATTCTTTCCCACAATTTCATAGTATGGCTCATTAACTTGATACCTCGATAATTCACACAATTCTTAATGTCTCTCTTGTTCTTATATATGGGTATAAGTGTACTTGCTCTCCATTACTCGGGCATCTTTTGGTTTCTCCAAACGTCATTAAATAGTCTTGTGAGCCAAGTGATTCCTATTTCTCCTATTATTTTCCAAACTTCTATAGAAATATTATCTGGTCCTACCGATTTACCACCCTTTATATGTTTAAGAGCCTCTTTGACTTCATTCTTTTGAATACGTCGATAGAAATTGTGGTTTATATACTTTTCTGATTTGGCTGTCCTAAGCTAACATCTTTATTTTCATTAAAAAGCTTATAAAAATAGTTTTTTCATCTATTTCTTATATCATCATTTGCCACTAGAAGTTTTTCATCCTCGTCCTTGATGCATCTAACATAATTAAGATCTTTAGTTTTCTTATCTCTAGCCCTAGCTATCCTAAAAATATCTCTTTCACCCTCTTTTGAGTTAGTTTTTTATATAAATCCTCCCAAATTTTAGCTTTTGCTTCACTCATGGCCTTTTTTCGCTTCCTTATTTGCTTTTTTATAAGCCTCTAAAGTTTCACTAGTTTTCTTAGCATAATGTAATTTGTAACATGCCCTCTTTGTCTTTATTTTATTTTGCACTACTTCACTCTACCACCAAGCTTCTTTTTGTGCCGGTACACCTCCCTTAGATACACCTAACACATCTTTCGTCACTTTCCTAATATGTATAATTCCAAACATCTCCTTGAAGGACTTCCTGTTTAAATATATCTTTTTTCTCACTTTTGAGGTCCCACCATTTAGTCTGAATAGATCGATGCACTCTTTTCTTCTTTATCCATTTTTTTATTTGTAAATCCATAACTAAAAGTCAATGTTGGGTGGTTAAGCTTTCTCCTAGAATTACCTTACAATCCTTACAACACCCTCTATCTTTTTTCTACAAATAAAGTAATCAATTTGTGTTTGTAATAAGCCACTCTTATAAGTAATTAAATGTTCATCTCATTTTTTGAAGATTGTATTGAGTATAAAGAGATCAAATGCCATAACAAAATTTAAAATCTCCCTACCTTCCTCATTTATATTCCCAAAACCAAAGTTTCCATGAATACCTTGATATCCTAATGCCTCTTTACTGACATGTCCATTTAAGTCTCCTCCTAAACAAATCATCTCCCATTGTGGAAACTTTTGAATAACCTTATGTAACTCTTCCCAAAAAGTTGTCTTTATACTATCTTCTAGTCCTACTTCAGGTGCTTAAGCACAAACTATATTCAAAACCTCTACTCCTAATACTAATTTCAATGTCATGATTCGGTCACCACAACTATGAAGCCATTATGTGGGGAAATTGTAATAAAACATTAGATATCAACAGTAAGGGAAACTGGAGATCTAGTAATACGCAGGAGGCAATGGCAGCTTTTGGTAGCATAATTAGAAACCCTATGAGCAACAAATTCAAAGTTATACCTTAAACAGAAGCCTATTAGCAATCCCGGTAGAAGTATGTCACCGAACCCAATGATGCTGTAACCACCCCATGGATCAAACATGCGTGGAATTTTCAACAGCATTGGAACACCGTCTTCCCCACTTCTATCACCTCGAGCTACCTATGTGAGTGATTGACCCGTTATGACCTTCTAATACATAGTTACAGTTTCCAGTACAGCTGTAGCAAGACGTTTATCATTGCTTACCACAATCATCACACTGTCATGAAACCACCTTGGCGAAAGGTACACCCAGAAGATGTCATACAGAAATGCACAGCCAAGGAGAACCGTCGCTACCTGATTTCCAGAATTGAAAATCAACTCAAAAATAATTAGAAAGAAAAACCGACATCTCTCTCTCACTCTCACAGACATCGTGAGAGAGAGAGAGGGGGGGAGAATGTACTTGTGATAATGATGTGAACTTAAATATGAGAAGTATTTGAAGTTTCAAATTAACAAAAAATTTACAACTAACTCCCAAAGCATGTATTCTACTATACCAAATATCTAACACCTCAAATTCTTGATGTAGTAACTAAGGAGACTTACTAAGGAGACACATTAGAGAAAAATCATCTCATAAGGAAACATGTAAATTTGATCCAACTCAACAAGGGAGGCAAACCCAAAATATTATAGCAAAACAGAAAAACTTCCAAAGCAATGTAAAGAGGAAGATTGTTATTGGTTGGAGCAGGTTAGGAGGTTATGAGTATTATACCTTCAGGTTAGGCACACGTACTATCTGGAGAACAGTAATGATCAGTGCAATACCCTGGGGAAAGAAAGAAGAATTAGGTCCAACATCAAGAGCTGAATCAAGTATGTTGTACGTCATGCCCACATATTTGAAGGTAAAGCCGATTAAAGCACCCACAGTTTGGTGATAAGGGAAAATGGTTAGAGTGCGTAGCTGTGACGTTCAATTTTGCTTTAAAGTAAATAACGGTAGCAGCCAACTCTTCAGTAGTCAGACAAACTAATATCAGGTAAAAGGCATGATATAAGCATCCTTACAAGTATATCTTGTCCAATCCAGGCAAAAGAGATCTGCCGATATACTGCCCAAACTACAGCAAACGCTATGCAGAACGGGGTAATGGCTAAGGTAAGGTATGAAACTGCTCCGAGAAAAGGTACTTTTATGTAGGACTCTCCAGCACGCTTGAACCATCTGAACGCATGCGAACAGAAACTGCTCTTCAGAGCACTCTTTTTATGCATATACATCTTAACAATCAAAAAAGGAGATGCAGCTGAATGTTATGTAAACAGATATGATAAAACTTGTAGAATAAACAAATAACTTCAGAATATTACACTAATCAAGTGCATGGTGAACAGGTTATACAAGAGCTAAATACAAAAGCAATACTGTGCCAAATCATAAGAAGGTACCGAGGAACAAAAAGTGGTAGAAGTTTCAAGCAACATAGTTCGATTGCTTTCACGGAGTTGGCTGATTTTAATCTCCAACTTATCAATAAACTCTTTGCTTTCTCCCAAGAAATTTCTTGGATCTACCTAGTAGGGTCCATCTAGGGAGCGATTCTCTTCTCAAAATTCTATAAATGAGGGATTGTTTACACCATCGAGTTCAAACCCATCTATCCAGTGGTTGGTTCATATGGCAAAGAAGGATGAGTAATTGTGATTTATTTTGTTAAATGCCACAAAAACTTCATAAAGAACATCAAATCCATGTACCATGAGAGATAAAAGGCAACCATTGGATGTATTGTACTACAGAAATTGACTCGAGAAAACTTGAATGACTGCATTTACATAAGTAAAGCATTACACAAGATTCATAAAGGAATAACTTTCTCGCCCACAAAGAGAAAACTTCATTACAAAATTAGTCATCTCAGTTCACATATTTTTACCCAAATACTACATTAGACAGAAAGATTAACTGCACAGGATTATCCATCTTCCAAATAACAACAAAAAGAGTTCTGTTGTAGATAGAAGGAACTTGTGAAAAAAGAAACAAGTTCCATCAACCCTATCTTCAAAGTAGTACCTATAAGAAAAAACCCATGCCACAAGAGAACACCGATAGCAGGTAAAACAGATGCAGGAGGCTCAAGGTCATACTAATCTATAAAAATGAATCGGTACACTCACAGGTCATATACTACCTAACTTCTTGGCTCCATAAATTTCATATGTGACTAAAGTAACACTTGAAAGTTGATAACAATTCCACATCAATCTCTATAATTAATTAGCTGACACCACTGAGATCTGAGCATTGTGACACGACATATCAAGTAAAAAACAGCAATGATGCAATGGCACTCGGGTATTTAGGCACATTTATGGCAAAGTCATTACAAGAGAACAAAGGATACCAAGAAGGATTTGGAGTACAAACAAATGTACCTTGCTAGCAAAGCCGCTAGGCAGGTTTGAAGGCCCTGAAACGTGAAACAAACTAATGAGTTAGCCTCAACCATCTACAAGCACCCCCAAGCAAATACTGAAATTAATTTAATATTCATTATATTGCCATGGAGGTTGTATAGTTTCATGTCACTCTTTTTTCCCTTGTCTTTTTGGGAGAAGAAAGTTCAGTTTACAGTAAGAAGAATTAAAGGATGCAAGGTCATTCAACAATTAGAATATGCACAAATACCCCACGCCCACATCCAATGTCAAGAGTTGATAGTTTCCAGATCCAGTGGTTTGTCGCCTCATCAAGAAAGATTACATTATGCCCCTGGTTTTCCTTTATTAGGCCAAATCCAGATCTCCCACCACGTTTGAAGTAAATGCTACCCAGATAAAGTTCCCAAATCATTCATAAATCTTCATGAGCATTGAGTGGTGTGCTTCTGTTTCCTATTGCCATTCCAAAACTAGGCTCAGATATCCATAGTGTCCCATGAGCGGATCAGATTTGACCTTTTTTTAACTGCACACTCATTGACCCTTGTTATGTTTGTTTTCAACTTTTATTGTCACTCCTTACCACTTCTCATTATCTGCTTCTAATAGAACTCTCTTTTCAATACCAAAAAGACAAGATTTTCTAAGCTTCTACAATTTCTAAAGTTTTTAATGTAATCATGTTTATGCGTGTGAAAATCTGACAGTCATTTGTTGTCAACGAAAGAAGCCAAGCATCAATCTTTCAGATCATAACAAGTGTCGTTACAGATAAGCTCAGACATATCAAGGCCCAAGATACAACAACAAACAACAACAACTAAGCCTTTTCCCATACTAGACGGGGTCGGCTAATATCAAGGCCCAAGATGGAAGACAAAAATTATATTATGGCAGTGATTGAACTGTGGAGAGGAACATTGAAAAGTAAAGACTTTCGACTTAGTAGAATAAAGATAGAATATATGGAATGCAAGTTTGGTTACTTAAAATAATATAGAAATTAAAATTAACATATATTGTACCCAGTTTTTCATACAATTCGACTCGCTATGTTTATAGAATTGATAGAGATGTTACACATAGAATTAATGCAGGTTGCTTAAAATGGAGAGGTGTGTCTGGTAATTTATATAACAAGAAGGTAATAATTAAAGTTGAAAGGTGAATGGTAAATATTATAGAGCAACAATTCGACTCGCTATGTTTATGGTTCTGAGTGTTGACTAGTTAATTATCAACATGTAGAAAAGATGTAGTGGCAGGAATGAAGATGTTGAGATTGATGATTGGTCACACAAGGAAAAACAGTATATGTAATGAAGTTATTAGAAACAAATAGGGAGTGGTACTAATAGATGACAAAAGGAGGAAAAATCATTTGAGATAGTTTGGGCACATAAAAAGACGGCCAAAGAAGCTCTTATAAGAAGGTACGAGAAGCTAGATTGTGAAAATGTTAAAAGAGGAAGAGGAAGACTACAAAAGTGTTGGAAGGAAATAATAAAGAATTATTTAACTTATGTTGAGTTAATTATAAGCATGGCACATGACCGAGCTCAATAGAGACAAAGAATCCCTGTAGCCGATCCCATCTAGTATGGGAAAAGGTTTAGTTGTTGTTGATTGTCGTTGATTGTCTTGACAAAACCCACTACCAAGTAAGATACTTTAGCAAAAGCACTCTTTATCTCCTTTTGTCCTTTAGGTAGGAAGTTAACGGAATGTGCTTTCAACAGTACAAGGATTATCTAAGTTTGTATACAGATAAGAAAACTTATTGAATCTGTCAACATAATACTTCCTTCCCAAGAGATCCAAAGGATATCAAAAGTGTACCAGTTACTTTAGGAGTTATTATGTCTGGTCGAATCATGTTTTGCAACAAACTTATAAAAGGGAGAAAAGGGCCTCCCACCTCAACTCCGCCGATGCAAAACAGAACCACCAGAAGCTCCACAAACCAGAATGACATAAATCTGTAGAGCAAGAACAAGAAGCAGGATGCTATAACAACGAACAGAACTGCCGATGTAGTGTTAAGTTCAACAACACCACCAGAACCTGTGGCTTCCATATCAAGAAAGTTTTCTGGTGAATCCTAACAAAGAAGAGATGTCCATTTGTCACAAAAAAGAAATAAAGAATACATATCATGCAAATGTGAGATCTATAACATAATGTGGAACTAAGAACCATTAAAGCAGCTATCAGCACAAAGGAAGAAGCAAGAATACCTTTAATAGCTTCTCATGCTCAAGAGCTGCTTCTCTAGCACTCCAAGCAGACCAATACGAGGCACATAATATAGTCCCAACAGCCATCAGCCACAAAAATACTTCAGCAGTATCCACAATTGGACGTTGAGGAGAGTACAGTTGTACAGTCACTGGAAGATATGGAAATCATCACCAAAAGCAGAGAAATACTAACAAGCAACAGGATTTATCGCAATGCATGAACATAACAAATGATGCTACTCCATCCTGGTACTTGAATAATTAAAGGAAAGCTACATGTGTCATAAAGCTTTCTATTTTGCCTCCTTTCAAGTCCATTCACCATGTTTGTGATAGCCTCAGAAATATTCATATCTGAGACAGCTGAAATGCGATTAGTGTCACCGACACCCAACCCGTGTTCATGGCCTAAAAGGTTCTCAGGTTCCCACATTGAATTACATTATGAGTCTAGCCAAAATGAAGCAGCATGTCACCAACAATCACTTCCAAATTGAACCAGTCTAGTGAGGTTGACAACAATCGAACCATCAAGTTACCCGCTGCCACTAAGTGCCTTTAACATACATCAGCTTGAAAACCAACAAGGACATCCCAGAACAACGCTAAACTATCAAATTCATGGAAGAACATTAACAAGAAGAAAATGTCCAAAAAATGAAGCACAATCTTGAAACCATAAAGAGAGGAGATACCAGTTTGGCCACTTCTTATACTCTGTTCTAAGTTCTTCCCTGCACTTTTTGGCAGCATAACAGCAGGTATTTTTATATCCAGATTTGTCTCGTTCCTTTCACAGACCATCTTGAATAGCTCTGTCAGGAACTAAATCAAGTACAATCACAACAAAGAAAACAAAGATGTACAACTTCAATTGAATCATGAAAAAAATGTGAGATGTGGTATTCAGATGACATAGACTCATCGCAAGTTAATTATCTCACACGATGAGTGAAGTATCATCTGCAGATGTGTATGAGCTAATGACACCAAATTGAATGCAGGACTGTCTGCTTGTCAATGCCACTCACTGAAAATGGCAGACCTAGCCTTACTTTAAGGAGCATGCCATGATTGAATCTTCTTTTTCCTTTTCCTAATATTTTAAGTGCACATTCAGCAGCAAGATGAGTTCATTCTATAGAGTATATCATAAGTAGGCACTTTATAAATCAGAGCATGCCAGCTACTCTTGATTTCCTTTGAAATGGTATAGCATGAATGAAGGATACCTTCACGATTATTGGTAACAAGAAGTGCTGCAGCACCTGCATCCTCAGCAATATTTACCTTGGTAGTAAAAGTGCAGTTACCTCGATCAACCAAGATAACATCACCTGCAATCTGAAAAAGAGGAGAAAATATGCAGTCAAACTATCAAGATACACGTTGATAGGCAGATGCTTCAGAGGGGTTAACACTTGACAAAGAAAACGATTAAAGAGAAAGAAAAAAAGACCTTCTTTGTGGGCATGCTACAGCCATCAGAAGGGTCTGATAGAGAAAGATGAGTTTGGTTGGCATGTTTTTCTTTAGCTTCCAAGGTGAGACCAAATCTTGCACCAACACCAACAAACTCACTGGCAGTTTGATTGTTCACCCATGTTTGAATCTTTACCTGAGAAACCACATGAAACAAATACGTGAGTAATCAAGAGAAGACTGGGAATATCTGAAGTTATGAATTCACTGCCATTGTCATACATGGTCAGTATTCATGAACTTAATTGTTCCCCATCTAGTATGGGAAAAGGCTTAGTTGTTGTTGTTGTTGTTGTTGTATAACAGATAATAGGAGAACAGGAGGAAATGACACAAGAAATAATTAGAAACTTAAATTATGCTCTAACTATTCAATAAGTCCGTGATCCTCATGTATGTTGTACTATTAGCTTTCATATTTTCTGAGTAGTAACATGTACGCAGTTGGAAAAAGTCCACAAGTTGAATAAGAAGACAAGCTCAGAAAAAATGTTGTCACAGACCGTTCAAAGCATATAAGGAGAAAATTGGCAACTAGATTAAAGCTTTCAAGCCAAGTTGTTGGATGAGCAAGAGAGAATGAGAATATATTTGAGTGGTGGATTCACGTGGGATGCAGGAAGAAATAGTAGTGTTCGGAAAAAAATGCATAACAAAAATCAAACGTAGAGTATAGCAAGAAATAAAGTGGAAAAGAAGCTATAATTTAAAATATAACAAATAGAATCACATAGTTCTTCTTTTAAGTAATTAAAGAACATTATATCCATTTTCTTCTTAATTATCAACAGCTTGATAAAGTGTATGATGTGTCTGATATACTGTCTATCGCGGCCATGGTTATATTTGAATTTATGTACCGTTTAAACGTTCGTTCACTTGTGCATTTCCCTGTCATGGTTATCTGTCGTATTATTTGAAAATCTTGTTTATGACTCCAAAAGTCTAGTTTATATCTCTTGCTTGCACCTAGTTCTCTACTCATATAATTTATATGTCTCAACAATTTGATCCATGGATGTTTCTTCCAAATTGCACAAAATTGAGGTAAGCAGATAAAGGTAAAACGGCCAAACTAAAAATTAACCAGAAATGGAAAAGGAACAGATCTTCCACATAAAGGCAAAAGAAAAAAAACCAATATTTATTAAAATCCCCAGCTTTAAGATCAAAAAATCCATGTCCCAAAGATTCCCCAAAAAGGATCGCAATTAGGAGAAAAAAACACTCATAGAACACACCAGCCAAAGGCCCCAAAAGCATAATTTACCAGCAAACCTGGAGTTTCAACTCTAACACATGTCTCACAAAATATACACCGAGACAAGCAGAAAAAGTAAGAAAACTCATTTTGCAGAAGTCAAGAAATGGGGAGGATGTAAACCAAAAACATAATTACTACTAAACTCTCTAGATTTCTTAATCTGACAGATCTGAAAAACTCATTTCACTAAATCCTACAGAGAGAAAGAGAAGGGCACCAACCAGTACAAACTTGTTATCACATCCAGGCTTCTTTGGGGTATCATCATCATCATGAACAATATCTCCTCCCTGGGCAGGAGTCAAAAGGACTACCAACAACAACAGAACAAACCACCAATTCCTCTCCATCTCTATGATTTCCACACAGAGAGAGAGAGAGAGAGAAACCCCACACAACAAAGATCAGACCTTTTCTTTCTTCGTTACAGCTAGCAGCAGCAGCTTGCCAACGAGAAGAAAAAAAGAAAAAAATACGAATAATTGTATATTTTAACAATTAGAATGGGAGATGCGTAAGGACGCCAAACTTTTGACCTTTCGAGAGGACGGCTCACAAACGTCGTACACAATCTTGTCAGACATATTGACGATGTCGCCACTGACCGCTAGAAAAGCCACAGAACCGCCATCCTCAAACAGTTCGGAGATTTCTCTTCTGGGCCTGGATCCGATACAAGGAATGCAAGGTCGAAGAACCTTGACCCAGTTTTGGCATGCTCATATATTATTAGGCTCTACCACTACCAGTTCTACGAGAAATTTGAGACAAGAGACATGAACAATGTGTTTTACGATCCCTGGACGAAAAAGCTACCCACCGTCTGACATGCACTCCAAAGAAGATTGAATTCATATGTGAGCTACTTAGCAACTTGTATTCACAACCTTCCATATTTTTGGATCATGTACAACTCATGTAGGAAGGAAACCAATTCTCAGAAACAACTCGATGAGAACTTGAATTGCTTCAACCAAATAGTTAGGATCAAAATGAATCATCCAATCCAAATCAAAACAGTGGTACTTAATCAAAAGAAATCCTACTGATTCATAATATGTTCATACTTCTAGTCTACACATTACCAAGTCTCTCATATTCATAGCCTCTCCTGATGCAGACGTATGAAGAGATTAAATATCCATCGATCATGATTTGGTTCAAGCTTGATCTGGATTCAGACTCCGGGCAGGAACCCAAATTTGGTTATCAAAGGTGAATCCAAATTTAAGTTTTCGCCCCGTTTCCCGGGGTAGTGGTATGTGGCAGGCAAGTAATTTCTGTTCAAACAGTGGACATTTTGATTGTTTTGTCCCGAACGGAAATTATAGGGTTTGGGTATCGCTGTCGACGTCGTAGGCCGAGTACGGTCCAGCACGGTGGCCTGTGTGTGGTTGTACGGTCCCCCATTTCTGATGGAGTTACCAAGTTACCCTTATCCTTAAGCAACTGCAAGTTGACAACGTTTTCCTCGGAAATCAAAGTCATGAGAAATAAAATCCCTGAGAATAACCAGCCTTCCTTTGATTTGTGGAAGTAGGGAAAGTCTTCCCCACAGTTGACAAACACAGGAATCGATCCGGATCACCAGCCATTGTTTGGGTCAGGAGTCAGTGGGTTGAGTCCAAAACCAGTTCAGTGCAACAGCTACTAAAATTGAAACCATATAGTGCATGATGCATAACATAATGCGACTTAGTGACTCGGTGATGACTCGACCGGGTTAGCGATTCCCGGGTTAGATCCAACTATGGTTTCTCCTTGAAATGAAAGTGTTACTTGTAGTGCGCATGTGCCTTGCTTTTCATTTGAAAAAAAAGAAGGAAATTTTTTCTCATCTACCATGAAGATGCACTTTTAGCCAATTGCGTTTGATTTAGCACAAAGTGGAACTGGGTCTTTTCCAATATGAGAAAGGGTGGTTCCCACTTTGTACTGTAAGATCGCCAAACAAACTCACTGATTATTGAACCTATACGATATGCAGTTTAGCAAGATCGATCTTATCTACTCGGTTCGACACACGAACCGGCTGTATCGAATTGAAAACATTGAAATTTGTTTCGATCATGAACAATTAGAATTGCACATATTGCATTCCTCATAAGGAAAGTTTTAAATACCTAGGGTCAATTTTTCAGAGTGATGGAATAATTGATGGAGATGTTACGCATAGAATTAATGCTGGTTGGTTAAAATGGAGAGGAGCATAAGGTATTCTTTGTGATAAGAAGATACCATTAAAATTAAAAGATAAATATTATAGAGCAGCAATTAGGCCTGCCATGTTTTATGGTTCTGAGTGTTGGGCAGTTAATAATCAACATGTACAAAAGATGTCTATGTACAAAAGATGTTTGTGACAGAAATGAAGATGTTGAGATGGATGAGTGGTCATAAAAGAAAAGACCGTATACATAATGAGGTTATTAGAAATAAAGTAGGAGTGACACCAATAGAGGATAAAATGAGAGAACATCGTTTAAGATGGTTTGAACATATAGAAAGAAGATCAAAAGAAGAACATGTAAGAAGGTTAGAAAAACTAAATTTGGAAAGTATTAAAAGAAGTAGAGGATGACCACAAAAGTGTTGGAAAGAAACAATAAAGAACGATCTAGCTTATTGGGAGTTAACTGCTAACATGGCACAAGATAGGGATATGTGGAAACAAAGAATCCATGTAGCCGACCTCGTCTAGTATGAGAAAAGGCTTAGTTGTTGTTGTTGTTGTTGCATGAACAATTAGAATTAGGACCCATGACAAGGTAAGCTAGTTGAACTCGTATTCAATTTGAACTTGTTTTAGAACTAAAAGACTCGAGCTCAAATTTGGACTTGAACGTAGTCTCAATTTGGTTAATCATACCACTTTGAGTGAAATGTTCAAAAGGACACACCTTATCAACCACCTCATTGACTATACTTTACATAAATTACTTTTTCCGATTTATAAATGGTGATTTCACTTGGTTTAAATTCAACTAAATCAATGCACATACCATAGCAATTTAAAACATACACACACATGGGAGCACAGACACGCCACACGTGTGTGTTCTAAATGTTACAGTTTCATGGGGCCTCATTTCCTAAGAGTTGTCATTTTCCAAGTTTCTCAGTGAGAATTTTGTTCCGAGCATAATGAGTCCCTTGATCGAGAAAAAGGATGCTATGCATCGCGAGTTCGCACCAATCACAACAGTTCTTGGAAGGAATCGGATTCTCAAGTGGAACTTTATCGCGAAGGATAGGAAAGTCTTTCCATGAACATGATAATTCTACTTTGTTATCTTGTTTATCGGTTGTGACTTAGGTACATATGTATATACAGATGACCAAATATACACATAATTCATGAGCACCATTGGATGTCGGTGGCGGACGGTGGAGATTCAACGCCAACGTGAGAAACTTGACCCCTGATTGCCAAACAGTGTGCTCTTTGGATGAGAACGTACCGTGTCCATGTGACACAATTGGTTTCTTCTTGTGCTTACTGCCTGGTTCCTATATTATAATTATACTCGTTTACGGCGGTTCCTATATCTAAGCCCATTTAAATAAACTTAATGACGTTCGATTGGTCGCCGAACCCTACCGGCACGTGTCACGGTAGGAACTTTGATTCAGGGAGCATCAAAGAGCAAAACAAGGCATAGAAAATCTCTCGAAATAAAACAAATATATAAAAGTTTATATAGTACATGATAATAAAAGAATAAATCACCAATCAAAACTGACCATTTTGCAAAAACACCATTAAAAAACTTAACAATTGATTAAAAAATGCTTCCTTTTTTTATTTGATGCTTAAACCTTGCTTGTTTACATCTTTAATAGTTAATAAGAAGAATCGGACATGGAAATTGGCATATCAAAACCAACACGCATCGTTCAATCGGTCGGTTCGGTCCCATCGTCACATAGCTCTACTTTCCAATCGTTGTGCTGTCTTCTTGGAACCATCTAATACATTTTGATGAACTTGGTCAGCTTGCACTTGATGCCAAATACTGTTGTTTGAGTTTGTTTTGGCATGTTACTCAGTGGGACTATGGTGAGTAGGGCTGCCACACAAGATGAGCTGCTCATTGTCTGGCTCGGCTTGAGAACCCAATGCCATGAGCCAAGTTCAAGTATGACGAGCCACGAACGAGCAAGAACACTTTGTCTTAGATCGGTTCCTATAAGATCACGTACTTAATATACATGTATATCAGGGTAGAAAAAACATGGCAACACAATTAAATAGATGAGTTTACATGTCTTAAACTTACATGAAGTAAAGAACTGGTATGGTTTAACTTAAATGAGCAAGAATTCCTTCCTTTCCCTTTAATGAAACTGTCAGAATACTAAATTTCTCAAGTTTAATAAGCAAAATATGTAATTATTGTTACGTATTTCCCTCAAATATATTGATTGCTTTAGCATGGTGAAGTAGTTGGTAAAGCAGCATAAATTGCCAACTAATATGTGAAAATCTAAATCTAAATAAACAAATTGTGATGTTTAATGGTGTTTAAGTGCCGTCAAAATTCGGGTTGAGATCATTGATATAATTATATATTTCAAATAGTTAGGAAGTGTGCTTTACATGCTTCTTTCTTACACCAATATGTCCAAACTTTGGGATATATTGGACTCTTGTTTGATTGATAAAAACTTGATTCGAAACTTGAACTGAGGTTTACGTAAAACCGAAACAGTTTCTGTGTTATTTTCATCAAAGCATAATTAACTTTGGGATTTTTATAAGATTCTGTGTATTTGTATTGGTAAGACTGCACTGGTCAGTGAAGAATCCACATTATGGCGGTCTACTCGGAATTCTGAAAATTTTCATTTTTGAAAATTTCAAAAAATAAAAAAAACTTGAAGTCCCGTTCACCCGAAACCAATTTTTGGATCTGCCACTGTCACTGATAAAAAAATAACCAATAAAGTTTTATGCAATCACATAATACAAGCGAGTGCACAATTATCATATGCTGGTTCCGGTTTCAGTTTTGGTCAGATTTAACATGATTTTGGGTTCGGTTTCAGTTTAGGTAGCTATTTTCTTACATGGTTTGGGGTCCGGTTTCAGTTTTGGTCTAGGTGGCGATTTTCTTATCCAGTTTGAATCGCGGTTTGGTTCCAATTTTGTTCGATTTTAGTTTCTATTTTCAAGACATAATGAAAAACCGAATCAACCAAAGTTTTGTGAGGGAAAACATAGGAGTTGTGTATTTTTTAAACTATAAAATTGTCAACAGAAAAAGAAAATCGAGGACCGTATGGTTCCGGTTCCGATGTAGCTTTTGGGTAGGTGGATCCGAGGTCTTGGACCAGTGGCGGTAGCAGCTGGGCTTGTAGAACGCTAATTCCTTCTTCCTCCACTGGTCTGGGACGTGTGGGGATGCATCATCATCGTCTCTCTCTCTCTCTCTGCTGGTTTGCCCTAATACGGTGTCTCCTTTTTCTTTTTCTTGTTCTTTCTTCCTCGTCTCCTTCTCCTCTCTCCCTCTCCTCCCTCCTTCTTCTCTTCTCCTCCTCCTATTTTTCTTCTTCCTTTTTTCCCTTACTCTTCTTCTATCTACATCTCTCTGTCATTTTCCCTCCCCGTTGTTCTCCTTGCAAAGCAGAAATGGGGTTATACGAGTTTCATTGGTTGATACAGGTTTTTCATTGGGAGATGGGGCTTGGAGGGATATTAGATTGGAGCAGATCATATATGACAGAGGATGTTGATCTTTTCCCTTTTTGAATGAAGCCTTCAATATTTTGTGTACGTATGACTGATTCCATATCAACACAGAGTTATTGCCCAGAGTTTCGGTATGCTCTTCAATGTCTCTAAGCATGATCAGAACTTTCTTGTCTTCAGCCAGAGAATCCTTAACTGTGACATTAACGGTGAATTCTTTCCTGATGGAAATTATAATTAGTAACATCAACTGAGGCATATGTAACACAAACACCTTACCTCCAATAGGAAGTCATCCGCTCCTTTCAGATAATTTGGAAGTGACTTCAGTTGGATGTTTGGTAACCTATGCTAGACTATTTCTAGGTGTGCTGATGCACTGTTTTTAGAAAATGTAACACGTGTTCCGCCATCTTCGGTGACCACGAATACGAAGTTCCGGAAGGTACGTTTGATCCTCGAAATCGCTCTTCGTGTCCTTCGTTCTCTCGATTGGATCATGGAGAGAACCCCTTTTAAATCCTTTTTTATTTCTTTGCTCCCAATGGAGTTCGCGATATGCACTCCCGGAAGTTTCTTTATGTCCTCCTTTTTTATCTTCTGTATGTTCGCTGCTACTTTCACTCCCTGTATTTAATTATGATATTTCTGTTTTGCTCATAATCATTCAAAGCGAACTTTGAGTTGTTTTGGAACTGATGAGATTGTTTGATTTATTAAGTTATTCACGTAATATTCAATGCGTATTTGATGTTTGGGATTTCTGATTTAATACGGCATGAAAGTAAACCTTTTTTCCCAGAAGTTCACTTGATGAATGCATGATCTGGATTACTGTGTGTTTTTGAATTTCTTATCGCACTTTCGAATTTCTCGTAGCATCATCAGAGATCCTTAGTCAGTTTGTTTCTCAGAGGCGTGCTATCTGTTTGCTTGGTTTTTATGCATTGCTACGCTACGCATTCCTCTGTTTTAAGCTTCTTCTACAATTGTTTGATAGTGGAAGTTATGGGAACTCCGTGAATGAATGATACATTTGATATTAACTTTGTGTTATCTCTCCTGGAGTATCAAAATCATCGTAAGAGAAAAATGTGGGCTTCAGCCATGTACTGCTAAATGTTCCTTTTCATGGGTGCTTGGGAAAAAAGTGAGTGGTGCACGCACTTGGTAAAAATGTAACGTTGGATGCTTGGAAGAGTTCAAACTTCAAACATATACTTAGATGCGCTGGTAGCGTGAATTGTCACATGGGTGCTGATTGGGATCTGGAAATATAATTGACGTGTAAGGAAATAATGCCAGAACTAAAGCACAGTAAGTGTTATATACTTCATAAGTATCATTAACATGTGAAGGAACAACGCTGGAACCTGAACTAAATGTACAGGCTGTGTGCTACGTTTCAAATTTATCATGCATCGGAATGATGGAAGATAAACCAAATGCTTGAATAAATAATTTTCTTCATGAAGGGATCAGTTGTATGTTAATTCAATGGTTGCTATCTTGGATCATTACTACCAGAAATATAATGTGGTTGTAGCCATTGAGCATAGATGAGTTGGACAATGTTCTACTTCAGAAGAATCTGAACATTATGGCTGGTTCTCTTTCTAACCCTAGATCATCATTAGTGCTTTACCTACACGATCCTGTATGTTGTTCAACAGATGTTGTTGTTGTTCTTGATTGGAAATTTTCTTTTAGGGTTTTTCTTTTAGAGTCATCAATTTGACTCTTCTGAAGTATCTGTGACTTGGGTGTTTTAAAAGGTTCAAATAAAAAAAAGCCAACCAAGATAGAAAAGAGAGTGACTCCTCTTGTTGCCTCTCTCTCAAAAAACAATACCTAACAGTTTAAGCAGTGGCTTCTTTCTGAGGAAAACCTCCTGCTGAAAAGCAATCTGTATTATCTGTTTTAACAATTCAAACCCTTTATTGTTAGATTTTTTTAAGGGCAGTAGAAGTTTCACACAATCTTTATTTATTTCTCTGGGTCTGTGGAGTTTGAACAGAGAAAATTGGGATTCTGTGGTGCTTTTCCTTTTCTAGTTTTACCAGAACTGCGGTTGGGTTCTCTAGTTTATTTCTTAAAGCATCTGTTTCTTAAATGTACAGGACAAAAAGGAAAAATATGGTAATACCACACCAGGTTATTGATTCAAAGCTTTTTCTAGGATGCTGAACTTGTGCATGTATAGAATCCTAAAGCAACGGTAGGAAAGAAATCATGATGTTGTACACTTGCATGACAAAAACTACCATAAGCTTTCTTATTCATGGATACAGAGACATACTGTGTGGTTTCTTGGACTTGGGACCTATAAAACCCAGTTAATATGCATAAGCAGAAAGAAGCATATTGACCTCGTGCATATCATGTAGCCGCCACTTTATTTTGGGTGGCTTGTGGCTGGGTGGGAGGTGAGTGGATGGTCTTACTCATGAATAGAATAACTTTTATAGACTGAAAACTTGTAGGTGGGAGGGGAGGGGGAGCGGGTGGCTTCACTCATTAATAGTTTTTTTTTACTAAAAACTTGTAGCCACTCTTTTAGCTTAACATGGAAATTCTATATACTATTAACTTTGACAACTATTCAAGGTCAAGGTGGCTGATAACTCGAAAGGTGGCAACTATCAATATACCAATGAGGGTGCATCACATTCAGTGAATCTTCTCTCCCATCAAACTCAAGGGATAGAGGCAAATTTGATGTTCACAGAGACATCACAATTTGTGTAGAAGCAGATTATTAGCATGATAAATATCTTAGTGAGCTACCACCTTGGAAACACCATTTTTTTGGTACATGTCCGGATGCATTGCATGTTTCAGGTAGGACTTTCTAAGGCGGAGCCTATCTCTTGAATTTAACCCAGAGAAATTCGTACTGAAACGACATTAGCACTTCAGAAAGACCTTTAAAAAAAAATGGTATATGGTTGGATGTCTTACATGTTTGAGGAATTAATCTTTAACATGAAAGTCTTCTTTCTCGATTTCAACCCAGCTAACTTTGACACTGGCTTTTTATGTTTTTTCCTTTATCTTTCTTACCATTCTTTTGATCTTGTCCTCATATTTACGAATCCTTGATTAAATCCCATGTACCACTAAGCTGGTGATTCCTTGTCACATATTCCTTCTAGATTTATCTTGCTATCTATGTCAGACCCAATGCCAAATTTCCTATTTCAACGTTCTTTGGAACTATTTCTAACTCTAATCGTTCTTGACACCTTGCAGTTGGATCTAAAGTGAATGAATTTGGAGCTTCATCTTGAATTGTACTGATGACATACTGTACTATGAAAAGTGAGAATGGCGAGTTTAATTGCCAAGGAAAGTGAAACACATCTTGTCAGAAATGTTTGCTCTGTGTTCTTGAAAGGTTACTGCAACATTTTAAATCATCCTCAGATATGCTTTAACTTCACTCCCTCTGTGGTTAGCTGCATTTTGCTTAAGCTGTCCAAAGATGTCTCAGACTCCTCAGGGGCTTTCTTCAAGTGGGCTGAATCACTTCCAAATTATCAGCACTCTATACAACCATGCTGGACCATGGCTCACATCCTTACTAGGAGGAAACACTTTAAAACAGCACAATCACTGGTGAGAAGGATCATGTTCAAGGATTTTATTTCATCACCAACTGTTTTAAATTCACTGATTGAAAGTAACAGTGATCCGGAGTCAAATTCTGAGATTCTTAGCTGGTTGATTATCTTCTATGGTCAATGTAAGATGGCTCAAGAAGCAATTGAAACCTTCCACCAAATGACGATTCATGGCCTTAGGCCGCATCTTCACGCTTGTAGTGCACTGTTGAGCATGCTAGTGAAGGACAGGGCTGTAGCTAAAGCTTGGAAAATTTACGATGAGATGTTGCATATTAGGATAGTTCCAAATATCTATATTTACAATGTAATGCTTCATGCCTGCTACAAATCTGGAGATTCAGAGAAAGCAGGGAGTTTGATGAGAACAATGGAGCAGCGGAGAATTCTTCCCGATTTAGTATCATACAATACATTGATAGCATTGTACTGCAAGAAGGGAATGCACTATGAAGCGCTTTGTATACAAGATAGGATGACGAGGGAAGGTATTGATCCGGACATAATCACACATAATGCATTGATTTTTGGATTTTGTAAGGAGGGGAGAATGCGAGAAGCAGTCAGACTCTTTAGGGAAATCAAAGGTGCATCACCCAATCAGGTGACTTACACTACACTGATTGATGGTTTTTGTCGAAGCAACAATCTTGCTGAAGCTTTGAGCTTGCGTAAAGAAATGGAACTAAAAGGGATTTACCCCAGTGTTGTGACGTATAATTCAATTATTCGCAAGCTGTGTGAGGAAGGGCCTATGAAAGCTGCACATGATCTTTTGAATGAGATGGGAGACAAAAGAGTCGAACCTGACAGTGTTACTTGCAACACATTGATTAATGCTTATTGCAAGAGAGGGGATATGAATTCGGCATGGAAGGTTCGTAATAAGATGTTGGAGGCAGGTCTTAGCCTTGATACCTTTACTTACAAAGCGCTGATTCATGGATTCTGCAAAGTCCAGGAAATCGATGAAGCTACAAAGACCCTATTTGAGATGCTGGATGCAGGTATATCATCTGAAAACGACAGAATCTGGTTGCGAGTCTTTTAGTCCGTTCTCTATTCGTATAGAACTAACCTTTTCAAGTAATTGGTCCTTTTCTAATTTGACATCTATAGAGGCTTGTTAAACTTGATTCTTGCTAAGAGATCTAATATATATTTTCATTCCTTGTGGAGATTTAGACTGATTATCTAGTCTTATTTCTGGAAAGTTGCTTGGATGCCTACATGAGAAGCTAAATAGTCTTATTTGCTTCTGAATGCAGGACTATCTCCTAGTTCCAGTACATACGCATGGCTTGTAGATTGTTATTGCAATGAAAATAATGCCCAAGCAGCTCTAAGGATACCCGACGAGATTGCTAAGAGAGGCATTGCAGCGGGAACTTCCATCTATAGGGCAATCATCCGGAGGTTCTGCAAGAAAGGAATGTTGGAATTTGCAGAGAGAGCGTTTTATCAGTTGAAATCAAGAGGGTTATCCAGTGATAGTCTTCTGCACACACATCTTGCTTATGCTTATTTCAGTGCGAGGAAACTCATGAGAGCTTCAGAGTTTCTCATTGAGATGAGGTCGACAGGGATGATCATCAATGTTAAAATATACAAAAACCTCATTGCTTCGTACAGGGATAGTGATCATGATCTGGACCTGTTTTGGGATCATGCAATGACGAGAGGTGTGCTTGCAAAGAAAATATGTACATTATTGCAACAACCTCCCTCAAGTCTAGGAAATTTTGAAGTTTATAGGATTCAAACGTGAAGAATTCAAGCCAAAAGTAGGCCCTCTGGCGAGCCTCAGAGTTTTTACTGGTTCTCTGGTGTCCTAAGCCGTCGAAGGTAGCTAGCTTTTCTGAGTTACAAATCAAGGAAAACAAAAGTGGGATGAATGCAACCTTAGATTTATTTTCCATGCTTGTACTTAGGCATGAATTGTTATAAGAAGTTAATCAAATCAAACATCAAATCAATTCAATTTCTTCAATTTTTCATGTGCAGTTGCATGATGTATGGAAATGGCATATGGTAATAGGCTTCTCAAAATTGAATTCTGCTTTATGGTTCGAGCTTTCCAATATAATTCGATCAAAGGTAGCAGAAACCGAAAACCAAGTGCCAACCCAATACCCAAGTGCTTCTATTAAGGGTATCTATGTGTTCAGTTTGATCTAGAGCCAACCCATACCCAAATTGATTAAGGTCTGGGTTTGCTACATGGATCCAGGTAAACCCAATATCGAGTTCCAAATCTTTTCTAATTAAGATCTCCAAAGAAAAATTCTGACAGTTCATTCAGATATCCTTTGGTTTTTCTACTTTTGAGTCGTACCCAACCGGACCCAGACCCGGCTCAGTCTCTGTGAAGGGTTATACGGAGTCTCCTATTGGAAGTTCTCAACCCACAGTTTCTCGAACGGGAAATGTAAAGCGGATGTAAAGATCACTTTAAAAGATGCTAACTTTATACGTGGCAATAGAATGAAAAGAGGCTTGTTTCTAAAATGATTACTGTATGAGACAACTATTTTTCTTCGAGAACCGTCCTTCCCTCCACACACTCTCTCTCTCTCATGTTTCTTCGAGAACCGTCCTTCCCTCCACGCTCTCTCTCAGCGAGCTTCTTCCCTCTCTTTCTCTCTCCTTCGGATATCGAAGGCCATAGGTATAAGAATCCTCGAATCTCTTCCTCCACCTGTTTCCCTTCCTCTTCCTCCCTCTCCTCACGACGTTCGTACATTTTCCCGTGAGACCAGTCTCGTCTTGATCCAGGATTCCGGCGACATCTTCTGTGACTACGAGTACGAAGTTCCGGAAGGTACGTTTGATCCTGGCAACCGATCCTTCGTGTCCTCCGTTCTCCCGACGGGATCACGGAGAGAACCCCGTTTCGAACCTCTTTTATTTCTTTGCTCCGAGTGAAGTTCGCGATATGCGTTCCAGGAAATTCCTTCTTCATTTCGTTCGTCTTTCCTTTTCGGGAAGAGAGTTCGAAGGATTTAGGGTTTATTATCTTTTGTACGATTGCTGCAATTTTCGCTCCCTGCGTTTCATTAAAATCTTTCTGTTTTGCTCATAATCATTCTATTGGGACCTTTCAGTTGATTTCAAACTGATGAGGTTGTTTGATTTATTAAGTTTTTCACGTAATGTTCAATTCGTATTTGATGTTTGGCATTTCTGATTTAGATGAATGCTAAACTGATGCTTATCTTTTTCGGAAGTTCACTTGATGAATGCATGATTTGGATCACTCCATGAAACTTTTCCAATTTCTCGTGGCAATCATCGGAAATCCTTATTCAGTTTGTTTCTCAGAGATATTCAATCTGCTTCTCATAGATTGGACCAGTTCTAAATTTGCTTGGTTGTTGTTCATTGTTATGATACTCATTCCTTGTTTTAAGCTTCTTCTACAATTGTTTTATAGTGGGAGTTATGAGAACTGCGTCTGTGAGTGTTACGTTTTATATTAACCCGGAAAACATGGCTTGTCTTTGTGTTATCTCTCCCGGAATATCAAAAGCATCCGAAGAGAAAAACGTGGGCTTCGTCAAATATCATTTCATTCATGTATTTTCAAGGACTACTTGTGCAAAGAGAGGTGGTTGGTTCTCTTTCTAACCCTAGATCATCATTTAATACTTTACCTACGTGAATCTATATGTTGTTCAACAGAGGTGATTGTTGTTCTTGACTGGAAAGGTTTTCCTTTTAGAATCATCATTTTGACGATCGTGAAGTGTTTGTGATTTGAGAGTTTTAAAAAAGTCTTAATAGAAAAAGGCAACCACGATGTCAAAAGAGAGTGACTCCTTGTTGCCTCCTCTGTCTGCCTCTCTGGAAAACAAAGGCGAAACAGTTTAAACAGTGGCTTCTTTTCCGGGAATAACTCCTGATAACGTAATCTGTTTTGACAATTCAAATCCTTTAAGATTTTGTTTGCAAGGTTTGAAAGCTTCGCATACCACAATTTTTATTCATTTCTCGTCTATGGAGTTTGAACAGAGAAAATTGGGATGCTGTGGTGTATTTCTCCTTTTTCCTAGTTTTACCAGAACTGCAGTTGGTTCTCTAGTCTATTTCTTAAAGCATCGTTTTGTTAAATGACAGGAATAAAAGAAAAACATGGTAATTATTTTTGGTTATCATAGACGCATAACTTGAGATTCTTCCACCTCTGGTATCAGCTGCATGGAGACAGAAGGATGGTAAACAAGCATTTCAAACAGCTGCACAAAATCTAATGATAATTGAAAGTACAGATAGTATATGGCTGAGTACTGGCAGATGGTTAACTTAATAGTTGAGGTTGTGAAAGGTCAAACTAGCCCTCACATGTCACCACAGATTATCGATTCATTGTTTTTTCTAGAATGACGACCTTGTGTATGTGTAGAATCCTAAAACAACTGTAGGAAAGCAACTCTGATGCTGTATACTTGCACGACAAAAACTACCATAAGCTTTCTTATTCGTAGACACAGAGGCATATTGTGTGGTTTCTTGGACTTTTGAACTAGAAAACCCAGATAGGATGCATAAACAGAAAGAAACATATTGATCTCATCACCTTTTCCAGGTGGCTTGTGGTTGGGTGGGAGGGGAGGGGGCGCGGTGGTCTCACTCATGAATAGCTTTTATTGACTGAAGATTTGTAGCCACTCTTTTAGCTCCATGGAAATTTTATGTGCTATTAACATTGGCAAGCTTGCTGAAAACTAGAAGTGAATGTTAGGTTGAATTTTGTCCATGTGTAAGTGAGATTAGCTATTCTGCAATCTTGGCCTGAGAATCAACTTAAGGCAGAAAAATGGCTTGCCTTGTCTAATTTTTTTCTCCAGTGAGGAACACTTGCAGTTACAGAAAACCTTAGTATGGAAGAGTTCAATCTCTCCCAGAAAAGTTTAAGATTTGATATATTAAATAAAAGAACGGAACACTTGCACTTTGTTGACTCATAATAAACTTTCGTCTTTCTTTTTTTGTGCAGACGGGTTCTGATATGTGCTTCTGGTCATATTGCTAATTTCATTTGCCAAACCAAGATCCTCCTCATCCATAATGAACCCTGAGCAGAAGGTTTGCAAGAGCACGAAGGAAGCACAGGACCATTTTGACAATATTATCAGGCAAGCAATGGCAAAAGAGCCTTTTGTATCATTTTCAAGGGCTGGTGAGAATCATCTTCAGTGGATTCAGTTGCTGCATGCTCTAGATCAGCAAGGAACTAACAAGCTCTCTAAGGGTTCAAAGCCTTCGAATGGGGTTAAGGGGAAAGACCAGGCGCAGGAACTTTGTAATGGAATCAGCTTTCTCTCATCTGAAACGAATGGGTTTAAGGACTCTATCTACCCAAAGGGAACAGGATCTTCTGTAAAAGGGACAAAGCTTCCTGCTGAACATGTTCATTATCAAAAAATTCCTGATATTGTTGCCCTGGCTGCTGCAAAGGGAAATAGTGAGAGTGAAAAATGTATGTGAATATCATATATCCTGTATGTTGGGTAGATATGGATAGGTTTTGTTTATATTGAAGCAATGGTGTTTGGCTGGTGCTGATTTTGGTGCTTATGGTAGGCTTTCCTGGATGGCCCCTGTCACTGTCTTCGAAGGTGCAGATGCAAAAGTGTGACAAGTGTTCGCGGGAGTTCTGTTCACCAATCAACTATAGAAGGCACATCCGCATTCATCGCCGTTCCTTGAATATTGATAAGGTTTGTCTCTTTCTAAAATTGGCCTTTCTTTCGAAACAATAGATAATACCACTTCTTCACAAGCCTGTCTATATGGCTGTCCATAATGGGGATGTTCTCCGTCCTTATAATTCAAAAGCAAATTTTGAAAAAGCTGTATAGATAGTTTAGCTTTGGACTCATTTGGGCTTCTAAAATGTAATCTTGGGTTTATAGGGCTTTGTTCTCGAGAAGGTAGAGTCACTGGAATAAAATTGGGAAATACTCATCTCTTTAGCTATGTGCTACAGTATATTATAGCACCAATCATTAGTCACAGTTGCATCTTGCAGTCATGGTTAAAGGGATTCCTTCTCAGATTGCCAATGCAATTATTTTATAAACAGCAACTTTCAGCTTTTGTTTAGTAAATATTATTCACACCAAATTGGGAAATATTATTCTCATTTGGTGCAAATATCATTGCCTCAACCAGTGCCTTAAAAGGTTGAGATGTTGGTTCTCAGCATTGCTGCTGCGTCTGCTTATATAGCTTTTTGATTCTCATCTTATTTCCAGGACTCATCAAAAAACAGGGAGTACTTGGGTAGCTTCTGGGATAAGGTATGTGCAACATGTGTTCTATGAGATTTTGTCTCGTTACCTTTTCAAATTGAATTCATTAATTTTTGTTTCTTTGCAGCTATCTTTGGAAGAAGCTACAGAAATTATGGCCTTCAAGAATGTGATTCTGGAGGTGATGGTTTGCTATTGTTGCTTCTTGCTTCAGTCTCAAAGTTCTTCCAATAATTCTGAAAGTTTATCTATTTTACCAGTTTGAAATTTCCACACGCTTTTGTGTACTGAGACTAAATTAAATGGCTATTATTTATGCTCTCTTCTGTTTCTAGAAAGCAGATAGACCAGCAGGTCATACTTGATGCAAGTTTATGGAAATGTGTGCTTGTCTCTTCTCTACTTCCTTTTTTTATAAAAATATAAAATTGATATTTCTTGCCATTGTTGACACCGTTGGTGCTGCAATTGTCGTTACATTTGATACTTTATATATTTTTTCCTTTCCTCAGAAACACGAAAATGTTGTGGCACAGCGTTGTAGCTTGCTATTAACATTTGCAAACTCATGACCTTCTGTAGTGTCATTTTGAGTACCTCAAATTCTTTTTCACTGTATCTCTATCTTATTTCTTATGTAATTGTGGTATATAATGCAGGAAGTTCCTGGGTCGTCCATCATAAAGACTTTGACATCGTTTGTTCGAAAGCCTGGTTTCATTTCTCTGCCACAGTTCTACATAAAAGCTGGTGCTGCGATTCTGGTAAAGCTGCACTCCTTTTCTCTTGCGGGAGACACGGATTATCTTCTTTTTCTGGTTTACTGTTTCTGGTGTCAAGTCGAGATCTGCATGCGCTTGAAAGGTTCTACATCTGTTTTATCCTTGTTCAGGATATCATTCATTCCAGGCCTTCTGTACTGCCCATTTCTTCAAAGGAGTTGTTTGCCATACTTGATGATGCCAGCGAGCAAACCTTCTTATGTGCCGGTACAGCGGCTTCGATGCAAAGGTTTGTCTTTGATGGAGAAGCTGCAAAGACCGGTCTGGAGACAAGGAATATTGTTGCATGCACTAGCTTCCTTATTGAACAGAAGCTGGTACGTTTAAACTTCTTTGCCCTGTGTGTTGCAGATAAGTTTCTTTTTGTCTTGACTGCCGTAACCCTGAAACTGGTTGATGTCCTATGGTCATTCTTTCTACTTGACTTATCTATCTCTTTGGCAAGGGATGTTGTTTTTTATCCTTCTCCCACAAGCACAGATCTTTCTTCTTGGTGCTCTACTATTTGTTTATCCAGTTTAAACTGTAACCTGGGTACAGTTCAAGTTGTTGATGATTTCACAACGTTGCTGATTCTACAGGTTGCGGCATGGTTGGCTGATAAAGATGCCGAAGCTCTAAGATGTCAGAAGCTCCTTGTTGAAGAAGAAGAAGCTGCTCAGAAAAGGTAATGTTGCTAACTTTTAGGTCTTGATCTTTTGCAGAAAAGCATGGAACCTAGAATCGGCTCAGTCTTTGCATGTTCAATTGGCAAAAGTCAGCTGGGTGAGATCTTATCTCGCCCTACCTTGTTCAATAACCTTGCTAGGCAATCAGTCTTATACGCCTTCTATGTGCTAAGACATTAATTTCTTCTTAGTTAGTAAATTATATGCTATTTGCATACATCTACGGCAAGTTCTTCAGTATTCTTACAAGTTATAACCGCTTCTGTGCCATGTACTAGTAGACCTGTGGTCTTTTCCTTTTCCCGTGTGAGTAAAGTTGATTTTGTTTTAGTGGAATGATTCTGGAGTTGGTTACGTTTTATAGGCAAGCTGAGCTTTCTGAGAAGAGAAGGATGAAGAAATTGCGGCACAAGGAACAGAAACTGAGGGGCCACGGTGATGATGACACAACAAATGATAAGGATGTTGTGCTGAACCCAGTTAATGATTCCTCCACCGCAGTAGAGACAGCAGCCTCACCTGTTCCTGTTGTAGTTGAGCAAGAGTGCTCAGACCTTTCATATGAATCCGTTTGTCCATTGAAACCTGCCATGGCAACAGATGCAGATGGTAAGAACAATAGAGTAAATAATGCAGACATTACTGATCCAGAGGAATCAGAGATGGTGCGTTTGAATGACCAAAATGTAGATCCATCTGGTTCTCATGACACAGATCAGAAGGCACCATATGCTTTTGGGAAGCGGCATTTTAATATGCATGGTCGTCAAACTGTTAGGCAATCACGATATTTGCCAAATGGTTTTACTTCTGGTTTGGGGGCTCCTTCAAAATCAGTTGCCAACCAGAAATTTGGTGGCTTCAAGGATCAAAAGATGGCTCCACAACATATTATGGTATGGACGAGAAAATCGACAATGGAAAAAAAGGCTGAGAACGTGGTTGATAATGCAAGGAGAGAGATACATGAACAATTAGAGGAAAACAAGAAATGTGAGGTTCTGATTGGTTCTATATCTGTATCCATTTCTGAATGTGAAGGGGCCGGAAAGGATGGTGTTGATACTGCTGTGGCTGTTGAAGCACATAGCCAAGAATGTAATGATAGCAATCAGTTGGTTCTGCAGCCAAGTTCTGAGCAACAAGCTACAAATAGAAATCCCATCTATGAGAAACAAGGTTACCCTGATTGTGGTCAAACCTGTACAAACCAATCCAAGGTGAAGCTTTGGAGGCCGGTTGGTGTGGCTGCAAGTGATAGAAAAGAAGGGAGAGACCGAAGGAAAGGATCCACTGATGCTGTCGTAGACAAGATAGCAGACCCTAGTGCAGCAACAGAGAGCTGTCATAGACTGCCTGAAATTGAAAGAGAAGCATTTGATACGTGCAGAAATTCTTTGGATGAATCAGCTGAAGCGGATGCGGTGAACCATATTGGTCTGATGTTATTCTCAAGCCACGAGGCTGAGATGTTTCTCAACGAGAGTATGGATCCTTATCTTGCTTTTAATTCTTTTACAGAATCATCTTTATACGGAAAATCAACTTGTTATCTTTTGATTCAATAATTATCTTCCAAAATCGATGGTGGGTTGAACATGAGCATGATGATGCATGCAAACATGACAGTATAGTTTGTGGGATTCCATGCAAAAGCACGTTACACATGTTTTGTACCGTGAAAGCCAACATGAAATAGTCTATTGTGGACCCCTAGCTTCATGTCTCTGTTATAAGCTCTCCTCCTGTTTATACCAAAAGTGCTTCTGTAGCATGACACAATGCAGTTTGACGTCTTGCCGTGGGCTACATGTTGATTTATGTGAGCATCATCCAATGGATACTTCTCTTTCATCATCCAATCGATACCTCTCTATGCACTGTTTGTATCATCTGCTAATTAGATTTGCTATATGGCTTATGGCCAGCTTCATATATGGTTTGCACTTCAAAAAGTAATTGTGTATAAAGTTTCATTTTTCTCATGTAATTGCAAGTTGACTGGGCGCTGTAGGTTAAATGTTGAGTATGGCTTCTGTGTGTGTGTGCGCGTGCATGCTCGTGATTGTCATAGAGGTCTATTAAATAGTTGATAAGCAATGGGTAAAGCTCAAGCATCGTGAAATTGTGGGTTTTTTTTTCACAGGATGGAAGAAGGCAATATCTGATTATCATGTGACGGTTGTGATATCTCCGGACAATTTGGTGTCCTTGGTATCTGTGCATCCTCGGATTGCTTCTGCAGAGTCAGCCCTATCAGTCGGTCCAGGTAATCCCGAGTCAGTGGAAAGGATCGAAGATTTCAACCATGAAGGACGGACTGTCCTTGCCAGCACTGAGAACCGGATGGCAAGTGTGGACGACCACCGTGGTTTGAATGGGGCATCAAAACTCAGATCGCAAACAAAGACTATTGTGAAAACCAATCGTCTGATGTACATTCCTAAGCAGAAAAGCAATATGCATCAATAACCAGCAAAGGCCTCCTTCCCTGTCTATCGTTCTAAGCAGAGTTTTCTAGTTTTAGAGGGAGACTCCTGTGTTGCACCATGTTTCGACTGCTGCAAATAGCTTCCTTCTTGTGACATTCCAGTCGGGTAGAGGAAATCTGGTCATTTGTAGGATTAAATTTTTACAGTATGTAGAGCTCAGTGATGCTTGTATTCTGGTAGTATCGTTAGGCATTAGCTTTCTCCTTTTGTTTTAGAGATCAAAAGGGTCAATTTTGTATTTAGTTTGATTTTTAGAGAAAGCTCTTTAGGGACTTGGGGTATAAAGGGAGATGTAATTGTTGAGAGTGGCGTTAGTAATTGTTGGCATATTCTTGTATCATGCCTTGATCATTAATGAGGCAATGGTTTTATGATGTTTGTCAAGTTCATGAAGGATTCCTCATTTCCTCAATGACAAGTGGTAACAAATATAACCTTCAAACTCACTTCACTGCTGCTTCAACCTGCGAACATTGTTTGAGTAAGTCGGAAAGAAATTGGTTCCTTTGCAATCCTGCCATAATAATCGGAATTTGAGGAAGAAGGTTATTTGATTCGGGATAAGTTTCTTTGTGGTTTCTTGGGAAAATGCCTCGCCAGGGAACATGAGATTTTCCTATGTAAAACAATTCCATGGAAAAACATGTAAGTGCAGAATAGCAAGTGCTACATATGTTGCTATTTCACTCGGCCGTTTAGCTGGAAATGCACGGAAAGGGAGTCCTGGTTCTCAGATGATTTAACGTAGATTTTGTTTCTGGCTTTCACAAAACATTGCTGATCGCTGGGTTCTGTCCACTTTGAAAAAGGGGGGCAACGCAAATACGAGTTTAGGTTTCTGGCCAAGACCTTTGTAAAATTTCCTTCACAAACGGAATTATGCATTTATTTTTATTTGAAAATCACAAGTAGTAGAAATCTATATGGTGCATTTTGTAACTGGATGGGGTTCGTCATACTCAGACCCAGACCAATTAGTAAAGCTAAATACAAGTAATACCTTAGAAAAGGACTAATATCAAGAAAGTCATACTATTCATCAAAGAAAAGAAAGTACAAACAAGAAAAAAGAAATTAAATACATTACCTGATATTTTTCAACTGTACTAGGCACTCTTCAACTTAAGTTGGACCACAATTCAAATGCTAAATGCAATCGGTAATCTTAATCAGGACAATAGATAGCGAGAATTAGTTTTGGAGTCGGTGTCCTCTAAAACCACATCAACAACAACAACTAAGCCTTTTCCTATACTAGATGGGGTCGGCTACATGGATTATTTGTTTCCACAAAGCTCTATCATGTGCCATGTTAACAGTTAACTCACAATAAGCTAGATCATTCTTTATTGTTTCTTTCCAACATTTTTGTGGTCGTTCTCTACCTCTTTTAATACTTTCTAAATTTAGTTTTTCATACCTTCTTACTGGTTCTTCTCATCTTCTAAAACTACCTAAAATAGCAAATTTAAAAATGAAATTAGATGTTTTTTATTTGCTTCATTTGCCTTGCACATGAATGTTTCTTTTGCTTGTTGGCTTTTTTGATCTTCTTTTGAGTTTGATCACTAAGAGATTATAAATATATATATAGTGAGAGAGAAGATTGTGAAAATGTTAAAGAGAAAGAGAAAGATTAGAAAAGTATTGAAAGAAAACAATAAAGAATGATCTAACTTATGTTGAGTTAATTGAGCTCTATAAAGACAAAGAATCATGTAGCTGACCCCATTTAGTATTGAAAAAGATATATATATATATATATATATATATATATATATATATATATATATATATATATAGAGAGAGAGAGAGAGAGAGAGAGAGAGAGAGAGAGAGAGAGAGAGAGAGAGAGAGAGAGAGAGTTATGATGCATAATCTTGCACAAACATGTTTGATATTTGATATCCATGTTGGAGATTTAAATAACTTTACATTTAATACACATAATATATTATATATAAAATATAAAGATAAACAATATGTTTAATTTAAATATCCATTGTTGATATCAACGATCAAACAATAGAGATGTCCGCATAAAGATTATATACTAAACAATATTAGGTAGCTAAGACTCTCTCTCTATATACTGCAGAAAATGATTTGTGATCCCCAAATGGTAGCAGATGGATTCACTTACGAACGTGAGGAATTATTGGTATGATTTCAGAAAGGCCACAAAACCTCTTCAATGACCCACTTAAAGCTCGACCATCTAAACCTGGGAGCTCTTGGAGGGTTCACCGCTTCAGCCTCCCCTCTATGATGCCCTGAAACAACAATATGTTTTAAAGAAGCCGAGATACGGTACGAAATCATGTGAACGTCTCGTGTATATTTTGATTGAAGTAAAGATATTTTTTATTGATAGTATCACTTTTTACGGTGTGTAACAAGATGTTACAACCTTTTTGACAAAGGAGGTCTTCATTTCAAATATTAAGACATTTTTTATTACTTCTTATTATTTTTCTATTTTTTATGTGCACACACTCATGATATATGTATATATATATATATATATATCGATTAGATTTAAATTAAATGTATTGTATTTTGTATTTGCATTTAATGCATATATATATATATATATACTAAACGCATTATGAAGTTTTTTCATCTCGTTCTCATGTTTTTTTTAGTTCCGTGCAACGTAGCTCTGGATTTTAAAAGAAACGTCAAATCTCATTTTTAAACCACGCTTGCTAATGTGACTAGGCACGTTGTCTCGTCTCTGTATCTAACTTGTCCCTCCCAATCATGGCACGGGCCGATGCCTGCCGGAGATACCCTCCGATATCTGACTTCCAGTCCCCAAACCCTCCGCTTGATCGTGCTGCTGCCGATCTCGACGGCACCCTCCTCTCCTCCTCCACTTGTTTTCCTTACTTCGTCCTCCTTTCCTTTTCTGCAGGCGGCTACTTCCGGACCTTCCTCCTAGTCTTCAACGCTCCCCTCATCCTTTTCCTTCTCAAGCTCGTCTCCGAATCCGCTGCCATCAAGGTCCTGATATTCATATCCGTCGCCGGCCTCCGCATCGACGAAGTTGCCAAAATCTGCGAGTCGGCCTTGCTTGAACTCTATACCGAGAACGTCCGCGCAGACTCGTGGGGTGCCTTTCGCTCATGCTCGAAACGGCGGGTGATCGTCACGGCGAACCCGACGATCTTGGTGGCACCCTTTGCACAGAAACGCCTGGGTGCACAGAAGGTCCTGGGCACGGAGCTCAAGGTGACCGAGTCGGGTAGGCTCACCGGGTGCGTGACCGGGCCGGGGGTTCTTGTTGGCAAGATGAAAAGAGAAGCAGTAATGCGGGAGTTCGGTGAGGGAAGACCTGACATTGGGTTAGGCGATCGGGAGTCCGATCACGACTTCATGGAACTCTGCAAGGTTAGGTACTGTTGCAGCATAGTGTGTGTGCGCGGGCGTATGTTCCGAGGATTGTGATCCATGTTTGCACGTACAGTAGAGTTCATATTTTACGCAGCCACACGCTTCATAATTGTCCCAATATACCACTCATCTGATAATTTCTCAATATCGTCCTATGAAAAAAATGTTGACATGAATCTTGACCAAGCTGGGAGATGCATATTCATCAGGCATTGAAATTTCATCGTAAGTGGCTTCTGTAAGATATGCGTTCATTTTCCATTTAGAGATAAAGATGGAGTCTTCAAGAGTGTTTGAAATGAAAAAATAAAGAAACCATTCTTTTTTATATTAAATATGAGAACTGCACATCATTTATGAGTTAAATGTGAATATAACACAATATCAAGAATGAGGAGAGAGATAAAGATGGCGTCCGGATTCAGGAATGTTGAGGTCTGACTCAAGTAATATAGTTGGCCCCTCAGGGTGGTCTCCATTACATGCACATCCCAACAGGTTCCAAAGTTGATAGAAATTCACTGGTAATTCTTTGCTTTTTGTTTGAGCAGGAAGCTTACATGGTGCCCAAGTTTAACAAGGGTGATCATCGTGTCAATCCAGCTGATCTTCCAACCAAAAACAGCAATCCTCAGCACGAAATCGGTCATGTGATGAGAGACCTTCCTAGTGTGATTAGATTTGTTATCAGGAAGACTCTTGAAGGCAGATAGAGTTCACGCACGAACAGTTGAAAACAGGCCTGGAATCTTGAAATTTACTCATAAATTGCAAGCCAACTGCACATGCAGTTCTTTCTGAATGAGATTGGCTAAGTAGTACTCCTTCAAGCATGGTTTAATGGTAAAGTTAGTCCTTCGGATTACGTGTTTCTTGTTAATTACATTGTAAAGAGAACATTAAAATGGTTATTGATGTGACCTCTTAAGGGGCGAATAGTTTTTAACATGCATCATCAGATAATCGCCAGAGATTATTTTTGACCACGTAGGTCTCATGTTTTAACCACTTGTTGAATAGATTTATCTATTTTCTTGCTGAATGGTTTGAACACGTAAATGGATTTTGTAGTCAAGGTTGCAAGCGCATGAAGAGCGTCTGCATTGTCACACTGCTGAGATGCCTTGCCGTTTCTGTTCCCCATTAATTGTTTTTAGTTCAATCCTTCATATATTCAACAAAACAAGAGAAGCCGAAATCTCTGTAAATTCCAATATCTGAATTTCGTTTTCGGTTTTTCTAACTTAAGCCGTGAACCTGAAACACTTATTTATGGCGCCATGCGTCGACAACTATTTGGTTTGCTCTATTTCTTGGGCAGGAATATGCTCTAAATGCTAGTAAAGTTTCGCCACCTTGTTTAATATGATTAATGCGATTGCAGAAGGACGAATTCCCTTATTGGATGTCTTAGCCATTAAGCGAGTGCGCACTGCATCTGGAGCCCGAAAAATTGTCTGCTAGAATTAATTGTCGGTGAATCCGTAATAAGATGAAGAACGTCACTGCGAATGATGGCATGTGTGTTCAAACAAGTAGTAGGATGATGTTTTTCTAACATATTAGGTGCTAAGCAATTCGTTCGTTGCACTTCTAGAAAATTTAAGATGATTTGTTGTGGCGTTTTAGGATGCTTAACTCATCAATTTTTAAGTGGATGATCAAACCTTTGAGGCCTAACACAAGATATCTTACTTTTTTTAAGCAAGTTCTTCGTTTACTATATATCTCAGGATAATGCCCGCAGCTATTTCATCAATAAGTTCGTGGCAGTGGCATGTTCCATTTGGTAAAACTTCACCAAGAAACCAAATCATTTGGTAAACGAGCATTAGATGAAGAAAATACGGACTTACTTGACATTTGATTGAACGGCTTAGTTCATCGATAAAAAGCTTGTACTAGAAAATATGAGCAAGTATGAAAAGTGGAAGGATGTAGAGTCAATAGGAGCAATTTTGCTTGGTCAAGGAAGATGGTGGAGGAGATGTCCTCCCTTGGGCACTCTTTCGTGAGAGTGAATTCTAATTCGCATCTTATATACTTAAAAGTCAACAGAACAATTGGATGAACATTAATCAATTTCTTGTTGGTACATGAAGATGACTTCCACGAATAAATTTGATCTAGAAAGTCCATCACTTAAAGCGTACAAAAAGTACAATAGTACTTTTCATATTTTAAATTCAAATGTGCACTGTTGGGTCATGTTGATCGGTCGAATGAGGAAGATCTTTGAGCATGGACATGCGTGTGCATGCACCATTTTCTCTCTCTCTCTCACACACACACACACACACACACACACATATATATATATATATATATTTATATGTGTGTGTTTGTTTGTTTGCTTTGCAAATTCGGGATTTCATTTTCTTAAGTGACAGATTTGGGATTGCATCATCAATCATTTAGTCCAAATCACATACATGTTTTACGGGTTCCTTTCCCAACGTTGAGTATTTTGCAGATTTAGGGGTTCTCTTGTCTTGCTGATTTGTGATGTGATTATCGTTTACGACGAGATATGATAAGAGACATCAGAAAGTAGCATCTTGTTGCAGTTTTTGATTCATAAGTTCTATTGTTGTTTCTTTAGTAGGAGTAATTTCGGTTTGTCAAAGTACATGAAAGCTTTGGTGTGCATTAGGGTCTCCTGTCATGGCTTTGATCCTCAGTTTGTTTTGCTCCTTACAATACCACGTTAGTGTTCTGATTTTGTTTTTGGTTTCCTTCATCAATTGGTTCTGCATTGCATTTTCCCACATCATTAGTTGCATTTGGTTGTCTAAAGATCATTGTCGTTTTATTAGAATCGGCATTAGGTTGCATTAGTGTCTCTCTATTATGTTTTCATGGTTGGCTCTTGGCTGCATGCAGTTGGAACTTATTTTTATAATTCTTGTGGTCAGGATTGACAGTGAAGTCTTGTTTTGGGTGGTTCACCCTGCCGTATGGAGCAATATCTAGTTCCTACCAGCTGGGCATGAAAAAGTTCCAATTCCCATATGAGCTATGTCATCAGCGACATGGTCACCATCTTCGGTCATAGAACCCATCATCAAAATCATGGTAACTTCGAGTGGGAAAGGTCATGGACCCTGTATGTATGTAGTCCTCTGTTTCCCTTTTATTTCTTCTCTCTGTAATTCTAATAGGAATGCATTGCACCCTACTTATTTGTAAGCCTTGCTGTCCAACTCTCTGAGGAGGTGTACAAGAGTTTGATGATGTTTCTTGAATATTTTGATTAGCAGTTCCTTCTTGTATATTGACATTTCTTTTCTATATGGTCAGTTTGTGATGGCTTATTTTATTAGTGAGCTGAACTGTAGTTGAACATGATTATCTCTTTATATAGGGAATTTTAGTTTATGCTTGTGTTAATGTCAAAAATTGAGAAGCGACCCGAGGAGTCTCTTGCAAGAGCATCTGCCTGTTAGAGACATGTCTCAACCACCTAAAGATAGACACATATCCACTATCCAAATCTACTATCCAAGAATCAGAAAATGATCTAGAGGAGTGGATAAGGATATGGAACTTACCACCATCAACCATAAATAAGAGTCCCTGCTCCACCTTGAAGACATCATAGATGATCACATATTAGCTTGCTTATTTCCTTTATTTCTTAATTGTGATCCTTAATACTAGTTGAAACCTCTATTTTTAGTCAATAAAATCTTATTTTTCATTCTCCATTGCGTTCACTTTGTGAGTTTGATCTTTCTGTCTTTAGTTACATAATCAAACCCACAACCATTAGTTCACTGAAAATCTACTCGGAGTTGCAAAAATTCTCTAAAAATCCATTTGTAGGTAAATTTCCCTAATCCTTGAAGATTTAGAAAGCTTATCATGGATTATTTTCTATGGAAAATCACTCAAATTTGAGTTTAGATGGCCTAGATACAATGAAAACAATCGAACCATGTCAGAGGTACCCAAGATCTCAATGGGAAAATACCCTCTAAAGCAACAAATGTAACTCAATTATTTCTAACTCAAATTTGTCATTTTTTTTATCTTTTGAAAAGGAATCTTGTTCTCTTTCTATAAAATCAAGAATCATATGAATAAGAGTTCAGACGAGAGAGTTACAACATAGATAAGCCAACCATGTGAGGAGTCTCATAAAAAGTTACCGATGGAACCCAATAAGATTAGAAAAATCACTAAAGATCCAATTCTTATCCGAATAGGTCCTTTTTTAGTTTCTTGTATAGACTTGTATGTCTAGTTTCCAATGTACTAAAGTTGCATCAATAAGAGCTATGTCGAGGAAGATACAACCAAAATATTATAATTATATCAAGCACTTTGTGATCGACCCAGTTTCTGCTCCAAGGTAACTCAAACTCTAGTGGTTTCCATGTTTTCGACCTGAATCGAACCCGACCATCGGCACCAATTTTAAAAAGCTCGAGGAAAAAGCCTCTATGCCCCATTAAAAATTAATCATCATTGAGATATGCTTAACCGGATTCTCAGGGACCCAGCATTCCTGATCCTTTTGTCGATAGACATTAACTCCTCTTACATGCTTCACACTACATCAAACAACAATATCTCCATGCCATTTCAAGGTATCCTATTTTAGCAAAAAAACCTTTTTGGTACCCTCTATGGAATTTGAAGGATTGGTTAAGATGGACCAATACATACCAAATGGTTTGCCCATGCTTTTATACTGAGGAGACAACTATTTTTTAGAACAGTTAGTGGACTGGTTGGTTATCTTATGAACAACAACTGCTTTTATCAGCTACCTACTTGACTAGTTACCCTGAGGGCAATCACTAAGTTTTAAGACATAGATGTGATCTTCTATCGCATTAGGAAATATTTTAAGGAAAGATTGAAGATGTTTTACTCGTTTGCTCAACCAATTAAATTTAGTGCCATCAAGAGCATCGGCTAAGGAACCAAAGAGTAAAATCTATTTCCAATGAAACTGTTCGTCTCAATCGAGTTACCAAATAACTCATATAGAATCAATTGATGCTGAATTGGTGGATGCAACATTGGTTTACTCCACAAAGTTAATTGTATAATCGATTGCCGATGCAATATCGATTATTGATATGCAGTCGGCCGCACGTACTAGACCACTAGCTGATAAACAATTTACTGATGATTTTCAATTGACTGACAATATTGGTGGATGCAACTGTGGTCAGTCTCTTTCTCTCCCTCTCTTTATAAATATAGGGTCAGACTATTATATATCTACTTTATATGCATGGTTATCCTTGAAAATCTCAAACATTGTAGGTTTGCAAAAGAGTCGTATACTTTTCCTTCTTTTTACTTTTGAAATCAATCATAAATCTTAAAAATAGATAATTGAGATTTGAAAGGATACGATAAGTATCTAACATGTGAAGCATATTAGACTTTTCTTCCCTCTCTCTCTATGTATATATTTATATGTACAAGAAAATATTGGATAAGAGGATATAGTTGAGGTGGTAATAAAGTTAAAAGGACGCAAATAAAGTTTTAAACAGATAGCGGTGGCTTCCTTCACGAATCTTTCCCAATTAGCATGGTTGGCAACTCTATAATAAGATGTTCGAGAAGGATTTTAGCTAACAATGGTATGGTATAGATTTCTCTTTTTACTTATGTTTAAGAGTATGTAGCCAAATTTGCCAAGAACTATGACCATCCAATCATTCAAAGATTAGAAGTTGCCATAATAAGCTAACGGGTATTGGATTCTTCCAAAATGCAATTTGAATTAGATGAATATATGTTTATATCATGTATATTACGAACAAAAAAGCCCTGAAGTGAAGGTTCTGAGGTGTTGGAGATCGGGTTCTAGCACGATCAATGATAATGAGAGCATACGAGAAAGAGCATACATAGTAGAGAAAGAGAAAAGAACCACAAGTGAGGTCGGGTAGTGACATAATACTCTATTATTTATAATATCACTCTTTATCATGTGTAACAACATAGCATATTTAGTCACAATCTTTTTTCACAAACGACATCTTCATTTCAATCCTAAAGACATTTTCTTATATTCTTGCCACATTTTTACTTTTTGTGTACACACTCACGTACGTGTGTGTATATATATAGAGAGAAATTAATCCATATGCACGTGTATCTATGCTTAAAAATACTCAAAGATCTCAATGTGCACACTCATCTATACTCTAATATTCTTAAAAATTTCAACTCTTCAATCAGCGATTTTAGTCATCGAGATCTCAAGTCAAAAATTAAATAATACTATTTATTTTACCAGAAAAAATACCAATGTACCTGAGTACAACACATTATCAAGAATGGAGAAAGAGAGAGAGAGAGATTCTTTCTAGCCACACGAGTCAGGAAATGTGGGTAATCATGGTGAGTACTGGTTAGGGATGTGCGCCAGATTCATGTCTAAAATTTGTGTATGAGTAATGGTCTGGATTCAGTATTGTCGAACTGATCAATAAATCCAAATCTAACTTGGGGAGCAAATTTTTTATTCGATAATAGGCACTGACCATAGAATAATTGATATAGTTAGCCCCTTAATAAGAGTTACTGGTAGTCTTTCATTTTACTCACAGTCTGAATTCGGATCTGATATAAGATCTAGTTACGTCAGGATTCAGGAATGTTGAGGTCTGACTCAAGTAATTTAGTTGGCCACTCCGGGTGGACTCCATTACATGCACATCCCAACAGGTTCAAAAGTTGATAGAAATTCACTGGTAATTCTTTGCTTTTTGTTTGCGCAGGAAGCTTACATGGTGCCCAAGTTTAACAAGGGTGATCATCGTGTCAATCCAGTTGATCTTCCAACCAAAAACAGCAATCCTCAGCACGAAATTGGTCATGCATTGAGTGACCTTCCTAGTGTGATTAGATTTGTTATTAGGAAGACTATTATCGGCAATTAGAGTCCATGCATGAACTGTTGAGAACTAGGCCTGGAGTAGTGAACTTTATTCACAGATAAGTTGCAAACCAAATAAAGATGCAGTTCGTTCTGAATGGGATTCAGTAGTAGCACTCCTTGAAGCATGGTTTTATATCTATTGTCTTCGACCTCTTGGTTTGGGTTCTTAACTGTCGAGTTGGGAAACAGTTATACAGCTGTGGTCTTTTCTCGTAATCCTAATTGTTTACGGTGATCTTTTGATGTCCAAAATTCAGACCAACAGCAAACATATGAATATATTGAGATTAAATTGGTATCATACAGTGCTTATTGTTGTTAGAACTTCAATGGACTCCAGCGTACGATCCTAGAGAAGCTAATCGATACTTGGTGACTTGTTCCTAGCTAGGATGCAATTACGAGATTTGCATTTTCCTTTTTTTGCTCACAGAATTAGAAGATTTTTTTTCTTCCGAAATTGAAATTAAATATAGAAAGAAGAAAAGACGAATATATATGTATATATTTCAGTTAAATCAATAGATTGAGATAATGGTTTAGAATCCTTGGGTGCGATGACTTTTGTTTGATGGTCATAAATCGAACATTTTACTATGCAACTGCGTTGCTTGAGTGGTTAAATGTACTCTAAGGTAAAACATAAATGGCTTTGAGTAAGAGTTGAATGTTGTTTATTCAATACAACATGATCATCGTTTAAAACTTAATTACGTTTTTGCGGAGCTAAAACTAGTTCAAAAGGTTATCCCAACTCTAATTGCAACCTTTTATCATGTGTGCATAACATGAATCGACGTCAAGCAGTTCATAAGATCAAGTGATGATCTCAGAAGCAAATCTGCAAGAATAAAGGAATCCCTTTAAGCCACTCCAAACATCTTCTTCCGTGCAATGACGAGGATATATGGTGGCGGAAATCGATGTTGGGTTTCTAGGGTCTTCAATTTGGTTCTTCTAAATACGGGCAGTTTGCGCAACAATCTCATTATAGTTGTATTCCTACATGTGTTGCCATGACAAAATTTGGAGGCTTCTCAAATTTCTTTCTCAGGTGTTTGTTGAAAAGCTTATTCTTCAAGCATGGGAAGTTGGGTAATTCGCTTTTGACAAAACCATTGCTTTTTCGAAAGTGTTGGTTCAAAAACTCTGTGTAGTGTTGGAGATTGTGGTTTACTCACTGATCTGAAACCCATTAGTTTGGTATATAATGGATTGCGTGGAATCGTTCCTTTACTTTTGATGATGTACTTAGGTTATGATCAGATTGTAACCTTTCTGCGTTATGAATCGATTGGCCTTGGCAGTATGAACAAGTCTATATGATTGGATTCCGACTTATTCTGGGAAGCAGATGGAGAGACTCATGATATTGAGCCCCTATAGATCAATGCCAGTTCGCTAACATCTGACCTACTAACCAGCTTGTCGATCAAATCATTCAAATTGATAACTGTTATTGGGCATGCGTGACATATGTACCACGGATGTGTGTTTCAAAATGAACTCGCAAAATCATCAAAACATTGTCATGGACTTCCTAAAACCTGGAACAAGTGGGCGACAAGCTGCAAGACCCAGAGGTAGGCTGTTGGACGTTTGACAGGTTAAGTTTTAATTCCCCGCTGTAACTAATTAAAAAGAAATGGATCTGCCGTGCGGATTATATATATGTATGTATGTATGTGTACATGATTTATGAACCCTAAGTTTCGGACAATTTACATTTCACCATGATGAAAATAGACTTTCGCATTGCATTGTTTCTTAGAGAACATGTGCTTTCTGTTAATGCCATTGTAAAGAAAACAATACAAAAATTATTGAGTTGACCTTTTAAGGGGCGAATAATTATTAATCGCCTAATCTACGGTGAATTGTGGATCATATGCAGCACCAAATAATCGCCCGAAAGTTACTTATTACCACGAAGGTTTCATGTTTTACTATTGGGAGACCATTTCTTGAATAGATTTATCTATTTTCTTGTTGAATGGCTTGAATACGTAAATGGATTTTGTAGTCAAGGACGCAAGCGCGTGAAGACCGTCTGCATTATCAAACTGCTGAGATGTCTTGCCATTTCTGTTCCCCACCAATTCTTTTAGTTCAATCCTTCATATTTTCCACAAAACAAGAGAAACTGAATTCTCCGTAAATTTCAATATCTGAACTTTCGAAAAGGAAGTTTGGTCACCTTGTTTAATATGATTAGTGCGATTACAGAAAGAAGAATCCCTTTATTGGATGTCTTAGCCATTAAGTGAGTGCCCCTGCATCTGGGGCTCTTAGAAATTGTCCGATAGAATTAATTGGGGGTGAGTCCCTAATTAAGATAAAAAACGTCACTGCCAATGATGGCATATGTGTTCAATCAAGTAATAGGATCATATTAGGTGCTAAGCAATTCGTTAGTTGCATTTCCTTCTAGACAATTCAAGATAATCCGTTGTGGCGATTTAGGATGCTTAGCTAATCAATTTTCAAGTGGTTTGATCAAAGCTTTTTGAGGCCTAACACAATAAGTTCACCGGCAGTTGCAGTTCGTTGGTTACTTTCAAGCAAGTTTTTCGTTTGCTATATATCTGAGGAAAATTTCTGCAGTTATTTCACCAATAAGTTCGCCGGCAGAGACATGACCCATTTTGTAAATCTTCACCCGAAAACCAAAGTATTTGGTAAACGAGAAGAAGAAAATACGGATTTACTTTACATTTGATGGAACGGCTGAGTTGATCGATAGAAAATATGAACAAGGGAGAACGAGAAGTGGAAGGATGTAGAGTCAATACGAGATCGACATTTTTTTGTGCTTTGCTTGGTCAATGAAGATGGTGGAGGAGATGTCCTCCTTGGGCCACTCTTCCGTGAGAGTGAATTCCTCCTTTGTCAATCAACACGTAATTCGCATCTTTCATGTTTAGAAGTCAACAGAACAACTATATGACATTGATCAATTTTTTGTTGATCAACCAACTCTTTCATGTTTCAGGGATTCTTTCATGCTTTAGAGATTCTCTCTCTCTCTCTCTCTCAGAGAGAGATTGTCACTTGACGCCTTCAAATCACCTGCATCGTCTCCTCGGAACGAACTGCTTTTCTTACAGGTTCATCGCTCACACATACATGCACATGTGAACAATCCGATTTGCCAGCTAAAAACATTATAATAAATATATTCACGTGAGAAGTCAACGCACTGGAATCCCACCCCTCGCATGCAGATGACGGAGAATGGTCTCCTACTCGATCCCAATCACCCGAAGAAAGAAGAATGAACAACAGCCTCTCAACTTAACCTGAGTTGCTAATCCCCTGCACCACTAATGAATGCCTTTTCATATTGCAGATGTGACTCTAATAACGGAGAGACATCACGTCACTAGACATGACACCAACTGAATCGTAACTCAAGCAGGATCCAAACAGACCCAAGTGCATAAAAGACTCCGGTACAAGCACAAGACACTAGTCCAAAGGAGAAGCACACTCCCAACTGCGTGCATTCCTTGACAATCCTCTTCAGCTCTCGCGATGCCATTCTTGCGTTCTGCACTCTAGGTGCATAAGTTCACATAGATATATTGGGTTCCAGTTAGCTCGAAACATAGAAATGTAATTGAACCAGTCTAAGTCCGATTTTGAGCAGGTTCCAGTTTGAATCTAAAAAAATATCAGAATCGAAGATTTATCTGTTCTGGTTTGGATCCGCTTCAGTGAAATCAGAACTGAATCGAGTTCATCCGATTCCTCAATCTTCAACAAGTACACATGTTTCACTTTGCATCGAATGTTGTTGACTCGTCTCTCAAAAAATAATAGGATAGTTCCTCCCTTGTTTCCCATTGGCAGCTCCTCTTTTGCATCGACTGTCTAAGTGTTGTTTCTCATGCTCCTTTTTTAATTTTACTATTCTAGGGAAATTGTGAACCTACGTGAAATCGAACACGCAACTCTTCTTATCCTTGCAGCCAGCTGCGTGGACCAACCGTGGACGTTTACTTCTCAACCGTCACGGTCATTAACAAAGTTTATTCTCATAGCTTTTCTCCCGATGGTTTCAATAGATTTTTCTATTTAGGTCTTCCATTCGACCAAGTAAGGTCATCATCAATCGTAAGGTCTCACTTCCGTATATATGATATTTCAAAAGCAAATTCGTGTTTTCCTTTTCCAAAGCTCGTTTACCAAATGAAGTTGATCCTCTTTCCCCTACATGAGCACTTATTGATGGAATGAGTACAGGAATTTTCCTCAGAATCATAGCGAATGAATACAATGCTGAAAAACAGTAAGGAATCTAGCGTTGATCTTAATCAGAACTTCATCACCCACTAACTCAATCAGACCAATTTTTTCGAGTCAAAAAAGAAAGGTTTTTTTCGAGGAGAGCCAAAGGGCAATTCTGTTTCCATTCTCCAGATCGTTAAAAAACAGATTTTTTTGTTTTTTTATTAGATCCGTATGATGGGATCGTAGGGCAAAAATTCTGTTTCCATTCTCCAGATCGTTAAAAAACAGATTTTTTTGTTTTTTTATTAGATCCGTATGATGGGATCGTAGCTTAGATATACGCCAAGGTTTCAGAGAGAAAGGAAATAGAATTTTTATTTGAAGACCGTCTGTTATCCACTGGGGCACTCATCATATGATGGCCAAAACACCTGAAAAAGTCCAGTTGTCTTTCTACAATCGCGTTACGCATATTAAACAAGGACGCAACGGCCACCGTTTACTACCATCTATCAGCATGTTCCTTTGTTTTATCTTATTTGAAGCAAGTAAAACAACACAGGAAATGATTGGTCATCCATGACAGCTGATACATAGCATCATAAATAAGTTTGTCACATGCGCTGGTTTAGCAAGAAATTAAACTAAGGAAGTTCAGTGCATTTATACATCTCTTGTTTTATTGAAAACATAAAGGGGTTCACGAAAAGAATTTAATGGGGGAAACAGGAGCCGCCACAACTCACCTTGGAGGACATCTCTGCAGTTTGATAATGCAGGTGTTCTTCGTGCCTTTGCACTTATGTTGCACATGCCTTCAGGCCGATAGGGTAATCATGTTACACCCCTAAAACCCAAATGCGAAATCTCTAACACAAGGACACAAGGAGTGATCTCAATCTAGAAACTAATGATCTAATCTGAAACAGTTCTGTTAGAAATGTCTTCTATGATGACGATAACAGAAAGAATCTTAAGTAGACTAGAAGCTGCATTATCCAACGTTGATACCTAAATATCACCATACTGTTTCGGACCTTCTTTAGTTTTGTAAAAGCAACTCAGAGGGTAATGAGTTCCAAACTTCTTCAAGATCTTATTAATGACATTATTTCATGTCGATTGATTAGAAATAAAGATGTGCAAGGGCATGTAGTTAATTAAAAGTTAGCTTTCACCACCATGGCAGTTTCTAGGATTTTCATGAGATTTTCTATATTTGTACTTTTTTACACAGTTAATCTTTTCTCCTTCTGTCTTTTATCTAGTGATGTATGATATGATAATATAGAATTTGGCAAAATCAAATATCTATTTAGTTTTATGAAAACTTACTTGAACCCGGGCCTTAACTTGGCAATATACATCCTATTTGTAAATTTTCTAAGCAACTAACTTCTGGATATCGTTTGAAGCCATTCATGAAAAGTTCAATGGCAGGAGCGCTTCTGATTCTCCTATTTTTCCTCAAGAGTCCCGAAATATGTAGTAGAATTCCTTCGTAACATGTACAAAGGTGCCAGATATTTCCTTTGGCGTTCCTTTATGGTTTTGTGTTCCTGCTGGAAGAAGTCGGTAATCTCTTGCTGACATGCTTAACATTGTTGACCAGAAAAATTTGACAGGCTAAAGTCCAGAAAGTAGGGAAGAACCACAAGCTTAGGCTGTCAAAGTACCGAAATCTTTTTGTCATTCCAAACAGAAATGTTCGTCATATGAATAAGAGCTCCAGTTTTTCACTGCAAAATTTGGACTTCACCTTAAGAGTGGAGAATTTTGTGTGAAGAGCTTTGGACCCGTTGAGGGCGTTGTCCTTGACCTTTTCACCTCCCTTGGGTCCTTGACCAAGCACTCTTCCCAACCTCCTTCTAAGAGTCAGCTTCTTCCTCCTTCCTGTGGTCTTCTTCCCCTCTCCCTGTGTGTGTGTTTGCAAGTTCGCTGGTTGGATCTGGTCAACAAGCTTAACGAAACGACTCTTGTCAACCCAATTGAAACTAATTGGCTAGGTACAATGGGACCTACTCGATGTGGTCAACTAGTTTCTCGATGTGCATGTCTCTATAGCGTGCATGTACGTGTGCGTGTGAAATATTCTACGTTTATGTTTATATCTGGGTGGCATTCTAAAAGGAAGATTCTGCAACATCTGCCTGCCAACATGATGCGTTTATGGACATGTGATTCTTTTCTGAATCTATTGTAGCAGAGACAGAACTCTCGATTTGGAAAGCTTTCCAAGTCATAAAATACCACTTTATGCTTGTGTTCAAGTGTTTTAGATCCAATGCGGTGCTATTCTAATCTCTTACTGGTCATCTGTCTTTAATAGAAGAGCTTCCTTACGTATCCTAATCTTTTTTTGAGTCTTTAATATCGTGTAGCAGCATAGTGGAGGCACATGCTATCACCTGAATGTTTGTTCTTGTGGTCCATCTGACAGAAGAGAAGATGGAACTGTTTAAGTGTGTACTGGTGTTTTGGATTCCAAAGGCAGCCCAACCGCATTGGTCATGCAGTTCTTCTTCCAGAACTTCCCTCATCAGAAAATGGCGTGCCCACAGGTCATCCTCAAGTTCCTACTCCAATGTTTCCATTTGTTGCACCTCCATCTTCTCCTGCATCTTTCCTTCAGTCTGAACCTCCATCTGCTACCCAATCACCTGCCGGTTTTCTTTCCCTCTGTTCTGTTTCTTCGAATGCTTATTCGCCTGGTGGCCCTTCTATTTTTGCTATTGGCCCCTATGCACACGAAACCCAGTTAGTCTCTCCGCCTGTTTTCTCTACTTTGACCACTGAACACTCCACTGCTCCCTTCACACCACCACCAGAGTCGGTCCATGTAACCACTCCCTCATCTCCTGAGGTACCCTTTGCAAAGCTAGTATCATCTGCATTAGATGCCAAACAAAAGGCCGATGATAAGGGATTAACCTTCACTCTGCCTTTCACACCTGTGCCTATTTCTGAGTTCCAGGCATACCAGCTCTACCCAGGAAGCCCCATTGGGAGTCTCATATCCCCTGGCTCAGCAATTTCTGGTTCAGGGACGTCCTCACCTTTTCCTGACGTTGAATTTTCGTCTAGCACTCTCTTGCCTATGTCTGCTTCTGCTGTGCTGTCTCAGAACATTGGACCTACCAAGTTATGCAGCACGGAAGGATCTTTGAACACATAGAAGTCTATAGAAAAGCAGCATCCCGGTCTTGGATTACCCGAGCCATTGCCTAATATTTTAGCAGAGAAGCTGCGGCCTGATGATCAAATACAGGTGAAGCAGATACCCGACACGGTCTACATTGGTGATTTGCATGACGGGAGTATGAACCGTCAACTGGTTGATGACCGGCTTTCATTTCGCTTGCCAACCGAGGAAGTTGCAAACCGCCATTCTCTGAACTTTGGGTTTGCAGAAGGCCTTGGAGGGTGCATGCCCGAGTCGCCCGTGCTGATGGCTGTTAGCAGAAAGCTTTCCTCTGAAGCTTTCATCTCAAGATCTGATTTATGGCTGGATGAACAAGCGGAAGATCAAAGCATCGGTGTTCTTCTATGACTGCAAATTCTGAGGTAGCTTGTGTTACCTCTGAAGGAAATTCTTGTGATGGCAATGAAGCGGTTGATGTGGCTTCAGTGAAGGAATTCAAATTTGATAACATTGACAACACCGGCGAGCCAACCACCATCACCAGCTCCGAGTGGTGGACAAACGAAAAATCAGTGGCAAAAGCAGGATCAGTGAAATGGGCATTCTTTCCCGTGATGCAGCCAGGCATAAGCTAATGAGTGGGGACGCTTTCTCTCCCGCTTTCTGCTACCAGGTAGGCATCTCTTTTCGCCTTTGAGTTTGTTATTCAAGATATACGCAGAAGAAATTCAAATCGTCTGTTTGTAAAAGGATGGGAAGTTATAGCCGAAAGGGAATTGAGAATGCATTTTGGTGGGAAGACCATTAAATTGGGAACGGAGCTTCTGTGTTGCACACAAGGGAAGAAGTCTCTTATTGGATAGCAATCGCAGTAACAGATCGTAAGAATGTGCAGAAATAAGTTGGTTGTTTCTGTTAGTCTTTGGTTAAGGTTAGAATTCTCTCAACTTAAAAGCTGAGAATGACAATGGCCTCAAGAAATATGTCGTTTGAAGTGGATGATTCGAGGATGTAATTGTTAATTTATAATGATTTAGAAATAATCGAGATATAAATGTGTATTCTGTTGGCAAATTTTCAACGATTGAGAGGGCGCATTGTTGGACTTGGTAAACCTTTTGATCCCATTGCAGAAATTTGCAGCTTATGACAGTAAGTAAACCACAATGGGAATGTAAGAATTCATGCAGCCGAGTACGGCAAGTGCTGGTGAAGATCTGATATTGGTTTTGGTTGCGTAAACTTTCTGCTTGTCTTTGTTTAAATTTGTTTAATCACGGGGCAATATGTGTAGGCTCAAGCCGGAGTCGACCTAGCCTGAATGACTCAACCTCAGACTCCTGCGAACTCAGAGTTGGAGAAACTCGTTCCACTGGAAATTTCTCGCGCCATAATATTATGACCTAATTCTAAACATTAGTGTACTTTAGCTCTGCCTTCTGGTTTATCTCTTTTATAACAGAAGCATCATGGCGGTTGCAACATAACCCTAATCTTATTCTTATCTTTGTGCCGTTTCCCTTTGTTCATTTTGTTCTTTAGGAGTTCCACCCTAGTAAATATTGTAAATATCCAATATGATATATGATACGGTAGTCACATATCAATAATTGATTTAATACGATCCTCATACTTGCATTGAGTGTCTATCCTGCTGTATCAGTGTGTATTGTATCCAATGATATCCTTGTATAATACTTATCCTGCTGCATCACTATGTATCACGTTTTACGAGGGATACCAATGTATTATATACCGTAAGATACTCTCATTTCCTATGTCTTGTACTTTTAAATTAGCTGTTTTTAAACAAAGAAGAACGTATACTGTTTCCAGTCTGGCTTAATCCGGTCCATTTCACGGCAGTTTCACGGGTGAAAGATGTCTACCTGTGCCTGTGTAATGCGCGCGCGCGTGTGTGAGAGATGAATATTTTTGGAGTTGATTCGCATTGTCAATCCAGGAAATGGTTCTCATCATTGGGTTGGGTGCAACTATAATTTCTTCACATAATGAACAGCTTTGGCAGTCATAGTTGATTCAATGGGCTATGGTAAAAGAAAACCCTTCACCACACTTAGAGACTGATTAAGATCATGCAACCAACTAATAAAATCATGTTTGGAGTCAATCTGATGCACTAGTCATGATACACAAAGATCTCGCTACTCTTGCAAAACCAATAAAGGCCATGAATACCAACTAATGAGAATTTACAAGCTTGAACCAACAGCCAAAGTTCTTTACCCCTTCCCAATTTTTCCAGTGCCTGATCGAACATGTTCAAAGAAATCAGTACTGTAAAATCTTGTTAGAAACAGTATATTTGAAATGATTTGCAACAACAATATTCAAAATCTCTCGAAGCACAACTTGTTACAGACTGCAAATTTTCACCATCTATAAAGAGACAAACATCTGGCTTCCTTGTTATCAATATCAAGAGTAGGTGGATGGTAACGCAGGATGCTTCTTCGCCAGTTTGCAAGTGCTGCACGAAGGCTGCAATTGGACATGCAGCCAGGCACCAGAAAAGTTATAATGGAATCTGATAAGGAGACTGCAAGTACATGAAGAAAGGTCATCTAATTCCGAAAATGACCTGTAATACAAAGTAACATATATTAGGTTTTGCCCTCTTCCAGTTCACTAAGGACGTGCAGTTGGTGCAGAGTTTTGACTACCATGGGAATCAACCCTCTGCCTAAAGCAATGCCCTGCATAGGCTATTATCCGAGGATCTAATATTCAAGGTTCTGTGCTGCGGGAATGCAACCAAGTCTTTACCTCGCAAGCATGATTTGCTTGGGTATAAAATCAAACATGAAAGAAACTAAAGTTCAGAAGCTTTCTCTTTGCATGTAGTTTTATGGTCATTTCAACTCAATTATGCCTTTATCACCCATTGCTATAACAAATTCCACAGAAAGTCTCAACCTTCTAGTAGAAGTACAGATGCCTAAATCCTCCTTGTGTGTGTCCATGTGTGCACACAGAAAATGAACAATATAAAGAGGAACCACTCTTTCGATTAAAAACCTTGAGGACACCAAATCCTTTACGAGCCAACTAGAAATGCACTGACAAAGTGTGGATATCTGCACAAATGCGATTCAGAGAATGGGATTCCTATGCCCCGCTGCTTTAGATCACCTCTAGGACACAAATTGGAACTTATTGGTCTCATCTCCAATTTGTGCAGATATCTGCACTTTGTCAGACTCATATGAACCAAAAACACTATGTCTTCTCTTACATACAGTTCGCAACTGTTAATCTAGTAAGTTTATTTTTATCTCTTTCATGCTGATTCACAAAGCATTTTATTTTGCTTCTTATAATTGTTTCTACTTTTATTTTACAACTTATGTACAACAAACAACAACAACAACTAAGCCTTTTCCCATACTAGATGGGGTCGGCTACATGGATTATTTGTTTCCACATAGCCCTATCATGTGCCATGTTAGCAGTTAACCCACAATAAGCTAGATCATTCTTTATTGTTTCTTTCCAACATTTTTGTAGTCATCCTCTACCTCTTTTAATACTTTCAAAATCTAGTTTTTCATACCTTCTTACAGGTTATTCTTTTGATCTTCTTTCTATATGTCCAAACCACTTTAAACGATATTCTCTCATTTTATCCTCTATTGGTGTCACACATAATTTATTTCTAATAACTGCAGTCTTTTCTTGTATGACCACTCATCCATCTCAGCATCTTCATTTCTGTCACAGACATCTTTTGTACATGTTGATGATTAACTGCCCAACACTCAAAACCATAAAACATCGTAGGTCTAATTGCTGCTCTATAATATTTACCTAACTTTAATGATATCTTCTTATCACAAAGAATACTTGATGCTCCTCTCCATTTTAATCAACTAGCATTAATTCTATGCGTAACATCTTTATCAATTCTTCCATCACTCTGAAAAATTGACCCTAGGTATTTAAAACTTTCTTTTTGGGAGATGCAATGTGTTTCTATGTCCTCTGAAGTAACCAAATGATCAAACTTATATCCCATATATTCTGTCTTTGTTCTACTAAGTCGGAAGCCTTTGCTTTCTAATGTTTCTCTCCATAGTTCCAATTTTCTATTAACTTTTTCCTTAGACTCCTCCACTAACACAATGTCATATGCAAATAACATACACCAAGGTACTTCATCTTGAATATGTTTTGTTAACTCATCAATCACCATTATAAACAAGTATGGACTTAAAGTTGATCCTTAATGTAACCCAATATTAACTTCAAATAAGTTTGTCATTCTTTCATGAGTTCTCACGCATGTTTTTGCACCATCGTACATGTCTCTTATAAGGTTTATGTATGTCAATGAGATACCTCTTTTTTCCAAGATTCTCCAAAGAACCTCCCTCGGTACCCTATTGTAAGCTTTTTTTAGATCAATAAATATCATGTGAAGATCTTTCTTTTTTGCTCTAAAATGTTTCATATTTTTTTAAATGTTACAACTTATGTATATTGACATATATTTATGAAATGTGTTAGGTATCTATATTTGTGTGCTTGTTCTTGTTAGGTATCTATATATTTCTTGACATTTTTTTGGAGTTAATTGCATATTTGTGTGCTTTAGTTATGGTGCACTGCTAATCCTGCTATCATCCCCGATGCTAATGCTTTCTTGGGGCTAAAGATTGATTTCCCACCATCTGTTGTTGATGATAGAGAGCTGAACATAACATACTCAAGATTTTGAGAAGCTTCTACTTGTCATACGGCCAAAAGAAATGCTCTGACAGTTTATAAACGAGTACTCTATGCATAATAAGAATGAAAGACAAACCAAATAATGAGGAACAGCGACAAGTGCTGCCGCCATGAGGCACATATCAGATTGAAATTTCATAATTCTTTCTCTTAAGGACAATAGAGAACACTCTTTCCCTTATTAGAAAATGGAAATGACAAAGTAGCCATGTATGAACGGAAAGCAAAATATCTTCAAGGTTTTGCCCTAGAAAGTAACATCTTTGAAACTAAGCTCCGGTTGTTTCCCCAGATTGTCCACCCAACAAGCTCCAATACCCACAACCTCCAAATTGCAAATCATCTTTAACCTTTATTTTGCAATCAATCAGCTATGAAAGGTAATCAACATTAACTATTAAGGAAATGACACAAACTTTCCCAGCCATTCACAAATAGATTCGACCAACTAACCATTTTTAAAACTACTTTCTAGGCCAAAATCTCACTAGTTCATGCATGCTTGCAGTTTCCCCTACAAAATCCCTTGCCCTACCAAGCGTTTTACCTTCTTCCTCATTTGCACCTTCAACTCCCGCTCTGCCTCCAAGGAAGAGACAACATGTCCGGTTTTTCCACTCAGTTTACAGACACCTTATGAAGAAGTAGAAGGCATGGGATCATTACTAGAAAAAAGATTGAAATATGTCTTCTCTTGCCTTTGGGCAGAAACGTACAGGACTATGCTACATGTAAATGCTTTTGATGTGTGTTTTGGAGAAATATCTGCAAGAATACAAAACTTTCGTGCATTTTGGGTTGTGAAGACATTGATTTTATGTTTTCTACGAGGTTCCATGTTTTTCTGGTCTGTCATGGTATGGAACATTCCCACTTTGGTGTAGAAGCAAAGAAGCGCTGACACTTCACTTTAGCCAAACGTGAACATTGTTGTCAACAAATCAAACCCGAGGCATAGCAAGCGTAATTTCCAGTTATCATACCTATGAAGAGTCAAAACAGGCCAATTACATAAGGCACATCCAGTCATTTCTTGGTTAACATGATGCCTTCTGCATTGCATTGAATCACAATATTCAATGTCAAATTCAACCGTCCTGTTATTCCAACAACAACCACTCTAACAGATGAATTAAAGCTCTTAAGTATCTCTTATTCTGCAGGTAAAGAGTTCTCATGGATGAAACAGTTAAATTCCAGATCTTCATCTCCATAAAAAGTGACAAAAAGGGGCATATCGACCGCCTTAAATCCTTTCTCTTTGTTTATCCACACTATCTTTGGCATGGAAGAGTCAGAAAAAAATTGTATGTCATACTACATACAATAGATTTCCCATCAAGCAGGAATGAAGATCCTTGAAAAGATAGAGGAATATCAATAAACAACAAATGGCACCATCTCTGATTGCAAGAATTATCTAACATTCTTGACCTGGTGGTTGGTAGCTTGAGCCACGCTAGGCAAACGTGTGTCCATGCCAAGAATGTATACATGCCTGAAAATTGCTTACGTGGAATAAGATCATCACCAACCCTAATATGAGTGCAGCATTTAATCACAAAACTAAGGTTTGTGGTTCCAGGAAACAACAAGTTGCCAAGACAACCTAGATTTTCTCTTGATTTGCAAACAAATTCCCTTTCCAGGGAACAGCAATAACTTCAAACAACTTTCTTAGCAAACTGAAGATATTAATAATCTTAAAAAGCGGAGAGTATTTCCAAACACCTCTTTGATAGACCACTTGTCCAGGAAATAAGTAACAGTGCCTTCCGGCTCACCACAAAATGGATCCTCCACAAGGCAATTCTTTGTGCTTCCATGCCACAGTCAGCTCCTTGACTGTATATGCGCTTCGAGACATTAGTTCACCTCCACTACTAGAGAAAAAGTTAACCACCAACGATCCGGGAGCATGCTGCTCTCAGACATTTGCCTACAAGTCCAGAGATATTTTTGATGTTGGAGGAGTGGCTAAGCTACAAATTTCAAGACAAGAGCACTCTTTTCTCTTTCTTTGACACATTACGCTCTGCAATTGTAACAAGTTTTAAGACAAGCTTGCATACACCCTACACTCTGCTTTTTCAATCATTTTCCAAATGTTGATAGTTGGTGATTGAACAATAAACACATTGAGGTTTTCCAAGTATTTAGTTGAAGTTGAACTTGTTTAGCAATTAGACTAATAAAGTTGCTTCATATTACCTATGGACAATGAGATGAGAATACAGCTAGTTTTCTACTTTTAGTTTTGACATGCAAGAATACAAAAGGTAGTAATAGAATAGAGAATGAATTTCATTAATGGATTAATCTGGAGCTATCGTTCAAAAAATTATTCAACATGCTCAACAGGGATAAGAATGCCAACAAGATTCAAGACCTCCATTTCACGATTATTCAACATACTGCATGTAACGTTTATTGAAAAAAATATAGGTAAACTAACAATTCGAGAGATTTCCAAACAAGCTTGACTTATCAAATACCTGAACAACAAGGTACCGAACTTCAACAAACGCTGAGGGAAGAAACCGACGACGCTAGGTTTCTTGCAAAATCTACTTTCTCAAATTTCTTAAAAGAGCTACTGTATTTCAACTTACCCCGGAAGTAAGAACCAGCCCTTATTTTTAAATTTACTGTCTTGCCTCCACCCAAAAAGAAACAACTACAACAGTGTTTCATTAGGAAATGGGTAATGCAACTGTCATATTGTTTCTCGAACATTCATGGAAGCCAGAAATGGGTAATAGAAAATTTCCATCAAAGCATGTAGATACTCCACTTTAAACATGAGGCCCTGCAGCAATAAAGTATATGTTGCTTTATTGGAGTTGAACGCTAATCTCACACAAGATCGAGCTCAATCGCATCTTAGAGTCCATGTAGCCAACCCCACTTCATGTGGGAAAAGGTATGGTTTTGATTTTGTTCATTTTAGGATTGAGTAACAGGTTGAAGCAGAACATCTAGAAAGATGAACATGGATCCGGGGAACGTGCTTTCCATAACAAGGACTGTTTATGTAGAAGAGAATTTGACCGAAGAAAGCAAGAATAAAAACATTAGAAGTATAAACAGAAAAGGAATTTTGTCTCATTTACTACTCGCAACTATCTTCCTAGCAGTACAGTCAGATTGCAACCAAAATATCTGAATTTTAACTTAAAACTTACCTAATTCACAAGAAAAGCTGTGCTTCTGCTTGATGGGCGTCAAAACAGCTTCCTTTTGCTCCTGAAGATCCTATCTCTCCTGCTATAAGCATAAAACACGCCAGAGAAGATCAAAACCGTCATGCCGAAAGATGCCCACGGAAAAGGCGGATCCTTGAAACACTCAAGGGAAGCTTCTAGCTCTTGCGATGCATAATAAACCAATGTATGGATGGCATACAGATCATGATCGGAAGACTTCATATAAAACAACGCCGTATTGAAATCCAGATGGGATAATGCAGAGACCGCCCTCTCTATTTTGTACTTGAGCACATTCCATCTCTGCACAAACTCGACATAGCGATTCTTCTTAAGAAGGCTCTTCGTCCCTCCATACCTCGCAATCGCATCTAGCACATCGATTGCACTCGTTATGGTGTAATTCAACGTCATCAGAAGGACGTTCCGCCGGGCGGCGTCCTTCTGAACGAAGGATAGGGACGAGAGGTCCGAAAATGGGCCAAACGGGGTCTGCCCAACGCTCCAAGTGTAATCGATCAGTGTGCTGTTATGACGAAGGCTCCATGCTATGTGGGTAGGAGAGACTCCCCACATGCTTTGAAGGATTGAACCCACAATCGCCCTCTCGAGCTCACGGGCTTGAACGATCACATGGCGGCCATTGCAGCTATAGTCGCTCACGCTCTGTGATCCACGCGTCCTCGCTGCGACTACCATATCCCTGAACGCGACGGCTTGATGGTACCGATCGAGCAATAACAGTTTCTCGAAGTCGAGATCGAATACATAGACGGGGATGATTCTGCCTATTTCTTCATCAATTGGGGGAATCTTAGCAGTTCGCCTCAATTCTTCACCCGATCTCGATATGATATCGTGCAGAGTCTTGGAATCGAGATACTCGTTCACAATCAGTGTGTAATTATCGAACAGGAACCGCGAACTGTATGAATTCATTGCTTTTGTGACAGCAAACGTGCAGATGGCGCAACTGGAGAGCTTCACTTCATACTTCTCGAACTTCAGCTTCTGCTGGCCGAGCAATATCCCGCCGGCGGCTGCCTCTTCAGAGAACGTCTTCTGGATTGCCGCGAAATCGAGGCCTCGAAAATCCTCAGTCTCTGATTCAAAGATGTGGATGAAACGAACGATCAACGTGTTCTCGAAGAAGACGGGTATCCGAAGCGAAGGCACCAGCAAGGATCTATAGGCGCTCCAGATCAAAGAGGCCACGTCGGCGTAGAAGGCCTTATCTGACTTCGGTCGGCCGTGAAGAGCCGCAAGAGGGTGAAACTCGCCGGGGGCAATGACGCCATCGCCCGAAATTGAAGGACCGTAATTCACCGGTCCGGCGGAAAGATCCACCCACATATACCTCTCCTTTGCCATCCACACCGTTCCGAGACACCGTGAAAACGCCAAGGATTCGTCAGTCTCGCCACCTGAGTATGCATACGGCTTCGAATTAGGGCTCAGATTGAGGAGATAGATCGTGTACCCTAATTTTTGCTTCCGCTTCGCGAAATCCTCCGCGACGATCTGATCAACGACGTGGAACGGCACGGCGTGTAAAACGGATGGATATCGCATCGCCGAAGGCGACGAGTCGATGTACTTCTGGATAGCCTTGTGGATCCTGACATCGAGTGACGGAGACGACGGCTGAGCGAAGTCTACCTGAAGTCTGTGCTTGACAGAGAGGCGATGGGAAGGCGGCGAGAAGGCAGAGGTGACAACGGAGAACTCGTCGGAATCGTGAGCTGCAGAGAGGAATCCGGAGAGGGGCTCGCCGGAGGCGGGGAGGTGGAAGCCGACGAGGGTGAGGTCCAGGTGGACGGCGACGGTGAGGCCAGATAGGAAGGAAAGGTAATCATTTAGGTGAGAGAAGGAGGAGACGGAGAGGGATCGCCGGACAGAGGACGGGAAAGAATGAAAGGAGTCGTTGACGGCATGGGGATCGCGGCGGAGTTGATCGGAGAAGAAAGAGTCGAGCCCAGGGATCGATTGAGAAGAAGAGGCAGAGTAGGAGAGAAGGAGAACAGTGAAGAAGGGGAACAGGGAGGATGGCCACATTTCCCCGGTGGAAAACGGCCGGATCCCGGCGATCAAGCGCTAGGATTTAGGGTTTCAGCGACGGGGCGCAATGATAGAGAAGATCAGGAGGGAGACGGTCGCGGGTTTTCTTTTCTGTGGTAGAAGAATGACGAAATTGCCCTTATCTTGCTTTTTGACATTTTGTTTGACCGTACCGTACAGGAGTTTGGGATGGACACAGGAAGACGAAGAATGACGGATCGGGTTACTCGTTTCCTTAATCCGGGTTGTATAATGTGTTGTGAAAAACCGTTAAACAATGATCGCACAACCAAAATAAACCTTAATCAAACGATACTAAAAATAAAAGTAAAAGCAAAATCATAAACTTATACGTAAAGTCGCTCTTCCGAATTTACCTTAAAGGAATATGTGCTTCACTATTAATTAATACGAGTATATCCGCTTTCTCTCGAGATAAAACTCATACACAACTCAAAGAACACATACCTAACTTCGAATAGACTTTGAACACACCTCAGTCTATGGCTGAAGCAGGAAGAAAAAACACCCACATGCATAATAACAACCCAATTCCTCTAATCCAACCATCATATTATACTTTCATTAATTGTATCTTTCGGTTTGAACCATTACCTAAGTTATCCAATATTATTCTTACTGGAACTAAATTGAACACACGTCTTTAACTTGAACGGTATAAAAGTATCTATTGATAATAATATAATAAAAAGCTATAGCGTGATCTATATGGATGATGTATTAATTGCCATGCATCAATATCCTATATCATAATTGACTTCAGGAAACAACCCAATTCCTCTATTGCAGTCACACAATGTTAATCACTTAGTGATCTCTCACTAAACTTGCAGTCACGACACTTTAGGTTTATAAGAGATAGACACACAAATACCCCTAAAGCATACCAATTAAAGCAAAAAACTGCTGGCGAAGGCTTCATCCTTGCATAAATCTGCTGTTGACTACTTTAAATAGCAACTAATGTAGAATGGGTATGCCCTTTATAGACTGAACCTAGAAGTCCATTTCCAATTCTTAGAGCTGGATCAAAATTGTTTGTGGCATCAACCAATTGAGAATGTGAGAACATTGTGAATGAAGACATTGCTTGGTCGTGAGGTTGATCTTGTGCCTCAAGCCTCTCAGACGCTCCCCATGAGTGAAAGTTGAATCTCTTCTTGCTTCATTAGCAATTCATCTAAGAGGCTGTTGAAGCTAGATCTTTCAGCCTCAAGTGAAATATTTTCATCTGATACTCTTTTAAACTCCTCTTCGCGTCTTTCCAACTCTGCGTTTATCCTGACCAACTCTGCAGTAAGGGACAGGTTCCCTTGTTCTCTCTGTTCTTTTTCTTCCGCAAACTCATCTTCTTTTCTCTTTATCATAGTTTTAGTAGCAAATTCTCATCAGAGACTTTCGACAACTCTGTTTTAAGTTTTTCCAACTCTTGCATATGAGCTGACCGTTCTTCAACCATTAGTCTTTTCTCTTCTGCCAGCAGATCTTCAGCAACCATGGCCTGTTTGAGGAGAATTTAATATAAATGCATAAACAGATAAACAAAATAATCATAACCACTGAGACCTGACTTTAACTTTCACAGTTATTATTCATCTTAAGTATTTGATTTAAGAAAAACTGCTAAGAGTAAACAACTTGAAAAGCCAATGAGCAGAAACTTATAACAACGTGTATGGTAGTAGTTCAACAGTATCCAAACCTCTCCCATATAGATACCAGAACTGCATCATGTAAAAGCTTCAAGATTGTGGTAGACATGGTATAACTCTCATATGTTATGCTTGATCTACCATCATCCTACCTCTGAAAACCTTGACCAAGTGGCCGCCCACGTGTCCCAGAGAGTGGAAGAGAGAGTCAGGTCTTCAATCTGCATTTTGGGTCTCAGATAATTCATTTAATGGGAATGCTGATTATGTTTTGTCCACAATATCAAATTCCTCTTGTCTATATTTTGCCTAATATGACTTGCCCTCACTAATGTGAGTATTTTTGAATATCTGGTTGTAAGATTACATCTTAAAATGGCCCGTAGACTCTTTGCTCAAATACTGTGCATTTTCCTTTTGAGATGAAAAAGATAGGCTGACAAAGAAGAACCACATTTGCACAAGGCTATGAAGAGTTTTGCATATTTACATGCTTTTATGAAGTTATGACATACTCAGGGAGGGCAGTCCAACACCGTAGAAATCTTAGACCTCAATAAGTAAATTTTGGTACCTATTTGATGTGATAGGGAGCCAGGTGGGCTTAGTCCAGATCTTGGTAGAACCCTGTATAGAACATTCAGCACTGGGCACATCCATATGGGTTCTTCAATAACAAAGTATCAATTTTATACCTCTAGTTTTTGTCATGCCATGGAACAATGGAATTTCTCTAATACATTAGCTTGAGCTTACCCTCTGTAGGGCTTCCGATGCATCCTTTTCTGCTTTCTTACGTTTTTCAAACTGCCAATATAGTTGCCCTGTTGCACGTGCAAGTTGATGATGCAAGCTTTCTACTCTTTTCAAGTTTCCCTGCACATACATGAAAAAAGGAGTCACACATGTAGTGCTGGGATCACCTCTCTTGTGGTAATATACCCTTATCCAATACTAAGAATCGTGATTGAAGGACAGTTGTCCATTAAGGACAACAGTGAAATTGAAACTGTATCAAGTGTAGAAATCTAACACTGGTTTGTCCTATTTTCTGCATGCATCAAGTTTAATCCAGGTCAACGCAATTTATTTTGAAAAGGTGCTCATCTATAGCAAATGTGAACCAACTTACTTCATGTTGGAAATCAAAGGCATCTCGCACTGATTTATGTTGCCGATGCAGTTCCTGCAACTGCTCCTCCAGTGCTTTCTTGAACATCGCACGCAATTCGTCTAATTCTTCTATGTTTACCTGCAAAATTTCAGCTAGACCAAATCACAGGGAAGATAATTTGAAGCTTCAACAGGTGTCCCACATAAAATCTTAGCTCTCTCACTGTCCAGTATATATGAATTTCATAAAAACTATGACAAATATAAGCATTTATTAGGTGTCAATATCCCGATTCTATTTATATTCTTTCTTCCTCAGACTTAATATTTTAAGCACAAGTTCCTTGCATATATAATGGGAGCTAACCACATAAGTTCACAGTTATTAGTTGAGAACGCATCACCGTTGTTTGAGAGGAAACACATTCTACATCTCAATATACGAATCTTGATCCGCGCATAAAGCCACTTGAGTAAGTCTTGCATGCCAGCAAGTCAAACTCCTTCAATTCTCTTCTTTCAATCTAGTTCCACACATTAAAGAAATGGGCAAAAGAAAAAGGTCCCTAATGCGCATGTCCTTGGTTCTACAAAATGAATGCATTGGTAACCACAAGCAGATGCACAGTTCATATCACAAGGTAGTCCTTGTGAGAAAGAGATTAACCCCACAAGATTGGATGAACCAAGTTAGTTTTTTGCTTCATTAAATACAACACCGTATCTCAACTTATCCCAGATTATCAGATAATAGATGAGTTCAGATCAACTACCAATCCAATAAAACAACGAAATAAAGAAACAAAGAATCTAATGCAGCATGGTTAGAACTTAGCTGCGCGAAATCCATATTCGTATTTTTGGTTATAGAATGACTAGAGTTCTTCTCGTCGCCTTCATTGGCTTCGGAAAATGAAAGGTTGAGAAGTAAACTACGAAGGAAGAGAGGCCCCAGGAGAGACTCTGCTTCACCTCGAACATCATCAAGCAAAAGGGATAATATGCGAAACTGTTGGCCCTTGTGCTGAGACTTTATTTCCCGCGTTTCCTTATTCTCACTCTTCTCCTCCGTTCGGTCCCCCAACGTTCATCGTCGGATTTGACTTTCACAAAATTTCATACAGAGAGCTTGGTTTGAAATTTACCAAACCGACCCATATGTTTTTGAAATAAGAAATGCCATCTGGTGTGGGCAAAACGTAAAGAGCTGACACGACACGGGCATAAGCTGGCGTATTTCTGTGATGGTTCAGAAATTTATTTTGAAAACAATCTTCTAAAGGAACTGAGAAAATGGAAGCCTGCAATTGTTTTCATTGTAAATGAGAAAATGTATTGAATTTCAATTATGGAGAAAACTCTACCAAAATCTAAAATTTGCCTTCAAAAGTAACATTTTAAATGTTTGGTTGATTTTTCTCTAAGCATGCTTAAGTACTAGCATATTTATATCTAAACAAATCTCAATCATTCATTAGAAATGATTAAAATTTGAAATAAAAGAAAAAAGTATGGATACTTTTCTAAAAAGATTTATTTTACTCTTTCATACTTTTATTTTAAAATTTAAATCTCAACCATTAATCAACTTAAGTTGAATTGTTATGAGTTGTTTGGATTTTTTAGCACTTAAGCATGACTTATAACTCCTAGATCAACCATCAAGCACCCGAAAGCCCAGAAAACACCAATGAAACCAACCGTAACACGATGTCAGGAGGCCTACATAGACGCAATTACAAACCCTCCCAAATGACCACACCAACCGAACATTTGAAAGGGTGAAGAGAATCCACGAGGCAACCATTCATTGTAACACAACTGATAGAATCATAGAGACTCACAATGTCGATCCTCCGGCTGCAGCCAAAGGAAAGACAAATGATAGCCAAGCACCTGCACAGCCTGTAGCGACCACACCACCATGAAGCCGCTAGCTGATGAGGCCAATGCGCCAAGACATGTATTGGATATAAGTTGACTCCATGTGTATTTAAAATGCTTAGCATGGTTTGAATATTTGCATATAGAACTTAAACGAGTAGGTGCAAGAAATTAGAACATATCATATGATGTTCAGGGATGTCTCAAAACTTGGCAGGAACAAGTCGACTGAGGCGCTCTCTTTTTCTTTACAAAGTAGGAGTCGGGGACTGATTTTTGGACGGTTAGGAGCCGCTACTGTTATTGAGAGGATAGAGAGATCCTACCATGAACATAAGAATAGGGTTTTCAGCTAAAGGGGTTGGCACTGACAAGACCCACCAAGTATACTATTACAATGGAGGATACCTGAACTAGGTTTATACTAATCACACTTGGTAGAAACAAGTCGCAGAATATGATTTTGATTTTTCCTTTTACCCACCATGCTTACGCTCTTAACTACTTCAATCTCTGTTTGACTGAATTCAACAAACGCAAGAAGTCGGAAAAAGTAGAAAATCCACAAGAAAAATCCCCCGTTATGGTATTGTTCTCACACCAGTAATGGCCGAATCACACTGAACTAGCGCAGTTGGCCGGATGTAGAGGACATTGGTGTCAGCCTCTAGATAAGAGGTTTCCATTGTCTCTGTTTTCTGAATAAGCAGAGTAGTTTCAGGGGATGTGCCTGCCCGGTGGCTGCTTTCTTTGTTAATGCTGCTGCTGTCGCTGAGGCTTTTCTACTGCTATAATTAATAAAACTGAAGGCCACCATGCACCAACCTCAGATATGTTTATCAGTAAAATGTCGGATGGGTTTTGTTACTTGTACAGTAAAGAGACTTGTCCTTTTACAGTTGCAGTCAACAAACAATGGTCATGGGATATAATCTGTCTTCCCATGCAAAACTTTGGCAATGTTAGATGATAAATTTTGTAATTCCTGAACAGAATTGACAGTACACACTAGATACATCTCCAATAAGGTCTTGCCTCTTGCTAGGCTGCACTTAATTATGAGACACCTCAATCCCAAGCAAAGTTCATCATTAGTTTTTCATCTGAAGCAGGAACACAACTCAAATACGTATAAAGAACGATGAAACAACCACCCCCAATCGATAATTGGGGAGAAAGAAAAAGCAGTACAGAATTTACAAGCAGGAAGCATTGACAAGATACAGTCAAGCTAGAAGAATGGACACAAAGTACGCAGGGAAAGCACATTGCTTTCAGTTTCACACAATGTTCCCGATGGTACAAATAGTGTAATGTAGAGAACGATGCATTCAGCACGCTGCAGAAGCGGAACCCCCTAGCCACTCTTCGATCACGGAGAGAAGTGCACGATTGGGTGTAAGGTTCAGATGACTGAGTTCCAGATTGGTCATGGGAGACGTCTTATGGCCACCTCTGAACCACTCTGTTATCGCCTCTCGTTCATAGGTGAAACCATCAGCTGCCACTTGAGGATCACGCATAATTTCCTACGGTCAACAAATAATCAATAACATTGACATGAGAAACGAAAAATATTAGGGTGAACCATACGAATGCAGATCTTTCTTAAGCAAAATATATACATTGGTTCTTTTTCTTAGAGAACCTCTAAATAATCAAATAAATGAGAACCCATTAATACCACATGGCAAATATGGTTTCGCAATTATTCTAGTTTCTGTACCTGTCACAACTACGAAAAGGGTGCATTTTCAGCCATGAAAACCAGCTTTTCAAGCAAAACTAATCTGCAAAAGAATTTCTTCTCATTTTCTTTATATTTGTCATGTGGAGAGCGAAATAGTATCATATAAATACTTAATTCCTCATGTTTGTACGTGCATTACATAGGACCTTTTGGAGCATGACAATAACTGAGTTCCTAATTATGTATTCAATATTCAAATTTTAAAAACTAATTGCATCCTAAAGAGGTGAATCTCTGGCCAGCCCGAGGAACCGTGCAAAAGAGAGACCTAGCTCAATAAATGAACTCCTAAACCAAACATGATTCAGATGCATATGGGCAAGGAGAGTAGTCCAAGCCTCAATCATCTGATTTCCCAGATGTTGAAATTGAGCACTCTATTTCCTATTATCAATATAAGTATGCCATGAGAATCCACCTTCCCTCAATGAATGGGAAGGGCATGGCGTTGAGAATATTAGCTTCCTAAATGAACACAATAGATGATCAGAAGATCCCTCAAATATCCTCACCACACAGACCATTATATTTCACCTTTCATCTCCAAAGCAACAGAACAGAAGCGCATGCAATCCACAGGATTGCAAGTGCTAGATAAAGCTTAACTAACAATATAGCTATTCTCGTGAGCTTCAGTGAGAGAGGAATATTTTCCCACAAGTTGTCCAAACCGCTTTGTTGGACTTAAAACATAAGCTCTTACCTTCATGAACGACTTGATCCAACATAACCAAAATGCTGCGAATAGTGAAACCAGCAAAGTAGGCCCACCATCGATATTACTCACTCAGCTATTTTTGTTGAAGATTTAAAATGCATATGAAAATGTAAATCATTTATTTTTTCCCAAGACTAATGGTGGAACCAGCAGAGAACTTCAAAAAGAAAAAAAGATATTCCCAACAAAAAGTACTCCGTTAGAAAGAAAGATTGTAACCATGTGATGACAGCTATTGGATCATCTGGATTCTTCAACTTCCCTGAACAATATGTTCCTTTCCATATTATTCCAACATAAACTTCAAAAAGCTTAAAAGCAGGTGTTTCAAGTGTGCGTTACATATTTTTGTTACATAGGTTCAGTCTATCCACAATGATGAAAGTAAATATATGTTGAATATGATGGATACCAAAAACAAACAGTAGGAAAATTTCTTCTAACCTGACAAATGGGGCAGATGATATGTGAGGGAGGTTCACGGGGCCTGTATTGGACTTGCTGGGGCGTTGCAGATGCAGCTGAAGAGTCCTTCAGTAGTTTAGATATACTCTCAATGTATGATTCCAGGTCAGGCAAGACATTCTCGTCTTCAGCATCCCAACACTCCAAACCCAGCTTTGCTAATTGCACAGCTACCGTTGGTGGCCACTCACCCGCACTTGGATCAATGACATCCTTCAAATTTTTGTTCTGCACAGCAGCCCGAACTTCTCCAATGTGTTTTCCACCCCAAAAAATGTGAAAGCGTCTTCCTGAAACCATTTTAAATAACAGTTAAGAAGAGGGATCACCACACCCATGTGACAGGTGAAAGGATTCTTAGTCTAACAAACATTGCGCTTCAACTTTGTGTTGCCCAATATTATTCCAGGTTGACAAACACAAAATGCACACCTATATTTAAGTGAAAAGATAGCCTAACTTATAAGGGCACCTAGTTTCCAGTCCAGCAGAAAAAATGAATGATCAACTAAATGCCAACTTATTCGTCCAGGTTAGGGATATAAATTGAGTTCCTCCTCTTTCTTGGTCGGATATCCATAGTGGCATTTATAATTCTTACTTGCTCCTCACTGGATGTTCCCCATCACCACAACTGCAATTTCGTTAGTAAATATGGTTCCATGATTATGAGATCAAGCTGAAAAGGAAATTAAATTCAACCTCGGAATTATTCAATATGTAAGGGAACACATCTGATGAGGGAGTTCATAGGTGTGACTGAAGATGCTAGTCACTGGGATCTATCCATTACTCCACTAAAGTGCTAGGCAACACAATAGTGTCACCACTATCACGTTTGCGCTATGTTTGAGAACCTTGTTTTCGTCTGCAAACAAAGCTACCAAAACGGAATGAGTAATTACATATCAGAGTCAGTGGAATGTATCCGTTACTCCACTAAAGTGATAAGAAGCAACACAACAAGGCCGCTACTGTCACCTTTCATATCATTGTTTTTGGATGCAAACATGCTACCAAAACCATGATGTGCTTCAGGATGTTATCTTGGTTTTGGTGTTCACTCTTTGATGAAGTATGATCACATTCTATTAGTAGATGAGTCTAAGAAAAAACTACAAAAAAATTTCAGATTATGGAGAGAAACATTAAAAGTAAAGACTTCTTATTCACTAGAATAAAGACAGGATACATTGAATGTATTTTTTATCACTTTAGATGACATAGAAATTATGATTGACATACATTGTATCCCTTATAAGGAAAGTTTTAAATACCTAGGACTAGATCTTCGGAGTGATAGAAAAATCGATAGAGATGTTACACATAGAATTAACATAGGTTGGTTAAAATAGAAGGTATATCAGGTATTCTATGTGACAAGCGTATACGATTAAAGTTGAAAGGTAAGTATTATAAAGCAGCAATTAGACCCGCTATGTTTTATGATTCTAAGTGATGAGCAGTTAATCATCAACATGTACAAAAAAGATATATGTGACAGAAATGAAGGTTATTAGAAACATATTGGTGAGAGGTACCAATATGTGATAAATGAGAAGAAATCATTTAAGATAGTGATAGACACTCATAAAGACGACCAAAAGAAGCTCTCGTAAGAAGGTATGAGAAAGTAGATGGTGAAAATGTTAAAAAAGGAATAGGAAGACCATAAAAGTGTTGGGAAAAAACAATGAAGAATGATATAACCTATGTTGAGTTAACTGTTAGCATGGCAAGTTCTATTGAAACAAAGAATCCATGTAGCCAATCCTATCTAGTATGGGAAAAGGCTTAGTTGTTGTTGTACTCTTTGATCATTTCATGCCCTAGCATATGGTTGTGCACTCAACTCCTTGTTTTGACATCAACTGTCTTCATAACTAGGGACCCTCTTGCAAGGCCGGAACCATAACCATCCTTATTTCTGTGAATTATGGTTCTCAAACAAATTTCTGTGAATTGTGGTTCTCAAACAAAAGAAACTTCACCTGAACACAAGAATATATGACAAGACAAACCATTTCCATGTTTTTGTGTTTCCAACCAGAGTCTTACTGAAAAATTCTACCACCAGTATTAGTGTTCTTTGGACACATTCTGCCACTAGGAGTCCAGATACTTTTTACAGTGAACTATTGTCTCCCAGAAAATTGATAAATTGAAAGGCTATGGCCTACCTGTGAGAAGTTGCAAGATTATTCTTGCAAGAGTGTAAATATCTTGATATTGAGCACCCAAAACATCATCACCAGTTAAATTCATGGCAAAATTGACGATCTTCACTGTGAAGTTTCTGTCAAGAAGGACATTGGTGAGTTTCAAATTGCCATTGGCTGTCCCAGCTTTGTGGAGAAATACCAAAGCTGAGCAGATCTCTGTGACTATATGTGCTCGCAATTCCCAAGTCAGTGGTAATGTTCCCTCCTTGCAGAAGAATCGATCCGCCAGGCTACCATTTGGTTGATAGTCATAGACAAGTGCATTTAACTCTTCGCATGCACCAAGAGGAGAAAGCAAGAGGCGGTGCTGTATGGTGGGGACAGCCATCTGCAATGGGAAGTTAGGCCATGAGAACAGCCTTGCATGAAGCTGCTGCAGAAAAGTAGCTAATAACAGCTTTGAAATTGGTAGAGCTTATATAGTACCGGAGACTTTCCACTTGATATATATAAGAAAGGTGGAGGATTCAAACCAACCATATGCAAACTCTATCTAAACCAATCTCAATCATCTAATTAAGGGTTACTCGTGGTTGGGATTCAAAATTAAAAAGTAAAAAGTATATTAACTTTTTTGTACTGTATTTAATTGTCCCAATATGGGAAAAGTAGCCGACCCCGTCTAGTATGGGAAAAAGGCTTAGTTGTTGTATTTAATTGTCCCAATATGTACTTTTTCACTTTTTATTTTTTAATATCAACCATTTGTCTCCTAGCCGACCCCGTCTAGTATGGGAAAAGGCTTAGTTGTTGTTGTAACCATTTGTCTCCCTCAATAAGATAGTTGAGATTGATTTGGATTGAATTTGCATATGAGTGACTTACATCCTCTACCTTCCCTTATATATATTTAGAGAGAGAGCATCCTAAATACATAATGTCGTTTTAGTACACAATCTTTCATAAAAATCTCTACTTTTTTATCTTTGAGATCAACAATATAGATTTGAATTACTTTACATTTAATAAATATTGTACATTAAATACAATACAAAGTATAAGAGTACAACGACACTTTTAATTCAAATCTCTATTGTTGATCTCAAAGATCGAACGATATAGATCCTTATATAACATTATGCATCAAAATACATTATGCATTTAGGACTCCCTCATATTATATATATTTATGTATATATAAACAACAATATTTTTTATTCAAATATTCACCATTGATCTCAAAGATCGAATGATATACAACATTATGCACCATAAGACATTATGCATTTAATATATATATATATATATATGTATATATATATATGTATGTATATATATATATGTATGTATATATATATATATATGTATGTATGTATGAGGAAGTCTTCAATGCATAATATTTTTTGGTGTATAATCTTGTGTAAACATCTCCACCATTTAATCTTTGAGATCAATGGTATAGATTTGAATTTATACTTTGCAATTAATGCACCAAATGCAAAGCAATTCAAATCTCCACAACTGATCTCAAAGATCGAACAATGGAGATGTTTAGGAAAGATTATAAGAGTCTCTCTCTATATATATAGTGCACACTCTTGGTGCTTTGCAATGAATCTGTCTTTATTATTAAAAGTTAGATGCCCATGTGAAGGCATCTTAAAACGTATTGCAATATGCATTCAGTCATGTGGCATGATTTCAAGACAAGAACGAGTTTATGACTTTAAACATGTTCAACATAAGCTATTTATTGTTTTTCTCCATATGTCATAACCAATTAGGTTCATTCATGTACTTTTTTCAGCATGGAAGAAACCTTGGCTCTTATTGGCCTCAACCAGATTGGATGTAAATTAAGATTGGCAAGAGGAACCCCCCCCCCCCCCCCCCCCATCACAAGTGCTAAAGATGAGTTATAATGGTGCTTTAAGATTGACATGTGAAGGATGAGGTCTTTGGTAGAAAAGGTTATTACCTGCTCATTTACGAATTCATCCTTGATTATTTTGATGGCAACAGGTGTAGACTGAATATACCCCTTGTACACTGAACCAAGAGGGCCGTCTCCGAGTTTTAGGTTTGGACTAAAGTTGCTTGTAGCATCAGTTATATCAGAACTTGAGAACAAAACAAAGCACTTATTAGGGAAAGAATCTTTCCCACTTAGCCCATTGGATTCCACATCCATGACTGAAGACTCAGCCTCTTCTTGCTTCAGTAAAATCTCATCTAAGATACCACAAAACTTAGCAATTTCAGTCTCAAGCAAAATTTTCTCACCATTGACTTTTTTGAGCTCTACTTCTAGCTTCTCCAATTTTTCCTTATATGATGATACAAATTCTTCCCTGAGGCGTCTTTCTTTGATAAGTAAATCTTCTTTTTCCTGTGCAGACTTCTCAGCTAGCGATTTCTCATTAGCCACCTTTTTCAGCACTCCTTCAAGTTTCTTCAACTCCTTTTGAAGTTGGGTTTTCTCATCAGTAATCTTTTCTAACTCTGCTTTCGTTTTCACTACCTCCTTCACATGTAATTCCTTTTCTTCTGTTCTAAGCTTTTTCTCTTGTAACAAGAGATCTTCAGCAACCTTAGCCTGAAATCAAGTCCAAAAGTTGATGACAGAAGATGATGGTATACAAATATGAATCCTTGTGATACTTAACCAGTTATTCAAATCACATAAACAAGACCAGTCAAATGATGGAATGCATGAGATCTCAAACTATTATGTTTTGATGCCCTTTCTTGCTACTGATAAATAATTATATTGATTTATTCATAAGGATTTAGTTGTTATTGTTTATTTAGCAAGAAAATGTTTTAAAGAATGTCGTTTGATAATTCATGATGCTCTTGAAAAGCTAAAGCTCAATGGATTAAAATAAAGAATTAGGTGCCACTGATTTATAATTTAAATCCAAGTATCCAAAATCCCATGAACATGTCATAAGTAAATAAGCGAGGATAATTCAATCAGACCAACAGACAGAGAGACAGAAACATAGAGAGAACATAAAGCAAAGAGTTTACACAGCAAAGCCATGTTAGAGGAGGAACAAGTAGCAAAGCATGTATAATTTCCATAATGTGAAAGTTGTTCCCCAGTACGTTCTCCTAAAGGGTCTGGCTGTATGTTCACATTTGTTACCACCAATGATGTCTTGATGGTAGGAGAACTTAAGTCTACTTCAGTCATACAGCAACTCCTCCTTCCCCACCACTTTGCAAAAGAAAAGAAGAAGAAGGACCATAAGACCCCAAAAATTTTAAGGTAGACTGACCTTAGTGCTTCATCCAAATATTTGGTTATCTAATAAAGGAACAAAATTTGTAGCTACCCAAATCATTACGTACCTAACACAGCAGTCCCAACACTACAACAACAACAACAACTAAGCCTTTTCCCATACTAGACGGGGTCGGCTACATGGATTCTTTGTTTCCAAAACTAAAATGTTTATAAGAAAGGGGCGTTGCAAGAAGCTATGATATTGAGTACTTGGTGGTGCTATGATCAACTAGTGCCGGTTGTTTTTCCACTCCAGGTGTCAGTGTTCACAACTATATGAGTCGATGCTCCAGCACCCAGCACCCCAGTAGATACTGAGGTTTCTCATATGGTTACATGAGCTGAGAGAGAGGGTTCTTGTATGTTGACTTGTGACACACCATTGGCACATGATGTATGCTCCGGTTAATGGAATTCTCCATCTAGGCAAAGCTAACTATTGTCTAGATAAAATCCCCTGCCACAACAAACCCACACATGCACGAACTGAAAGAAACATGGTTTTTCATCATTTTATGTGAAAGACCAGGTTGAAATGTAACCATTGTGAACAATAATATAGTAATGTTTTGTAATTCTTTCTGTCATTACACAAATTACGGAAGCATGATTTCCTCTTTAGGGATGTATCTACTTTCTTTGTGGCAAATGCACTTCAAATTTAACAAGAGATGCACCCTCAAGAAATCTAAAATCTTACCAGATTTTCCCCCCAACTGTGCTATTGGTGAAGAAAAACTTATATTTCTTTTTCTTGTGGCACATAACAGATACACAAATCCGTGTGAAACTTACCAAAGTTAACTAACAACATAATGACTCAATTATTTGTCCCATATAAATCAGTAAAAATGTACAAGAACAAGAAGCACCCCATCTTAATTCACATTCAAACTTACCCTAATTAGAACCTCAGATGCACTTTGTGCTACTTTGTTACGCTCTGATATTTGCCGATGTACTCCATCACCTACACGCTCAAGTCGACGACGGAATTCTTCAACCTGTTGTAGGTTTCCATGACAAATTAACCATCAGTTACACAAAGTTCTAAGTCCAAACCTCCCAAGAAAATCATAAGAGATTCAATATCCAACGAGAACAAACTTGCACCAGTGCAGAGTATCATGGATGAAGTGCTGAAATTTGCAGTGGATCATTTTAATATCGTAAACACTGAAAAATCAATCTTATTAATAAAATCAAGTAGGGATTACAAAGTGTACTATGAATTTTGGGCGTTTATCGAAGGGAGAGTTTGATCTTCACTCCATAGAATGTGAAAATCTATATAAAGTAACCTGGGAATGGTTCAACAGTACGGGAAGTACCATCTATCTGTAGCCCTAATTACTAAATACTCTTTGTAACCTCAATACAGTTTTACTAAAAGATTATTATTGCATTGGTGCTTATAGAAATATAGACAAAACTTTTATATGTGCATTGTGTGGAAGCTCGCCCTTTTAGTTTGATGTCTTCTGACCTCTGGTGCATGAGCACTAAATTTATAAAACAATAACAGAACCAACTGCCAAAGAAATAGATCAAATAAATAGCTTGCTAAAAAATACAACTAATCTGCTCTTAGAACCTGAAAGACGCACGATCTTCATAAGCAGGAAACTATTTATTGCCGACGACATGGGTTTCACTGCCAAATCAATCCTTGTAAGACACCATAAACATTTCAACCTATTGTAGAAAGAGTCAATCTAAGAATTGCATAACGCATTTGTTAGCATCATCCATCTACTACTTGATAGATACACAAGCCACCATCTCCACTAATTCCATAAGCCGATCTTTGTGAGTGCTAAATGCAGAGAGCACGCCATTTAGCGACCAATCTTTCTGCAATTGCATATTGCAACTAAAACAACGAGATAAAGAAAGCAATAACATTCATGAACATGTTACATAGTTTTACGGCCATCAGAGCAATGTAAGGCAAGAAATAGTTCATAAAATGTTCCACAAACAAGCTCTTCATGTGCACAGGTTTAGCGTTCACGCATAACCCCAGATTGCCTCTTCCGGAAAAGGGAACTTCGGATGTTCGCAATTTACACAACAGAATACGCATAATATATTCAGATTCATTTGATTTTTTGGATATGTCGGTTAACCTTACCGGACTATGGAAAGATAACAGTCGACATGGCAATGGATTAAAGATAGCCTGACTCTCTTGATTTATTGGGTACATAAATAATACACAATCGTTTAAACCAAAGCAACGAACAGGAAACAGTACAGGGAAAGCTCACCTTGGTGGAGGCCATATCTCTGTGTGCCGATGCGGGAACTCCTCATTCCATTCCATCTCTGACTTTGGAAAATATAGGTAGCATCACCGTTGAATTCCGAGGGAGATCCGAAGACTGCTAAGTTTCTTTGCATTTTATATTATATTGAAGACCCATGCTGACAAGGGATACCAAGGCCAAGTCTGTGCTCGAGTAGCCAGATTAACGAAAGAGGAACCGCTGGCAATCGGGTTCATAAACAGTTTCATGTTTCATATTGGCATGTGTAATGCGACCTGGTTATCCCGTTGCTTTAGATGCAAATTATAGGTTCTTGCAATCCAGACCCGAATCGGTATGGGTTCTTCCAACCAGGGGTGTGTATCATTGCAGAATTAACTGAAAAAGAAATTATTTCTATTTTTGAAAACTGAAACCGAACTGGTCGGTTTAGTTTGGTTATTCGGTTTGGGTTTGATCGCTGAATCCTTACATATATATACATAAATATAATCATGCAAATCTTTCAGTAAGTAAAAGAATGAATTTTCACCTCATTCATGTCATTATATCAAAAGTTGCAATAGGCATTACCACATTGAGTGTCAGAATTAAAAGTACCCCGGTAAAATGCTGTTTGGAGGAGGCCTTGTAAAAAAGGCACTTAATCTTGTTATTCAGTTTAATTGGTTTTGAAACTAAACCAATAAACCGATTTTCAACAGAACCAAACCAAATTAGAAATTTCAGTTCGGTTCATTTCGATTATTCAGATTTTTATAACCGAATAATGTGCATACCTACTTGCAATCTAAGCCTGAGTCCATCCAGATTTAGTTTGGCAGGATTCCCTTAAGTTAGAGTATCCAGTTCAAAGAACTGAGCCTTTGTCCATCCCTACCATTACAACTAAGCCTTTTCTTGTACTGGATGGGGTAAGATGATTTTTTTGTTTTTTATTGTAGAATAAATGTTAGTCCGACAAAGTTTTATACTAGATGTCTGAAACCTAACACAATCCTCCTCCTTTTTTCAGGCTTGGGATCGGCCATGCAAAGGTGATCCCTTATGGCGGAGTTTTTGTTCATCCCTACTGAAAAAATAAATTTAACGAGGCCGCAAGGATGAACTAGGGCAAACTTTGATTTTTTTAACAAAGGAAGGTGGAGTCATAGGTGAGATGTAATCATCATAATGTTATTTATAGGAAACAAAGATGCGAGACAAAGGAAAAGCCCATTTGATCTTTGTGAAAGCTGTCGAATATATATTGCCCATGAATAAATACTTCAAATTGAATCCTGAAATTATATATATAACTAGGGCGAGAATCTGCCCCTTCTGTTGCTATTTCTAAAGATATTTGTTTAACGAATGCGCCCATTCAGCAGAAACATTCTTGTAGAATGGAAATTACTAACTGTTCATGTTTGGCATCAAAGCTAATTCTTTTTCTGCAGATAGTTTTCAGATGTACCTAATCTTCAGAGGTTTTCGGACAGAAAATAGTTGTAGCAATGCAAAACAATCATAAAACCAAGATCTAAGCGCATGGCATGCATTTGACCGTCCGCCTATTGCACCACAATGCTGTGCTAGACGGCCGTGCAAGTTGAAAGCATTGTATCCAAGTTTCCCTATTCCCATGCAGGGCCTGACCACATGAAATATTGCCTAGTCACCTGAGTTTTAATAAATAGCTAGTAAAGAAAATTCAGTTTCCTTTGCATCCATTCAAACTGTACCATATTATGTACAAAAATATTGAAATCCTTCTAAGATAATGTGCTCTTCAGCACCCAAGAAGTACATTTTGTGCAAGCCGCATTTACAGGTTCACATTTCATTTGCCAAATTAATTGAAGAACAGCAATACCCACGAAAACCAAAGAAGTTGATGCATAGAAAGATTCATTCAGCACTAGGTGAAATTGGAGTATTCTTGAAGCCACTGTTGGATTGCAGAGCGAAGAGCATGGTTGGGCGTAAGCTTCAGATGCTCGAGATTTTCGTTGGTCATGGGAGAGGTTTTATGGCCATCATCGAACCATTTCATCAATGCCTCACGCTCGTAAGTGAATCCATCTGCAGCCACTTGGGGGTCCTTCATCATTTCCTTCATAAGTTTTGTCAGTGAATGAATCAAAATAAATATCAGTAAGTTTAACGAGGCAAAATAATGTGTGCATAAAATATGTGGGTGACTACTTCTAAATGGCAGTGCATCTGAAGACGAGAATTTGCAGTTAAAACCAAGTGAAATTCCCTATTAAGAAAGATAATCCTGAATTACCAACTGTTCTCGCCCCGTGTAATTTACCATGATACAGAAGCACAGCAACGAGGCATTGTGGCGTTGGAAACATGATATAAAAATGTTCCCATTTGTAAGGGACTGAATTTTAGAGAACGTTTAGGATAAAAACCTCATTCAGCAAGTGGGTTCCTGAGAAATTTGTCCAGATACAGCTCAACCATCGACCTCCTCCGGTTTAACTACTAACAGAAAATGTCAAAAGGAAACATGCATGGAGAAGTTTCTATTTATAAACCTGAGTAATCGGGCAGATGAAATATGATGGGGGCTCTTGACCCTTCGGGGCACTTAAAATGCTTTGAACATGTGATTCCAGGTCCACATCGTCATCTCCTGATACCCTATAGCACTCTAAACACAAGGTTGCAAGTTTCAGAGCCACAGCCTTTGGCCATTCTCCTGCCCTCTTATCAACGATGCTCTCCACATTCTTGGTCCGGACTGCATTTTCAATCTCATTGACCATTTCCATGTGCCTCTTGAATACCGAGGACTTGCCACAAAAGTATGGAGAAAGTTCACGTGAATCTGCCATAAAGATCAGGGACTTAAAAACGAGTGGATAGAGCCAATTGAACATAACAACTTCAGTTCTTGGCTTTCATTTAGAGAAGGTGATGAGCACAAAACGCAACTAATCTGCGTCCGGGCTTTTGTGAAGTCTGGAACATGACAATGTCAGACAATTTTTTGTGTCCTCGTTTGCTTATAATGGTATGATGATATCACATGGACCATGCAAAATATGAGAAAAGAAAACCTAAACAATGGAAGGGACCTAGATCAAACTTTGTCAATATGGTTTTTGTAATAATGTTTTTAAGCAAACCAAGCCTGACAGCAGATTGCATGTGTTTTTAGGCAGATAATCATTGTCGAGAGACGAAAAACAATCAGGATGTATAGTTGAACAGACATGGTCATTGTGATGGAGTAGCAGGCTGTTTCTAATTCAGCACAACTCGAGCAAGTTTTCGTGTACAATTTGTACCTAGAAATGAATTGAAAAGTTTTTCATACCGTTCCTAGCTATAACAAACCTGCGAGCAGTATCAGGATTATTCTTCCAAGCTGGCGGATGTCACAATGTTGAGCATAGGAGACATCGTAGCTGTCTGGCTTTGTTGCAAAGCTAATGATCTTGACTGAAAAGTTGGCATCAAGGAGGATATGGGTAGGTTTTAGATCGCCATTGGCAGCCCCAGCACTGTGAAGAAAGATCAAGGCCGAGCTAATTTCAGTAACTATGCGCGTCCGTATTTCCCATGTCAACCTTTTCGCCCCTGCATCAGAGGTCAGCTGATCACGAAGGCTGCCATTAGGGAGATACTCATAGACCAGTGCCATTGGCTCTTCGCATCCACCTATGGGTGACAGCAGGTTGGGGTGCCTCATGCCCGGATTGGTTGCATCGATCTTCCGACGAACCGTGGGAAATAAAGAAAATCCGCTTATTGTTCGTTCTTCTATCACTTTGACTGCAACCATCATTGATTGGAGATGTGCCCTGTACACCGGACCTTGATTTCCATCTGCAATTTTTAAACTCGGGTCGAATTGTTTCGTTGCATTAGCTAATTCTGAATGTGAGAACACAGTGAAGCATGACATGTAACCCTCCATCTGTAGCCGCTTGGTTGGTATCTTCCTCAGTGAATCTTGTGCTTTCTCTTGCATCGTTAGCACCTCATCTAAAATGCCATTAAACTTGTTGATTTCATTTTCAAGTAACAGGTTCTTATCGGAGAGTTTTTTCAGTTCTTCTTGTGTTTCTGCCCGCAGTTCTCTTTCTTCTTCAAGTTGATCCTCAGCCTCCTTTGCAAGATTAGCGAATGACAGTTTTTCATGACGGACTGTTTCCAATTCTGCCTGTAGTTTTTCTAATTCCCTTGTATACGCTGCATGTGCTTCTTTCCTTAGTTTTCTTTCTTGTTCAAGGAGGGCTTGAGCTGTTATTCCCTGTTCGAAAGAAATATGGAAAAGGTTAAAATGATGAGTACTGGGTATGAATGAACTTTCTTATGGTTCTCAAACCCATTCACATTTATGGTTGAACTTGCATAATCAGCGGTTAGCAACATGAAGTGAATAAAGTATGAAGCATACTACATTTTGCATATTTGCTCTGTGATGGAACTTGGATCGACCACTATCAATATTTTTCTATGCGAGGTGCTACTGTCACATAATTGCAGAAGTATGAACATGAGACAAATCTCTCTCTCTCTCTCACTCACAAGCACACATATGCACATGTGCAACACGCACACACACTTGATCGTGTTTATGAGGAAGAAGCAAAACATAGTCAATTTGAATCAAACAAGTACATGAAGCTGGTCAATCACCTGATGAACTTACCACCATCATTGGGTGCTATTATCGAACATAATAAAACGACATCTTATCAAGCCATTGCGTAGCTGACAAAATTTTATTATCAATATGCATCGAAATGCTCATCAGACCTACAAACTTCAATATTTTACCCAGATTTAGTTATATTTTTCCAGATGACTCACTAAACAGTGCAAGAGGTCCTTCTAAAAGTTACAATACAATATCTTTGTGTAAATTAACAAGTTAATCCTTAATATGCGATACTGAACCTCATTAAAACTTCTGCATAATGCGCAAAGTATGTTATATAGAGTCATAGAAAGCCTTTGACAAGGATTAGTTACAGCTTACGAAGCAAAACTTGTCGAAATCAGAGCAGCTTTACGATATTTTGTCCAATACAAAACCAGGGTTTTAGTCAAGTTAATTTGCTTCATTTTGACATACTACGTATGGACAAGGATTATTATAGTGCAGTTTCATAGCTTCATGGATCATACATATTATTTTGCGCAACACAAATTTATTGAGGTTAGTCACAAATTCATAAACAAAGAGTGTCCCTTTCGAAGGATTTACAGGTGCAATGGACATAATGCAATTCTGTTTTCCAAATATGCGTCAACCCGTGTAATTTACCATGATACAGAAGCACAGCAACGAGGCATTGTGGCATTGGAAACATGATATAAAAATGTTCCCATTTGTAAGGGACTGAATTTTAGAGAACGTTTAGGATAAAAACCTCATTCAGCAAGTGGGTTCCTGAGAAATTTGTCCAGATACAGCTCAACCATCGACCTCCTCCGGTTTAACTACTAACAGAAAATGTCAAAAGGAAACATGCATGGAGAAGTTTCTATTTATAAACCTGAGTAATCGGGCAGATGAAATATGATGGGGGCTCTTGACCCTTCGGGGCACTTAAAATGCTTTGAACATGTGATTCCAGGTCCACACCGTCATCTCCTGATGCCCTATAGCACTCTAAACACAAGGTTGCAAGTTTCAGAGCCACAGCCTTTGGCCATTCTCCTGCCCTCTTATCAACGATGCTCTCCACATTCTTGGTCCGGACTGCATTTTCAATCTCATTGACCATTTCCATGTGCCTCTTGAATACCGAGGACTTGCCACAAAAGTATGGAGAAAGTTCACGTGAATCTGCCATAAAGATCAGGGACTTAAAAACGAGTGGATAGAGCCAATTGAACATAACAACTTCAGTTCTTGGCTTTCATTTAGAGAAGGTGATGAGCACAAAACGCAACTAATCTGCGTCCGGGCTTTTGTGAAGTCTGGAACATGACAATGCCAGACAATTTTTTGTGTCCTCGTTTGCTTATAATGGTATGATGATATCACATGGACCATGCAAAATATGAGAAAAGAAAACCTAAACAATGGAAGGGACCTAGATCAAACTTTGTCAATATGGTTTTTGTAATAATGTTTTTAAGCAAACCAAGCCTGACAGCAGATTGCATGTGTTTTTAGGCAGATAATCATTGTCGAGAGACGAAAAACAATCAGGATGTATAGTTGAACAGACATGGTCATTGTGATGGAGTAGCAGGCTGTTTCTAATTCAGCACAACTCGAGCAAGTTTTCGTGTACAATTTGTACCTAGAAATGAATTGAAAAGTTTTTCATACCGTTCCTAGCTATAACAAACCTGCGAGCAGTATCAGGATTATTCTTCCAAGCTGGCGGATGTCACAATGTTGAGCATAGGAGACATCGTAGCTGTCTGGCTTTGTTGCAAAGCTAATGATCTTGACTGAAAAGTTGGCATCAAGGAGGATATGGGTAGGTTTTAGATCGCCATTGGCAGCCCCAGCACTGTGAAGAAAGATCAAGGCCGAGCTAATTTCAGTAACTATGCGCGTCCGTATTTCCCATGTCAACCTTTTCGCCCCTGCATCAGAGGTCAGCTGATCACGAAGGCTGCCATTAGGGAGATACTCATAGACCAGTGCCATTGGCTCTTCGCATCCACCTATGGGTGACAGCAGGTTGGGGTGCCTCATGCCCGGATTGGTTGCATCGATCTTCCGACGAACCGTGGGAAATAAAGAAAATCCGCTTATTGTTCGTTCTTCTATCACTTTGACTGCAACCATCATTGATCGGAGATGTGCCCTGTACACCGGACCTTGATTTCCATCTGCAATTTTTAAACTCGGGTCGAATTGTTTCGTTGCATTAGCTAATTCTGAATGTGAGAACACAGTGAAGCATGACATGTAACCCTCCATCTGTAGCCGCTTGGTTGGTATCTTCCTCAGTGAATCTTGTGCTTTCTCTTGCATCGTTAGCACCTCATCTAAAATGCCATTAAACTTGTTGATTTCATTTTCAAGTAACAGGTTCTTATCGGAGAGTTTTTTCAGTTCTTCTTGTGTTTCTGCCCGCAGTTCTCTTTCTTCTTCAAGTTGATCCTCAGCCTCCTTTGCAAGATTAGCGAATGACAGTTTTTCATGACAGACTGTTTCCAATTCTGCCTGTAGTTTTTCTAATTCCCTTGTATACGCTGCATGTGCTTCTTTCCTTAGTTTTCTTTCTTGTTCAAGGAGGGCTTGAGCTGTTATTCCCTGTTCGAAAGAAATATGGAAAAGGTTAAAATGATGAGTACTGGGTATGAATGAACTTTCTTATGGTTCTCAAACCCATTCACATTTATGGTTGAACTTGCATAATCAGCGGTTAGCAACATGAAGTGAATAAAGTATGAAGCATACTACATTTTGAATATTTGCTCTGTGATGGAACTTGGATCGACCACTATCAATATTTTTCTATGTGAGGTGCTACTGTCACATAATTGCAGAAGTATGAACATGAGACAAATCTCTCTCTCTCTCTCACTCACAAGCACACATATGCACATGTGCAACACGCACACACACTTGATCGTGTTTCTGAGGAAGAAGCAAAACATAGTCAATTTGAATCAAACAAGTACATGAAGCTGGTCAATCACCTGATGAACTTACCACCATCATTGGGTGCTATTATCGAACATAATAAAACGACATCTTATCACATATGCACATGTGCAACACGCACACACACTTGATCGTGTTTCTGAGGAAGAAGCAAAACATAGTCAATTTGAATCAAACAAGTACATGAAGCTGGTCAATCACCTGATGAACTTACCACCATCATTGGGTGCTATTATCGAACATAATAAAACGACATCTTATCAAGCCATTGCATAGCTGACAAAATTTTATTATCAATATGCATGGAAATGCTCATCAGACCTACAAACTTCAATATTTTACCCAGATTTAGTTATATTTTTCCAGATGACTCACTAAACAGTGCAAGAGGTCCTTCTAAAAGTTACGATACAATATCTTTGTGTAAATTAACAAGTTAATCCTTAATATGCGATACTGAACCTCATTAAAACTTCTGCATAATGCGCAAAGTATGTTATATAGAGTCATAGACAGCCTTTGACAAGGATTAGTTACAGCTTACGAAGCAAAACTTGTCGAAATCAGAGCAGCTTTACGATATTTTGTCCAATACAAAACCAGGGTTTTAGTCAAGTTAATTTGCTTCATTTTGACATACTACGTATGGACAAGGATTATTATAGTGCAGTTTCATAGCTTCATGGATCATACATATTATTTTGCGCAACACAAATTTATTGAGGTTAGTCACAAATTCATAAATAAAGAGTGTCCCTTTCAAAGGATTTACAGGTGCAATGGACATAATGCAATTCTGTTTTCCAAATATGCGACTAACACATACGAACTCAGCAAAAGGGTTCATGCCTTGCACTAGGTGAGTCGAAGTAAATTTACAGAAACGCCATCTATATGCAACTTTGGAAGTAAAATTAAAGAACAAAAAGGAATGTGCGAGCCCTGGCTTAGAGGGAATACAGGGAGAAGTTGTCTCAAACCAAAATGAGGTCCACTACTAAGTTTATAATCTTATATAACCCAAGGCCACAATCCAAGTACCCACGTTACTGGGGTCTAAGGGAGAACATCGTTCATCCCCCTATTGAGCAGACTGAGTGGCAACTCTTGAACACCATTGGGCAACTTTGGACGGCTAGAACCGGAAGCGCTCAACCCGATGGAGATATGAAACCATCTTAAAATTGGAAAATCCGGCTTTAAGAAAATTTGGACAAAGTTAACCAAACCAAGCCAAGCGAGGCAGGCGAATGCGAAGTCTAAGGTTGAGATTTCAACTGACAAGACGTCAAAGGAGATAGAAGTTGAAGATGAAAAGGACATACTTAATGTAAGTTCTTATTAATAGAGATTTCTTTTAAAAACTCAGAAATCATGGGATAGTTTCGGGATAAATCACTCAAACAATAACGCGCTATCGCAACTAGAAATAATGAAATATCACCAAAATCTGAATAGAGGAATTCACCATCTACAGGAACCGTGCTAAAGAAAAGTAAGACATCAAGCTGTTCAGTGGCATAAAATCCGCCCATACATATTCTCAGACCACAGAGAACAAAGTTAACAGAAATCGAATCAGAAAATAGAAAATTAGATCCATAAGAACTATCAGAGAGCAAATCAAACAGTAAATTGAAGATAAAATTATTCAATTCATGGCTCAAACCCTGAAATTCAACGGATCAAAATCGTAGATCTACGGATTCAGAAAGAAAACCCACCGAATTGCATAGCATACCGGAACAGTATCTTGTTGAACCCGTTGTCCCGCAGAGACGATCGCGTGCGCGGAGGCATTTACAGTCTGGATGCTATCGTTCCCGTTATTCGGCAAAATTCCCCTCATCACGCCCTCAGCAAATCCCTAATTTCTAGGATACAACTCCGTTATAAGGATAGGCACGAAGAAGAAACACCAAGAAGACTGAATTCAGAAAAAACGATGGGAGGGAGGCCGGAGCTCGTAGTGCCGACCATGGATCGCTTCGGAGGACCCTCGTGCAGGAAAACCAGTGGAAAAGAAGAGATAGGACAAAAGAAGGAAAGCGCGGTTATTCATAGTCGTTGCAGAAAGTCAAACACGAGAGTAACGCCTCCTCTTTCCACAGAAAAAAATAAGAAAATCAAACTTTTTCTTTAAACGATGGTTCGTTTTTTAACCACGGGTTTTTTACCGGCCTCCTTCTGTATGACTTAAGTGTGTGAATTTTTTTATTTGTTGCAAGAGGAAGCCGAAACCTAATACACATGCACTCCGAGAGCTAGAGCAAGACGAACTCACATCAGTGTGTGGATATTAAAAAAAAGAAAAAGGAGGAAAGACTCAAGTGCGTGGATATTGATATAAACCAGGAGATTTAAAAAGTCATGAGAAAATTACACCCGCGTTAGCTGACCGATAGAACTCCCTCAAGCCAACTTGCATGCGGCGAGTTCGATTCTCTCTTTTGGTATACATATCACCTCATTGTGTTTTATTGTAAGAGGAGTCTGCCCACTGAGACAGAGGAAGAGAAAGAGATACCATGATGGTGGCAGTGCTGATAGAGAGGAAAAGGCATCCATCCACATACAGATGGAAGTAGGAATCGGATGGAAGCAGTGGTGGATCTAGAAAACAGTGTTGGAGAGGACGACATACATATTTGATTGTGTTAGTAGGCGAAGCATGAATCTCAAACATATATTCACTGTAAAACATAGGTTTTACTCTAAAATTTCAAAATTTTAAGGGGTGACCACTATCACCCCTCCATGTAGATCTGTCATTGGATGGAAGAGAAAAAAAGAAAGGAAGGTAGAAGATGAAGATGGAAGTCAGAAAAAAGTCCAGAGGATCTAAAAACAGCAATTGTGTGTGAGCACAGCAATGCACTTTTGGTCCCAAAACCTCAAACTGCAATTTGGTGTTGGGTCCTCACTAAATACTTCTTGGAAAACGTGCTTGAGATGGTTGTTCTATTTCGTGATTTTCAATATATCACCTTGGCACAATGAGCAATATCTCATGTGGATAGTAGGTTGAGTCACAAGTTGAAGGTTATAAGTTTGCTGCCTGGAATGATAAAACCAATCCTAGGAGACCACAATTGTAGATCTATTTATGTATAACTTTTTTACTTAACAAAAAGACGGCCACAGTGCACCAGAGCTTCAGCTCAACAATAGGGCTCTCTAACAACGTTGCTGCTAGTGGGGAGTTTGACTGACAGTATGGATGTGTACTAGGCTTCGGCCTAGTCTTGAAACCAAACCAAAAACAAAAAACTCCCACAATGACAATATTATGGCAATGATACAACCGAAAATAATTGCATGGTATTATTAAAAGGCACCTCGATTATCAGTAGAACTAAGCACAAGTTATTCGGATTGAAAAAGAAGTTGTTGGGGATTTATCTACTCCATTTCCTTGTTCTTTACGCGAAAATCTTATATTGTAACAGGATCAAAACGAACCAGAACCGAAGCTTTCTTCCATGCTAAAATATAGATTCTTATTTGTCATTGTGCTGCACTCGATCTAGTCTGAATTTGGAGGACTTTGCATGTCTTGGATTTAAGCGTGAGGCTCTTGATCGAGTTTGGCTACGAAAAAACTGGAACTCTTACCCAGTTTTTTCCTCTTTTGCCGTTGACAAACCCAAGTTAGGAGCTTGTAAGATTCTTTCCCCAGTTTCTCGTGTTAGAACCGATAAAATCCAGGTCCAGGTCTAGCACTAATATCCCAATGCGAGACCCATATTTCAATAGTTTGGATAAAATCCGGGTTAGACCCATTTGTCGTCTAATATAATTAAGCTTGATGACAGGTAGCTCCTGAACAAACAGTCCATGTCTCATCTCCACACCAATGGTAAAAGGTTTTGGTAGCATCCTGGCTGGGGATGATTCTTTATGAGAGGTCAGGAGTTCGATATTGGGTGTGCACCTGATACTATTTTGCCTAAATTGGGTATGCAAACCGAGCCTGAGTTCACTTTCGATGGTTATTGTTGTTGTTGTTATTATTATTATTAACTTGTAAATTGCTGGGCTCTCCCCGAGATTATATTTAACGAATTAAACCGTTGAGATAATAATGCATTATCTGAAGATGATATGGTCCACATTCAACCAGTCATGACCCCCGACTCTGTATCCAGATCTAACACTTATAAAAGAGAAAGTAGATCCAGCATGACAAAATCCAATCTCCTATCTCCAACGATTATCTGCGAAATGGACTGGATCGTGTCCTGCCGACCCGACACAACTTTTTCGGACCTGTACCTAGTTGGTGGTGGGCATCAGATTAGGCTCCGATCCACCGTTACCCAACTGGACAATTGAGGGGGGCTCCTGTAATTTCAGCAAAATCTTGTATGGATGTGTTCTAACGAGATTGAGGAGATAGGCACAGATTTTTCTTTGAGGGAGAGTTCTGAATAACTTTGGGAACCGAGGACAAGCCTTCTAGAGGATGAACTCCTCAGAGAAATATTACAAATCGGAAAAGAGAAGGAAAGAGTAGAGGAAGTTTGGGTACCTGAATCTGTATCATAATCATGGCCTTGCCTATAGTCTTTGCAGCAACCTCTCTTCCTGGTCTCCTTTCTTTGCCAACTACAAATCCAAAATATGTTTTAATCTCTTCCTCTGCTCATTTGTCACTTACCCAGTACTGCAGCGTGCTTTCAGCCATGCCATGGTCTGCCTTCAATGGCTCCACCCGCTTGGGTGTCTTTCTAAAGCGCAGAAGACTAGGAAAAAGAGGTACAACTGTTTTCATTTAGCTAAAACATTTTCCGTTCTGTGTGTTTCTAGGGTTTTGTTTTTTATTTGGGGTAATTCATGGTTGCCCTTTTGCAGCTAGGAGAATGGGATCCAAATATGGGACTGTTTATGCTTCTCTTTTTGGGGTCGGAGCTCCTGAAGCACTCGTGATTGGGGTAGTAGCTTTGTTGGTCTTTGGTCCGAAAGGCCTTGCTGAGGTACCAATATCAGACTTTTGTTTTACTTGATGTTTACTCGTTTCGGTCATCGATATATCTGTGATTATGAATCTGGAGGGAGATGAATGATGCCTTCTATTTTGGAAATGATGACCTTTCTGCCCTTTCTGATAATTTGATTGGAATGGCTGTTTGAAGTGTGAAAAAGCTTTAGTTTCAAAAAGAAGTACGAAGATGATGTACCCTTTGTTCTTTAAGAGCAACCAGTAAATGAATTTTTGAGGGTTTCCAAGAATAGGAAATGTTATGAATTGACGAGTTTCGCAACTTAATTCATCTTTGTTCCATCTTTGTTCGTCCTTTCTTTTGGAAATCATATGATTGTGGATTGGTTCAGGATATTTTCCTTTCAGTGATTGAAACTGTCGGTTCCGTTCAGTACTAATTCGGTCAGGTGCTCTGGTAAGAACATGCTTTAATGGTCATCTTTACAAAGTTGGAGTTTGTGAAGAGAAATAGTTTAGCAGGTTTGTTCTTTACAGATTCCGTGGATTTCGTTGTTTGTTGCACTGTTCTCCTATATATATACTCCTGTTTATTCGAAGCACTTCCATTTGTGTAACAACGTCGACTTAATGGGGAAAAAGGAGGAACATCAATGACCCATTATTTAACATGGTCCCTATCTTAACGTTGACCACTCTAGGAAATCCCTGTAAATATGTCATTGTTGTACTACATCCTTACATTCTTCTTCGTTCCTCCTTTTTGGTATTTGTGTATGGATGAATACTGTGACAGGAAAGCATTTCTGTTTCTAAAGCTAAAAGAAGAATATGTAGTTATGTGTATTGAACGGAATAGCACATGATAGGGATCTGTGGAAACAAAGAATCCATGTAGCCGACCCCGTCTAGTATGGGAAAAGGCTTAGTTGTTGACATGTTGTTGTTGTGTATTGAACGGAATCATGGAATAAAGTGGGACAACCACAAGGATCCGATCTACCATGATTGTATCTTGTGAGGCATCCTAGGTTTCTACCTCTTGTAGCCTCGCGTCTAACCTTTTAGTATAGGAATATGAACGTCAAGTTAACCGTAGTTTTGGGATGAAGAGTCTGTATTGGCAGACTTCTTGTGATTCCGGATTGTGTTTTTGAAACTTTGAATTGGTTGGCGTAAATGCAGGTTGCTCGTAATCTGGGAAAGACCTTGCGTGCTTTCCAGCCTACTATAAGGGAACTTCAGGTGTGTATTTGAGTTCCCTTTTATTAGTTTATTTTTTCTTATCCAAGCTATCCAGTTCATGAATTGGTGGACATATGCATGCGTGCACACACATATAGGCATAACAAATTCTAACAATAGTGTGAAGTATCTAGTAAACATAATTGTCTTTGTAATGATCTTTTGCACAAATCATGAATAAGACTGTACAGAACTAGTATGTAAGTAGAAACCAGGTTTTCAATTTTGACTTACTTCAAATTTGCTAATTACAAGACTGTAGTTTTCGGTAATCTCAACCTCATATATAACAATCCGTCAAGTTTCTCAAGCATCGGATCCTACGAATGTAACATCCAGAGTTCATTGATAAAATCCATTTTCCTTTTCTTTTTTAATAATGATACATTCATTCTTATATAGGTTTTCTAGTAGAGAGATTGGTTCAACAGCTCTTAGGATAACCTATTCTGGTGATACAATAAGCAGGATTTTTGTTAAAGATTGATGCAAGGTATTCTTATGGTTAAAAGAAGATAAGATTAAAGCATAAGGTTAGATTCGTGTAGATATCACCTTCAATGATGACATTTTGCTATATAGAACAGCATTCTCATGTATACAGAATATGAACATCAAGTATATGATGAATGTTGATTTATGGTGACACATATCTTATGCTTGTAGTAAACAGTCATTATTTGCACGTGGATCTTGAGCTGAGAATGAAGACATTACTTTTGATGCAGGACGTGTCAAGGGAGTTCAAAAGCACACTTGAACGAGAGATTGGAATTGATGATCTTACACCCCCACGAAATTACAGACCCACTCCAACATACACGAATGACAATTTGGATGCTTCAGTGGACAAAAGTGAGCGACTTCTTTCTGATAATCTTCTTTTTGTTTGTCAAATTGGATATGGTTAACCTTATCGAAATTTAATATCAGTATCAGACATGTAAATAAGCGAAATACTCTTCTAAGAGTGTGAATGCCTACAGAAACTATTTTAATATCAATAGTGGAATCCAGCGTTTGGTTAGGAATATTGGATATCTCCTCTCAAAAGCAAAAACCAGCTTATGCCACCAATCTACTTGAATGAGTAATCAAGGAGTATCATGAAATGATGTAGAAAATTTGACAGACTGGTGTCATTCACACATATAGCAACTTAATAATTTCTTTATATATGACATTAATTCCACAGAACAGCATGATGCGTATTTATCTTTTGCAGTAAGAAGTACTTGGAGAAGGATTGACAAGTATTAATAAAAGTATTCTGGGAAGGGCCTCGGCTAGTGGACAGGCAGTCAGGGGTTCCACTCCCAAAAGCATTCTCCCTGTTGCACAACCCAGGATGCAGCATACCCTTTGGGGGCCAGTGTCCTAGCCTCAGGGTTTTATGACAGTGCTTGTGATTTGTGACTCTCACCTCTCAGGTGCACTTTCTCCAGTAATAAATTAAGAAAACACGCATAGCCTCCATGGGCAGAAGTTGGATTAGCCTCCATGGGCAGAAGTTGGATAGGCTATGATGCATGGGTATCCATTTTATGGCAGAGTACCTGTACCAGGTACTTTCCCAACATTGGTACATGTACTGGTACTTGGGTCCAGGTTTTCAAACATTTCATATTTTGGATCCATATGGTTACTTGTATAGATGCCTGTGTACAAGTTTTTCAAACTTTTGTTGCTAATAGGTCAAGTGAGACTAACATCATATGGGTCAACTTGATCCGGCAACTCGAAAGTATTATGTTTTAACGTTGAGACTATGTTATATGAAATTGGCACCATTATGTGGTGTAACTTTCTTGTTTGAGATGTTATGTTCCTTTTTTTTATTGAGATGTTACATTGCTTGTTGGAGTTATATGTTATCTCAAATTATTTGTTTCAATTTTTAATAAGTTTTACATTATATTGTTATAGTCAAATTTGTATATTTGAATTATATATGTATATAGTTTTAAATTTTTATATAATGTCATACCCATACCTTTGAACAAAATTATTGTAGTGCACACCCATACTGGTACCCTGGAACCGGTTCCGTACCTGCAACCGGTTCCGTACCTGCAACCATGCAACATAAGAGATAGATGCTTGAAGTTTGATCTCTTTTCTCGTTATGCGATCCTGTTATTACCAAAACAAATTAAGAAAACAAAACAGACAGAAGGGGAAGGATTGGGTATTCATAGTTAGACTTGTATATTCTCAACAAAAGTGGCAATGCATGCCTGAAATAGAAGCCAAATGCAAGAGAAAAGCTCCTTTATCAAAGTGCTGATCTAGAGATGGCCTTTCATGAGCTGATCTAGGCTTATCTACCATATTTTGGTAGGACAATTTTGTTGGAATGCATGTGCTCCAATGAGAGGTATAAGGTTTGCTTATATGTGTCAATTGTGTTATAATGATAAATCACTTTATAAATGTACCTTAGTGCACACGAATTGGGAAGGAGACGTACTTGCAATAAATGTATTACGGGAAGCATAGAAAATTTCTAGGAAGAACAATACATTAACTTGTGGATATCGTCATGCCTCAAAAGGAAAAGAAAAGGCTTGTACTTCTGCAAATACAAAAGGACAGAGCCAACCACAATCACAATCTGTTATCTGCCTTCACATCTTGTGAAGTTACTACCTTGTTCATATAACTCTAAAATCATTACAGATTCATCTCTGTTTCATCCTGTTTCTCTACTTTGAAAGGCTTCCTGAACCCTACCTGAGCATGGTCCAACCAGGGAAAAACATTATATTGCGACGGATCGTGTTCCCTTCAATGCTTGAGCAGGTTCTACATTGATTTGGTTACCATAGAGATGTCCATCGAGTATTAGGCAGTCTTTAACGTGTGGGACCTAAGTCATGTCGAATGGTGCCTCCTACACTAAATGGCATCGATAACATCCATAACAATGGTCTAGAAGCATTATTTGTGTTCTGATGATTTGTGAAATCATTTGTGGATAAACTTTGCGAGGAAGTAATCTACCAACCCAACATTTTTTTAAGCTTACCTCACCTACTATAGTATGCGTGGCAACCTTGACTGGAACTAACCATAGGTGGTGGCCGATTAAATCTAAGCTTCGTTTTGTTCTTGTTCAACTAACAAGAGGTGTCTGGGGCTCCAAAGGATCATACCCCACTGAACATGGGTTGGTCCTCTGGACACTTGTCAGTAGTTTGAAGGTATGCATCTGTTAGAGATTTGTCTAAACCCAGCTTGCCTATCATGAAAAGGCTGACAAGAGAAGCCAGTGGTAAACCACCAACTCCTTATCGCTGTGCCCTTAGGTTTTCAGATTTTTATACTTGTCTTTTACTAGGTTGTGGATGAAAATATTGCACAATCTCTCTAATTCCTTCCACTTATTGTTGGTTAACGTAACCTTGATATACTAACAGATGGCCCTCCAGCTGCAGGGAGACCTTATACAAGTGACGATTATGTCAAGGTAACTGAAGAGCAGCTGAAAGCTGCAAGTGTTGCTGCTGCTGGAAAACAACTAGAGCCATCAGCTAGTGAAAATGTTTCTGAAGGTGCATGTTCTCTCTTTGACTCAAAAATATCTCAGGCTCTCTGTGTTCAATAGTTGCCACTGTTTATCCTCAGATATCTGAAACACAAGAAAAAACACATCACAAGGTGTCCAACAAGAAACAAGCAAGTTATATGTCGAGTAAAGGAGTCCTATTCTAATGAGCGGATGGTTCTGCTCTTCAAGAAATTGAAACAAAAGTTATTTATGAAATAAGATTCTAACTTTTCCTACTGCTCGTGTTTTCCTTCGTTTGGATACTAGATGCGCCTGCTGGGCATTTGTTAAAATCTTCATGTTACATGTTGAATTCTGTTTTGTGTTTTGACAGCGCCATCTGAAACCGCTGCTCAGCCGAAGAAACCTGAAGACGAGAAATTTGTTTAGCTAAACTCTGGTGTTGACAGGATTCAAGATAGGTTGCAGATGAAGTTTTTGGAAAACCCTGCAGTGAAGCTCCCTCTCTTTCTCTCCTTTTTTCTTTGCTTCTGCTAGGTGTAAAGGAAGAACACCTTGATGTGCCTTGTGAGGTATCCTTTTCTGCAATCTGAAAGTTTTTCGGCTAGAAGTGTCATATTTGCACAGGATGGACCTTTCGTAATTCTTTGACAAAATCAACCTGGGACATCGTAATATTCTTCAGTTAGTGAATCTGAATGGTACTGAGATTTCGAAAATGTGCGCGAGCATGCACGCGCTCAACATTATGTATGAACGTATACAAGCATACACAAGGGAGTGATGAAAGAGCAAATTCTTTTTCATGTCACTTAAGTTGGTCTGACTATGTGTACAAGCTGACACGCTTTTAACACCACACCGTTACACAGGAGCTATGAGCAGCATCAGTTTGACTTTCTGAAGTTTCTAAAAGCTGACAATCATGCCTGGGTCAAAGAGGAAGACGCTCGCCACACGCAGAGCTGAAAATGTGGGCGAGCGTGTATCGCAAGCCCTGACTCCCTCATCCTCGGGCAGCTGGTATATTGTTCATCCGCTGCGCGTCGGTGAATATTGTAGTTGATACTGAAGCCCAGTACGTATACGTCTCTATAGGAGAGAGAGAGAGAGAGAGAATGGTACTGGGATTTGCTGCGAAGAGGAAAAACCCAACCTCGTGACCCGTCCCCGTTGCCCTTTGTGATTCAAGTCCATCTCTTGCGATGAGATTCATTTTAAACGCAACAGGTCAGTGACAAGTGTACCTGTGGTCATAAATGAAGAGAGAGAGAGTGAGAGCGCTTATCTTAAATCATATTTAATTTTTTTATATGTTTTAAATAATTTCAAATCTTATATGAATATTAATGAACATATCGATCTATGTTATACATGTGATCGTATAAATATTATAGTATAGTTTAGTATAAAAAAAAACCTAACATCTTTTAATATATATATATATATATAACTGGATCCTCTAAAAATATTCTTTGTATTTTTTTAACTCTTGAAAAGTTTTGAAGTTACACTTAAAAATAATGAGTGAATATGAGTAATAAATTATATATATTATAAAAAAGAAAGAGAATGTGATAAATATTTATATTCGGTGTTTAAACATTTTAACTATTTAATCGATATAAATCAATAAAAAAGATTTACATTTAAAAAGTAAAATGATACCATTTCAATTTTGTACTGATTTTTTATATTAAATCTTTAGCGTAATCATGTGCATGAACGGGTGTACGGACGGACTTCTCTCTCTCTATATATATCTGGTACTGATCGGGGTCGCACGAGTCGGTCCCTATTTCCGTGCCTGAGTTGGTCCAAATTACACAACTTCAACTGTAGTGTCTTTCGTGTCGGAATGGAATCAAACTCAGATCCGTAGGAACACATTTGGTTATTTCCCCAACGAACTTTCAACACCTCTCTCTCCTCTCTTCTGCGGGATTGCACCCAATTTGTCTGCATTCCTTCTTCGTTTGCATGAATTCTTTCTTGATCGTAGACACTTGGAGAGTAAATCGGCGCTTATGTACTCTCTTGGTGGTTCTGTTTATTCTATCACCAGTGACTAGGTAAAAGATGGTGAGGAGAGCCATCCAAGATCGCGCTTTCTTGCCCAAAAGCAAAATATTTAGGCCATTTTGTTGATGGGTTTTGAAGGAAATCCGATACTTTTCTTGTTTTCTTCATGGGTTCCGAGAAGATTTCATCGGATTTGGAAGCTAAGAAGTCCTTTTTGGAGCCGGATGCAAAGATCATCGAATGGGAGGAGTTCCAACAAGAGCTAGCGAGGCTGTGGAGTCTCTCTTTAGCCCTCAGCAAGGATAAAGAGAAGAAGGCTTCTCTTGTTCAGACGCTTGAACCCCTCATACAGGTTTTTCTTTCTTCTCCTCTTTGTTTGGGTTTGGGCTTCGTCTTTGTTTGGCACGTTTCTCATGACCAATTTTGGGATTTTATTTTTGGGGTTTGATATAGACGGTTGAATTTTGGTAACATCTGAATTGGGTTGCTCTCAATTTTTGCTCCGGACAGCTCTATGGCTTAGTTAGGTGGATGTGTTGATTCTTGTATGCATTTTCTACTCCAGGAATCTTAGTCACTATCTAAAGAGTTTGGGGTTCAGAGCAGCATTTCTAGTGTAGATAAAAGAAAACGACAGGTGGATTATTTTGAATATTTGGTGTCGAACTTTTTCTTGAATTTGCGATGTATATCTGGGGTTCTTTTCTATATGATCTATTATCTATATGAATGAACGGTATTTTGTGTCATAAACGGGCACTGTTAACTTCTCCGCATGGATTAGTGGGCATGCCAGAAAATGAGCACTTAAAGATGTTCTTTTATTCATGAAGCTATTATTTTAGGAAGCCTATCTTTCTATCTGTCTAATCTCAAAATCTGAAATACGCATTCCTTTTTAATGTGTAGTTTTCCACTTGTATTGGATCGCGCAATCCCATGACGCCACCCCACCCCTCTTCTGCAATTTTGTTTCGTTGCAGTGAAAAGTATCATTTTCAAATGCTGCCCACATACTATTTTGGCTTTGGTATTTCTTTCTGTTTCATGTTTCATGAGGATGAAATGTCTCTTTACTATTAGCATTTCTATTTGGCAGTTTGCGAGTTTTTTGCAGAAACTTTAGTGTATGTCATTGTTCTATTGAATTGGAGCTCTCTGCAGTCTTTTCTAGTCTCATTTTGCTGTGCAGTAGACAATCAGCTTCAAATTTGTCTTTTGTTTTGGTTCATCTTGTCTTTTGATGTTTTATGATGAGCCATTTCTGTTTACTCTTACAATCCGTTACGGGCTAGGCTGGAAGAGTGTCGTCTCTGCGGCCTTTATATTGTTATTTGAGCATTTTGCTTGTTCCTCACACAAACTTTAGTTTATGTCAGATTTTCTGCTCTCCGTTTTATTTAGATTTACTTTACTCAGGAGAAGATTATCATTTTTTAATGCAATTCATATAGCATTTTGGTTTTGGGCCCGCCTTCTGGTCGGATGCTTTATGACAATTAACAGTTAATATATATCCTTATCATTTCTATTTGATAATGTTTCATGCTTCCCCATAGAAACTTTCTGATTCCCTTTTCTCGATACATTGCTATAGTTGGTGAACTTTGTATATGTGTTCGGTTAGGTGTTCTCTGCTTTAATTGATTACTCTATCTGTTAGTGGTACCGCCTTGTGGTGAGCAGGTGCGGGCAGAGTCTTTACATCAATCAAATGAAATTCAAGATATGCAGCGGAAGTTGGAATCAAGAAAGTGGTTGATGGGGAACTTGCTGATGGACTTGAACAATGCCAAGGAGGACTTGCAACTCTGAAAAGAGCAGCTGTTTGGGGAGATTAGGTTACTTTTAGTTGCTGCAAAGTCCCATTCTGCTGCTCTAAATCAATTACAGGTAACACATATTTAATAAGCTATTCCAAGAAATGCAACTTGAAGGTTAAGTTTTTTTAGACTTGTACCTTAGTTGTGGATACTTTCTTCGTGTTACTTCACTTTTGTACCGTAAAAAAATCTTGAATCTTGATTCTTCAGTCCGGCTCATGGATGAGAGCTGGAAATTATAGTTCAGCAGATGGACATGTTAGCTATAGGGATTAACTTGCAACTAGAGCTTCTAATTTAGTTTGTATGCTTTCCTTTGCACTGATAGGAAGCAAAGACGATGCTAGCTGGAGAGATCGGGCATGGGCATTTGAAAGAATTGAAGAAGATGCTGCAGAAAAGACACCAACATATGTTGAAGCAGGTTTTTAATCTTTATCCTTTGAAGGTATCAACTGGAAAAACACCTGATGTTGGCCTGAATGAACTACATTCAAATGGAAAAGCCCCAGGTAATTTGAGGGTCCAAAATCATTAAACATCAAATTCTTTTCAAGTCGTTGCTGAGGAAATCTTCCTCCTCTTTATGGTGTGCGTGTGTGGGTGTATGTGGTTGATGAGATTAAGGAAATAAATACTTTTTCAGTGGATGGCGCTGGTTCATCTTCTTCTGATACATCAACGCCTAGCCACCAAGAGATTAGACCTCTTACAATCTTAGGCCTGCAACTGCTTGTGCCTCCCTTGAGGAAGTCGAGTTTTTTCAGTGATAAACAAGAGATTCAGACCACTGCAACTGCTCTTGGTTACGTTGCACATGTAAGTCACTATGTACTTAGTTTGGCGGGCTAGAATCATCTGTCCTTTTCTCCCGTCCCTGTGTTCTTTGCATGTTCTTAAAACTTCATTTCAAGTAAGCTGCTATTATTGTTCTGTAAATTTAATGCTTAGAACTTACCCCTGTTTTCGAGGTCTATGGCATCAAATAATCTAGCCAACACCACCTAGTTGTATAACTTCCCATGTTTTCTCTATTTATATTTCCAAACTACTTTTATAACTGGTACATTTGCAGTTTTACGCATTATACAAGTGTATTTTGACCTTTTAGTTCATCTGTGTTGATTGTGTTGTGATATATTGGTTTCTCAGTCTGTAGCGCTTGTTGCATCATACTTGGACGTTCTTCTGAGATATCCTTTGCGTCTGGGAGGTTCACACTCTTATATTCTTGATCCTGCTCCTGTCGAGGCTGTATCATCTGATTCAGGGTCGACTTCATCAGTCTATTCCAATCCAAGGCCTACAGCATTTCCTCTCTTTCTGGAAGGACAAGATACCACAAGATCTGCTTATGCTATATTCTTGTTGAACAAGGTCACCTCCCCCATCTTTTTTTCCCTTTCGGTGCTTTCATGTGTTTTTGTGTTTCCCTTACCATAGTATAATGTTAGTTGTAACTTCTGCTTATAGCTGTTGTCTCACTCTTACCCCGTGGATACACATGATACACATAAGGTTGATGAATTCCTTCAAACATGTTTTCGATGGAGATACGCCCTATGTTTTCTGCTGGAATACTATCCTTTTTCAGCTAATCAAGATCTGCTGATCATCAATAATATCGATGGGAATACTGAACTTCTCTCTGTTTGTCATCAATAATATTGGTGGGAGTTCCATGATTTTCTTTTATTTTTAAGAAAACCTGTCCTCCATGCAACTGCGTGTGCTAAAAAAAATCAGTCTCGAGTTTCATATGCTTCGGTATCTTTGGATGGTTCATCCATGTTTTACTGCGTGGATAATTTTTTGTATTGGCTTGTTTCACGGTTTCATGGAACTCCGGAACAGTTCTGACACATTTCCTTATTTTCCCTCTGAAAGGATATCGAGCAATTACTCAATCCAATTGGTGTCCAAAGTTTGGGCCCTCGGCATGTCTTGGCAAATTTGGAGGAGCTGTTTAGGAATGTCCAGTCTCGCGATTACATAGACAAGCCTGATGCCTCCCCCGCAAGTTGATATATGTTACGCATTATGCAAAAAAAAAACACCTAGTTTGCGCCCAAAAGTAGCTATTTTGGCTGTGCTGGTGCCTTTTTTGGGAGCACCTTGTTGTAATGCCTTGGCGTGCAAGTTAAGTTTATCAAATGTTTCAAGAGGTAATTGAGTATAGAATATGACCAAGCTATATTTGTTAAACAATGATGTGCAAGGTATTTTTTTTTCTTGATTCAATGGAATAGGAGCTTGTCCATGGTGAAGAGGTTATACTGTTATGAATAGGATTCATCACTTGTAACATCTGTATATGATCATGTTACTTGGTGATGCTGGTGAAATTACTCCACTGTTATTCTCAGGAATTTTATACTAACTGATTGCAAAAATGATCCTCTAGTTGAGATGAAATTGGTTTAAATGCACAGGCACGTATTATACATTTTACTAGTTTCTAGGACGTCTCTTCTGTTCCTTCTCTGTGAGTTATGTGATGGCGAACCTAGTTGAACATATTGCAGCAACTTGTATTGTATGTGCATTGTGCTGGCCAAAACCAAAAGTAGGCCTCTCCACATTAGGTAGAGTCAACTACACATAGATTCTTATTCACCAGGTGATCTTTCTTGTGTCATCTGCATTCAACTTAGACTTACCAACAAAAACTTCATAATTGTTCATGCAGTTGTTTCAGAAAACAACCAAAAGGGAGAAAAAAATCCAAGAAAAGCTTTTCCATAAAAGTTTATCAAGAAAAAACCATTTTCAACGTCATTATTTGAGAACGAGGTATTGAAATCTAAAATGCAGCAAAAAGGGGCATTTTCCTTTCTGAGGATAAAAACCACAGGCAACAATGCCGTAATATAAACCAATGAATTACAGCATATTCAGTGTTCTATGAGACTCAAACTCAACATGCTCTCCACTCACCTGCACACACGATACATTACACCCACAATTGTCCACAACTTTATCATCAGCAACCACATTATTACCAGTCTCTATGCCCTTTAATCCCATAGGCGAACCCCAAGGTATTCCACCTTGAACACTTACGCTGGACACTTCCTGGTTCAGGCCAATACCACCTAGTGGGGACGGTATAGGATTGAGTACAATCTGATTCTGGTGTCCAGGGGAATTTCCTGGTGCTCTTTTGTTGGACGAGCTCGAAATCAGTGGACCCTGCTGTTGCTGGTTCTTCTGTGGTGGGGACTTCGGCCGCAAGCTTTCAATATCTGGAGTAGTAGCCACAAGATGCGGAGCATCAGGCGGAGGGTTACGCCCACCGCCACCTTGCCAAGCTTTACCATCTTTGTCAGCGAAGTTTTTGAAATATGCCTGCAAGAATTTGGAACCAACACATGACACACTCTTCCATATGTTTGGAATGGAAAATTATTTGGAAACGTATCTCTTATTCAGTGATTTCCAGGTAAATTGATCAAGTTTCGATGACACACCATCAAGTCAGGCCCCTCGGTTGGGGCCTTAAACATCTTTGCTCATATTGATCTCTGACGCATGAGTTTCCAAAGTTAAATTTTGACAGCTCATATTGTTCCAAAACTTAGTGGTTTAAAACTGTTTTCTTGTCAAGTTGGTTAATTGTCAAAAATAAAAGGAAAAGGTGCAATATTGCCCTTTACATCTTGACCTGAGGGCATATTTACCCCAAACGTTACTTTGGGCTCAAAGCCCAGAAAGTTACATTTTGGTTTTTCCAGTATGAAAATGTCTTTCTGATCTCTTTCTCCCTCTAGGGCACATCTAAGCCCAAAGTAACGTTAAGAGCCCAGACATCGAGGGCAATATTTTCCCAAAACAAAATATGTTTTTAATAGATAAGTAACAAGAGAAACATATTTCTCATATTTGAGGAATTTTTTTTTATCCTATCAGGTTCCCTACCTAAGAGGTTAGGGCCCTGTGCGTGTGTTCCATTCATGCATCACGTGTGCCGTGTGTGCAAAATGTATCACCTATTTTCTAAAGTTTCAGAGTTATTATCTATATTTCCAGATAGAAGTAATACCTCTGCATTGAAATTTGATGATGTTAGTCCCTTGCCGACAGTGAGCCACCCTGCACGGATATTATGGTCCTCCCCAAAAAGCTCAATTCTTCTTCGACCAAGTGCAAAATGTTCAATTATTCGATAGAGGTCTTCTGGTTTTGCTGTTGAACCTGAGACAATTAACCAAATGAGTTCTGTGAATTGTACCACATCACAGCAAACTGTGAAAGGCCGTGTTTCAATCAAAAGTATTATTATCCATGCAAGCACGTTCTGGGCTGCCTCATTTGTTGAAAAACTATAGGTTTCAGCATCATACAACTCCATTTACCAAAATTAAGCATATTCGTTATATGAGCAGGAGTGACAAGCGTGAAAATCTTATGCTTCAATTCCGTATACATAGAAATAGCAGAAAACCGGTTCGCACTCTGAAGTTTGAGTAGCATCAAGTACCAAATATTGAATGTAAAAAATGCCTAAGCGGGTACTACTTTAAAAAGAGTGCATGCTGGATGCAGAACAATCATTTTTCATCTGTACTACAGATCAGCATGACGAACCTTTTCACAAAGCCCAAGAGAAAAAAGAATCTTCTCTTTTGCTTTATGATGTTAATGAAGTAAGACGGTGTGCATGGCCTTGATAGCGTTCACTGCAAAACAAGCGGATGGGCATACAAATGCATCTCGCAAATAGTTAACTGCAACAATTTAGCAACAGAAGAGCTAAAACTGGTCTAAAAAGAATTTTTTTGCACAAGATTCTGTCATTTAAATTGCATCAGGATCTTTTCATTTGATATAACATTTCTATATTGGTGCAAGGAACAATTTGCGTTACTTTTCGCAATGTAATGCACATAGTATCATGCAGAATGAGACCAAGAGTCAAAGTATCTTGTCTCTAGTATGTATTTTACTTTGGAAACTAAGCATTTCTGTAACCATCAGTAACATCTTGAATCCGATTTCCATATCTGTGTTTGCACGTGCAAAGGACATAAAGCATAGCTTGTCCAGAACATTTAAAACATGTAACAAGAAGACACAGAATTTTTTCCAAAATCTCCCATCAGTTAGTTCAATCAAGATTTATGAATCTAACTTTCTGACAAACCGTCCATCTTAGAGCCCCATGAGGCTGCTGTACTGATGAGCGTCTGAACTTTGAAAAGATGATAATGGCTGTTGAGAATGATCCCTCGCAACAATTAAAAAGCTTCCTGGGCATAAGATGGACCCTTCATCAGAAAGTTATACATGTAAATCTTCATGGCAACAACTTTCTCCCGTACTGTTCAGATATTGACTCACCGGTGAACCAGCATGGGCATTTATTAGATTTGAAGTCCATTTGTTGAAAAGAAATTGTATTTGATTGATGGTCTGTTTCGATTGGATTATGCAGTGTTCTACTTAAAGTTATGTTTTTGATAATTTGGCACTCAAGCTAATATAAAGAGAAAGACAATTAAGTTCTATAGGTTGCATGGCAATATATAACTTTTGAAAAACTGATAATTTGGTCCTTATGGTTGTTAAACAAAGAGAGGAAGCTTTATGGCAATCTGTAACTGTTTCAACTAAAGCAACACAAAATCGTGTCAATTGTATCAACCGTATTGACATGGACAGACCAATTTATGCAGCATCCAGAAGAACAAGCCACCAGCATGCCTTTATTTTTCATAAAGATGTATAATATTGAAACTAACTGGTAGGAATTCTGCAAACCCCAGCTTTCCAACAAAAAATAGGGAAAAAGAAAATGAAAATGAAAAGAAAATTTATACACGTATTTAATGTTACTCTCCCTTCACGGTTTCCATATCATCATCTCCTTACATGATCTTCATCACCCGTGAATTGTGTCTCAACTTCTCTATTTACAATTCCAGTACTTGCTTTGTCCGCAACCCATTTCTTTTTCTCTTTGCCAACAAAATCAAAGAAAGAGACACTTTTTTATTATAAAGCCAAAAGAACGTTACCTTTCTCGGCCTTTTAGCCAAGATCCAAGTGTGAAACAATGACAAAAACTTCCTCGCTGAAGTAGGATGTATGGTGCAATAACTCTAATATGTATGTGTGTATAAAGACAGCGATCTGTGCACATACACAAGAAAGTGAGAACTGGAGAGAAAAGGAAACTGCAAGCGGAATCCAACAGAAGTATTTTATGAGATTTGGTAAATCTTTGTCTGTTCATTTTTTTTCTTTAACCATATTAGGCATTTCTCTAGGAACTTTTACTTTAGTGTTGGACACAGTGACTGATCCAATACAGTTTATCTATACAGTGAAAATGAAGACTCCCATGGCGGGTATCTTTACAATCATGTGCTTCCTTGGGACAACCGCTCGAATATAATGAGAACCTGGCCCCTGCCCCTGGCCTAGTCCAAGTCAACAGATTGTATCCATAAGATATTGGCTGAAAGCCGTCAGTGATGTTGTAACTGATGAGCGTTTTCATATACAACAAAGGAAAAAGTTGTTGCCATTAAGATTTACACATACAACTTTCTGATAAAGGGTCTGTCTTATGCTCCAGGCTGCTAGACTAGTAAGCGTTTGAACTTGGAAGGCTGGTAAAGACCATCGAGAAAGGTCCCTCACCAGAAAAATAGGCCATGTTACTTCTTATTGTGACAATGAAAGTACAACGTACAGAACCACATTGCTTCTTAAGCCCCATGAGGCTTCTAGACTAATGAGTGTTTGAACTTGAACTTTGAAAAGATGATAACAACCATAGGGAAAGGTCCCTCGCCAAAAAAAAAGTGTATACGCTACTTCTTACTATGAGAAAGAAAGTACAACCCGAGAACCCATTGCCTTCCTCTTTATATTTAGCTAGAGTGTTGAATCGTCAATACTCAAAAGTATAAGTTTAAGCAGAATACCAACTATTTGACTTGTATAATCCAAATGAAACTGTCCATTGACCATACAATCTCTATCGAAGATTGATTTCAAGCCAAATAAAATCCCAACACTAATTCATTGATGGACCCCGCATGTCAACAGTAAGGGAGAAAGTAATTGTCATCGGCAATGTGTCCTAAACAGCAGAAGAGAACACAGGATCCAAAACTACTACAATCTTCACTGAAACAAAGGCAGAGATGTCTTACCGTCACATCACAAAGTACAAGAAAAGCTGCAAAGAGTATTTCCATTGGGCAACAACAGACTCGGTTCCCTTTCTTTCAAATCCGATCATGGGATCTTTGCCCATGGATGATGATGACCCAACACAAGTCATCATGGAACATGCATATCACAGATCCATTCTCCAACAAGCTTCATTTTCCCAATGCATTTTTCCTTCCCACAAGCACATTCCATGGCATATTGATACAACTCTCCAACATAAATGCACCCTAAGGTGTAGGTGCCACCTTCTACTTTCAGTCAACTTTAGTGCTCATTTTTTGTCAGTATTTTTCAAATGTTAAAGTTGAATTGACTCACCACATGTTAAGTGCTTAAACCTTAAGCAAGCGTTAACCAACACTAGGTATTGTAGGCTACAGGTTGCAAAGCGAGGATCTCCTAGGAGGTATTCATGCCCAAGCACGCTTAACTTTGGAATTCTCATGAGTCTGGTGCATTAGTGCTCAAAAGATAAAAACACTCATAAAAGAACTGAAAGTTTTAAGCTGGTGTCAGCTACATGACATGACCATACTCCTTTATGCCGGCATCAGCTTGAGTCTGGTTATCTAGAAGTGTTCCTCATTATAGTGGAGTCTAAACACAATTTAAGTATAAACATCTTTTCTTAATAGTTTACTCCCCACCCACTGCATGTAAATCAAGTACAATCTGATAGCCAGATTATTATCATGCTTTAATATCAACTCCCTAGCTTCTTTATAATAACCAATTCGCATTATTCCACATAAGATCCACATTGGACTGCTAGGGTAGACCAACTAAATCGTTGGATTTCAAATTCACAGTTGAAGATTCCAATGATTTGAACAATGATAGTGGTACAGAGAAACATATATTGCCACAAATGATCGTTGGTTAGAATTTTACATGGATCTCCTAGTGGAGATCTACATGAACTTTTAGACATTGGTTTGACTCACGTTTACTAAAATGTATGAGTTCCATGATGCAAGAAATTATCACTTTTACAAAAGGACATTAGCAATTAAGTCATCATCCATGGCGTGTGTTCATCTGTATTTATGTGAGCATATATATTAGTAATATTCATATTCATATATGACATCAGATTGAGTGGATTCAGCTTGCCATCCTGATTTCCTCAGTAGAATACACATATATGAAGGACTAAATAACAGATAAGTGATCAAACTCAACTTGAAGGTTACTACTGTGGCATATCCAGTGTAAGCAGAAACCTTTAGACAAAGGGCAGTGACATTTTAATAAGCACACGAACTCAATTGGTAGGCTAACATACATCAGGAGAGAAACAACAAAAGAAGAAACACTAACCATAAGGAGGCTCTTCGCAAATTATTATATCTGTATCAATGTTGGCATGGATAATGTGCCCATCTGTACTGCGACGGACAGTTCCTTTTATACCCATCAAGCAATGTTCCTGTCATGGAAGGCGGAGTTCAAATAAAGTTTGTCAGGCGAATATGAACTGAAACCTAGCCACCATCAAGCAAACAAGATCTCCCGTAGTATTATTATGCCAGCCTCTAAAGCAGTCAGTATACATAGACTCTGGTAATTTATGTACAACAGATACCAACCTTTGAACGCTGAAACAAAGTATGAGAATCATGCCGTAATCCTGGGGTTGCATTTGATTTGTTAGTCTTCACCCAACAAATATCCTCGCACCTCCTAAAGCCCCACTGAATCAGCAACCCAAGATAACTCATTATGAGAAACGTCCAAGTGGATATAGGTAAGTCACTAAGACCTAAAGGACAGAAGTAATATTTTAAAGTAACTCATATAGGGAACAGTCAAACTACAACAGGTTAGTAATGGTAACCTTAAGATTTAAGATAGTTGCTTAGGATGATCAAAATTGTTATACATTCATGTGACATTTCAATTGCATTCGTGTCACCCAGTGGTCAGGGTTCAGCATGTTAGAACAATGCAAAGAATACAATATCAGTTTGTTAACTTTGAAGAGAGGAATTAGCAATATATATATGTTTGTGTCTGTGTGTGTATTAATGAAGATTATGGGCTACTGAAATTTACCAGCATATCCAAAATGTTGTTGCAAAAGAATTACATTCTGATATCCTGAGATAATGGTGGCAGACGCATGCATCCTTTTCTATATCATGAATAAAAATATGTTCGGGTAATTAGTTCTCCATTGCGACCAGAACTGAGGTTTCTGACTATGTTCTCCAAACTCCAGAACCATGCGCACTTAGAGACTCTTAGTTCCTCCACTGGGTCCCAGGTAATCAAAAGAAAAAAGCAGACAACTAGAGGTTTGAAATTTACAATAAGGAACTAAATGCACACAAGCTTTATGAATGAAAATGTGAAGTACAAGATAAATGGGAAATATCGTAAATGGCACATAAAGGACAACTTGGAACCAATGTAACCTTTTGACATTCTACCACAAAGCAGTACCAGCCTCAGGAAGTTAAGAGCACAACCATAAAATGATGAACTTTTTCTGAAGAATAGGAAATAGCAACACACAGAATAGCATTTATAAATATAGCCCTCGCATCCTCTACAATAAAATAAAATATGCTCAGACATAGAACTAGCAGACTAATCAGGTATAGACATTTAGAAAAAGGGCAACTTAAAGATAACTAAGCAAAATACTTCAGCAAGGCTGGTGGTTCAAGTAAATTCTCTAGAATTACTTCACATGCAAATGCAATGTCACAGTTGAACAACAATAATATTGTGTTGTTGGTGTTACAGTTAACACATGCTTCATTCTCATTGCCAAACACTACTAGAATCTAACATGCACCCATGACTAACATTTAAAGCAACATACCTTTTTAAGACAGAGACGGCCTTGCTCAAGTCCAACACCATCACCAACCCAAAGAAAGATAAATGATGGAGTATCTGCAATAGCCTGATTGAGGAAATAATGTTAGTGCGACAAAGAACCCAACTTATAAATGTGCAATTAACGCAGATAAGTAACATATTGAATTGAAAAGAAACATGTGCCAGGGTGGAGGAGTGGAGATAGTAGTACTTTGCCAAATCGTAACTATCAACAGTGAATCTTCTCTTCATACCCCTTGTCTTTATATTCCTACATCATACAATGTCATATCTTAATCTGGCGATGGATCATGACATCTAATGACTCCAAATCAACCTCAGCTTCCATAATTGACTTTCCATACAACAGACCATGGAACCACAGAAACCTTTTCCATTGCAAAGGTCATGGGTCCGTTCATGAGGTTTCGCACATAATTTATTTGATATAAGAATGCAATTCCACAATCAATTGGATTCTGTTTATGGTTTCAACTCCGAACCTTCAGAGTTCAGACCATAAGTAAGCACTGGATGACAGACAAAGTCCAGGAAAGCGTTCAAGCTATAAATGTAAAGCTTTTACATTGATACATACATACAAACTGAAGCATATACCAATAGTACAGCACTTAGCAGATTCTTCCAGTTATTTAATTTTGGAAGGTTTGCATTTACCTCAACAATTATCACAACACAAGATGCTCACGTTATTGCCAAATTTGTAACATCTACAGAGGATTTCCAAAATCTACAGAAAATCATCATCCAGCAATGCATAGAGATCCACTAAAAGAAACTTTTATATCAATCAACCTACTTCATGTTTCTTAAAAGAATGAACCATGAAAGTCACTCATCTACCAACAATCGGATATACAAACTAGCTCTATTCAAAGTACATGCATGGCAGCTTTTAAAAATAGGCATCAAGGAAAGCTAGTACGGCAGATAGACCCCAGACGGAAATGATAAACCAGTAGCCGCTAGAAGAAACAGCAAAAATTTTACATGTGCAGAAACGCATTCCCACAAAATGCAGACAAGTTAGAGCACGCATTCACTACCTCAATTTTGAGATTCTGTATTTCTTCAAAAGTCCAATACTCTGTATGGTCTGCAAGGCCAGGAGCACGGTGAACATATTCTTCCCATGGTGGATCCACAAGGATGACATCAAACTTGGTTCCAAAAAATTCAGGAGAAAGAACATGCTCCTTTAGATCACCTTTAAAGTACATCGGTGCAGAAGCAGACTTTTGAACGATCTCATCTTTTTTCTGAATAAGTTCCCTCAGTTTTGGATAGTCCTCCACCACGTTAGTAAGCTCTAGCTCCCTAATAAAATTCTGAGGCCTCATACCTGTGTCCACAAAGTTCTGAGAATAATCATTTTGCTCTCCTCTGGATGGTGCTTTACCAGGAGGGCCACTACTTCTTGGAGGAGCCCAACCAAGCGGGGGTTTGTCATTCCCCATCCCCTGACCGAGTGGGATTGCATTAGAACCCCCAACAGCAGGACCCGGAATATTAGGTGAAATCCCCCTCATGGGTCCAGGTGGATTAAAATACAAAGGATGACCAGGACCAGTTCCAACTGGAGGTGGAAACCTAGGTCCTGAAGGTCCAGGTGGAACAGGCAGCATGTTCATATCTACTGCACGAGGTCCGGGCCAAACAATATGGGCAGGAAAAGGAGGCATGTAGAGACCAGGTCCTATAGGAGGACCTGGAGCTGGAGAGATGTTTGGACCCATTGGCTGCATAGGACCGGGAGGCAGCCCAAGATGGCCAAATGGATTTCCCATCATGGGACCCTGAATCCCAAGCCGCTGTGCATCCCTTGCCGGCACCCTTCCTCTTCCTCCACGACCAGGTCTCCCAGCCTTTCCCCCTTGCTGAAGCACTCTATTATATGACCCTGGTCCTTGGTTGTTCCCGAAAGGAGACAACATGTTAGTCTGACCCATGGTACCACACAAAGAACTCTTCAGCTCCCTCCCTCTTCCAGCATTCATTAAATCAGAATCAATCCTTCCCATGTTCACGCCAATACTTTGATCAAGAAGGGGGAAGCCATCATCAGCATATCGTTCGTGTGGGTCTTCACCTGAAGTATAATTTCCCTGCATCCTTGATCTATCATAACCCCAATTTTCGTCACTCATGCCTGCACTAAAATCAGGGGGAAACCTTGCTTCACCTCTCCTTACCATAAGACCAGACCCAGATTCATCTCGTTCATAATCAACTGAATTCTGCCTAGCAGAAAAGGAATCAAGATTCTCATTTCCTGATGCATAACTTGATGGCCCTTTTCTATTCTCTATTCTCCCTCTGTCCCTTCTGTATGCAGATCTCTCAGTAACCTTATCAGCATCCATCCTCTCCCTTTCATGTCTACTTGACTCCCAATCCTTGTCATAATCAGACTCTGCATCCTCATCCTTCATACTTCTAGCATGCCTACTTTGGTGCTTTCTCTTCCAAAGATCTTTTGAACTTTCCCACTCACTGTCCCTATCATATCCATGACCCCTACCCTTGGACCTATCATCTCTGCTTTCTTCCCTTTCTTTATTCTTTCGCCTGAAACTAATGCTTCTTTCTGTGTCTGATTCTGCTCTATCGTCTGAATACCCTCTGTCAAACTCTTCAGAGTCTAGACGATGGTGTCGGCTTCCCTCAGGGCTCCTAGACTTTCTTGTACTCTTCACAGCCCTCACACTCTTTGTTACAATACTGGACCTCCCTCTGCTGTCAGGATCCTCCCATGTAGTGTCCCTTCTATCTCGAGTTCGAGCTTTGTCAAGTTGCCTCTCATCATCAGTCTTGGTTGATCGGTCCCAGCTTTCCCCTTCATCCTGTCCACCATGCGTGGAGTCCTTGTGCTCTCTAAAATTCTCTGGCTTCTCACCATGAACCTTATAGCCCAACCTACTAGAGTCAACATTCCCCACAGAATCAAGTTTTCTTTTCAGCATTTTCATCTTATTCTCCATCGCGTCATCATCATCTTCACATTCATCCCATCTGCCCCTGGCCTTGCTCCTTTCAGAAGCGTTCTTATTCTCCTCCCTACCACTTGATCTGGCAGGCCTGGATTCACTTGCATGATCCCATGCTTTTGCGCCTTTGTCATGGCTAGAGCCTCCGTATCTGCCATGGCTTCTAGGAGATATGTCAACTGGTTCCTGCCTTGTGTCTGCAGCTCTATCCCGAGAACTCCCTGGCTTATCACAGACTTTCACATCTCTTGAATCCCCCACTATATGACTATCATCATTTAGGAAGCTTGGCTTCCTAACCACATCAGACTCATCCCACTTCCTCCTGTTCCTTCTCTCTTCTTCATTATCATGCTTGTTGCTTCGTCCCTGACCTTTCTCCCTACCACCTTCTTTCCTCTCTGGATACCGTGGATCTTCAGACTCATACCTGATTGACTTGTCTGGAGTTTTATCACGTTGATGTGCAGAGTACTCCGACTTGGTTTTGGATTCGCCCCATGAAATTTCCTGACTCGAAGCTTTTGCAGTGACTCTTTTTGATGAATTTTGAGTATCTTCATCACACAGATTGCTACCATCGAGTCTTCTGCAACGATCTTCCTCAGGCAATCGACAACATGACTTACCCCCAACATCATTTTTGCTCCTTTTCTCATTTTCTAAAGCAGTTTTGGAATACCCACCATCCAGTTTCCGCTCATTTTTCTCTCGCTTCTCTTTGCTGCTTCCACAGGTTACTTGCTCATCAGCATTTATGTTATCTCTCAACATCCTCGAGCATGATTCTTTTCTACCATCATAACAATCTTCAAACAAGTCATCTACTCTACTTCTCCCGCTAGATTTCCTTCTACTGTCATTCCTTTCCACATCAGTTCTTCCCTTGGCTTCATCTTGCCAATCTTCATGGCCATCCGTACTATCATGCTTCCTTGATTTTCCTGAACGGTGCTTCTTCTTTTCAGAATCTTCGTATTCTTCATCTTCTTCATACCTATCTCCACCCGCCTTCTTCAACTCGGAGCCCTCTGTGAACCCACGTTTCAGATACTGCCCACCGTTTGCACGTGCATCCATTGCAATCCAAGGCTGCAAATTTCAACATCATAAACGATTAGGAACAACAAGACCAATTCAGACCTCCAAGAAAATTAAGGACGGAAACCAATGAAAGAAACACATATATCAGAATGGCAAGTGAAGGAGTCGCATAGCCACCAGCGATTCCAATAGTAGGTGGAAGGCCATAAAATGAACAGACAGAGGAAGATTCATTCAACTGAACCTCCAAGAACAGTCCACAACCGTTACTCTTTAACAGTATGAAGCCCAAGAAATAGAACCCAGTAAAAATCGATAAACATGGTGACGACACTAAGAAAGAGTTGTTACTTAACTTTATAAGAATGAAAGAGCGCATTTAGTTTGAAGGATAAAGAGAGAGGATGCATGAGGCTGAAGCTTGCTAGGGTTGAATTTATTTTACACAGACACTATATAAAGTCATGCCAAATATACAAAGAATTTTTAAAGTAGCGTATGGAAGTATACGCAGCAGAAATGGTGGGGTTGATTTCTGGCAGAAAATGGACGCGTTACATGGGGAAATATTGTATGGATTTGGATTTTTCATAAACCTCACAAGCTATTAGGAGAAACCTGCGACACAATTCATGTCGAGAACAATGCAAATCAACAAAACGCAGTTTTTGCATGTAAAAATGCAAACAATCAGAAAGAAAGAACAACAATAACAAATAGTGCACTCACAATTAGTCAAGACGACGATGAAACGTTATCTACAAAAGTAATCACTTTTACTTGCTTTTTTTTAAGCAAAGACCAATAAATCCCAATACCCTGCGAAGCTCGGCCCTAAATTCAACCCTATTCGATCTAACTAATATTCACCACTTGCATATTCAACTTCACCCTCACCCCCACGAAATCGAAAGAAGGCTAAGAGCAACAACATTAGCAACCAAACTAATCGCATTTTTTTTAACCATAAAGCAACATTTTAACAACTATACTTATCTAATCCGCCACTAAGGAAACAAAATCGTGCATTATGATCAATCTCTCAACCACACACATCCCCGATCCAGAAAATCTCAACTGAACCTCCCAATCCACCAACGGGCACCAATCCTTCCCCAAAACCACGGAAATATGGCAATTCGACAGCCCCCGCCAACCAAAACCTTAATTACAAAATCTAGCAAGGATTAAGGGGGAAAAAGGTAAAAATCCACTGAAAAACTAGAGAGAGAACCTCCCAGCAGAGAGAGGATTCTGAAAGGAAACCCAATTTGTCCGATATCAGAATTCGCAGTTCCGGCAGGTGAAAGAGAGAGCATCTCCCAGGGTCGTCGCTTCCCTTCCCCCTGGATGGCTCTCGCTCGCCCACCCTCGGCCCTCCCTAGCGAACTAAATTTGCATTGGACTGACCTAATTGTTATCTATTTTCCAATCGGTACCTCACCAACTCTTCTCTATCATTAGATTCGACCACCCTTTCTACCTGGGTCAATGCTGTTTCAACTTGTTTAAATACCCGAGAGGTTTAGCCTTACAAACACGCTTAAGATAACGATCTATAACGTTCCCTTCGCTTCTTATTTGAATTCTTTTCATACAACGAAATTTAAAAGAAAATGTTTGTGTACCAATGCATCACACATAAGTCATATCGTATTTGAGAGACAAAGATTTCTGTTGCAGTACCTTCTTGTGGTGGCCTCATTTAACTTGAAGATGTTGCGAATCAATTTGCACTTTAAATCTTTAATAAACTTGTGTATATATATACACAAACACGCATGCACACACATATATATACATGTAAGAAAAGTATAGTGTTTGCCATATTATATATTTGTTTTATCTTTGAAAAACTTGACTAATCATATCAAGAGATAGATGATTGAGTTTAAAAAGTATACATGTATATTTTTGAAAGTATACTTGATTTACATGTATATTTTTGAAAGTATAATTAATTTACATGTATACTTTAACTCATACATCCATCAATTAAGATAAATGATTGAAATTGTCAAGAATAGGTAACCATATTAGGCTCACCCTCTCTCTCTATATGTGTGTGTGTGCCATTGTTTCTTGTTTAAAATTAGGTGGAATGGAAAATAAGTTGGGGACAAGCTTAGTAAGCTATTAAAACTTCCAATGCAATCGATATGCGAGCGACACCTTTATTTTCTTCTTCTTTTATAATAGTTATACCAACATTACCTAGATCCTTACTGGATGCCAACTTGAGCATTCGAACTCCCGACCTGCAAGCTAGAAACTAACTGGCCAGATGAGTTATACCTCCTTGAAATGTCCTATTATAATATATTAAGCAAATTAACAGTGCCTTTTTCTTCATTTTGGTTGCCAGGTTGTGAATTGGATGACAAAGCAGTAGCTGAATGGAGTTCTTCCGGCATGAGGTAGGATTTAGTAAATAGCTGTAAATTTGAAAAGCTTTCCGTAAGTTACTCGAAATAATAATGCCAAGGAAAAAGCCCCACTTCTTTGCTCCCCGCCAATTGAAGTCTACCGCGTGTGAAATACTGGCGCTTTATCCTGGATCGGGTCTTGGGTACTGGCCTGAAGTTCAAATCGGGCATGTTATAACTGCCATTCGGATTTTGGATTGGTTCTAGTTCCATAAAAGTTGGAACCATACTGAATTGGGTAGTAGCACATTGTATTCTGTTAAATACATCTACATACTTGGTACTAATAGGGATTTTATGGGGTGAGAGGAGAGAGGGAATCAAGGTCCCCAGCCCCGACCATGTTTAGGAATTCACTCTCCATCCCCACAATGGAGACCAAAAGTCTTCTCATCCCCGTTCCCACATCCTCTTACCGGGCCATCTCCGAAAACCACATGAATCCTCGTGTGTGAGAACCCACCTCATTAGGATTCATATTTAAAACTATGAATCTTTCTCATCTATCTAATACGTGAAAAGAGTGCATAAAAAAAACAAAACTATTGACAACCAATATAAAGAGCAACTTCACAATCATTTACTATAAAAGTTATAATGTTGATTGACCCTATTCTAATTAATATAAAAGAAATCCTATAAACTTCTCTTTTCTCCTTTCCTCTCAACCTCTTTTCTCGTCACTTCTCTCCACTTATATTAAGAACAAGAGAATAGAAAAAAAACTTACCTTTAGTTAGGATCTTCAATGAATCACGATTGACATTAGCAAATTTATGGGTTCACGGGACGTGGACATCCAGCTCGTCCATCCCCGACTCCCAAATGTACCCCCAAGCCCGTCTCGTACGGGGTGAGGCTTTGCAAAGAGAAGAAAATTCCCGTCCCATGAACATCCCTACTTTTAGTACATGAGCATGCCTCAAGCCTGTGAGACTACACAAAAGAAGCAATTAATAATGGTGCTTCCTCCTATATATGAGGTCCATTATATCGAATACTTGATTGCTCTCATGGTGGGTGGTCGAATTTTTTACTATTTTTTTATCATTTCTAATCTCTCAAAAAGGGTCCTTGTACAATGCCCCATAAGTTGGTCATCACTAAACCATAGCATTAGCTCAAGAGAGTCAGTAGCAAGGGTTATCCTGCAGTGGCCTTTGGTCCAAGCCAATTCAAGGCCCACTAGTACTTCCTATGCTTCGGCCATTACAATTGAGCACCAACCAATGTTATAAGCAAATCCAAGTATCCACCTTCCAAGAGTATCCATTGCAGCACCTTTTCAACCAACAATTCCCGAATTATCTCGAAAATTAAGTTTAACTCACCCTTGACTAAATTCTTTCAACTGCTTCAACCCTCATATCTCTATCCTTGTTTAGATTGCACTTGACATACTCAATACTAAAGGTAAGTGTTTGAATTGATAAAGCTGATAACCAAGGGAGTTCGTATTTCACTTGAAAGATGATCAGTCCTTCCATTTTCTTAACAACCAGCAATCCACTCCAAACACCATTCTCCATTCAATTCCTCCTGTTGCTTTTATCTTATTGGCAGAATCAGATTACAGTACATCCATATGTCTATAAAAGAGAAACGGTAACATTATAGAAAATAAACCAGAAATGGTAACGTTACAGAGATTAAAAACACAAAATGGTTTGTAACAGAAAACCAGGAAGATGAAGCTGTCTATAAATATTGTACAAAGAATACAGAGTATGTATTGAAAAATACTGTGAAAACCATCTTCCCTGCGTAAGCCGTATACAACTACATCACCTTCCTTTTCCCTTCGAGCCAGATCCACGTTCCGTTGCTACTCAGGCAACTTCTGGCGATGAACCAGAGCACGACCGACTGCTGTCCGACACAAACACCATTCTCCATTCAAGCCCTCTCTTCTCTTGCACTTAGACATAAACCCTCTTGTCTCTTTGGAAAGAAAAGCACAAGCTATGCGACTTTTTTAAAAAGAGATTTTTATGAGGAGATGCACAAGTCATTCGTCTCTTCTTCAGTAAGTGACATACCAAAGAGGAGACGCAATTTTCTCTTTAACAAAACACATTTAAGGTTCGTGTCTATTAAAAAAGAGATGTATCCGTCTCTGTTAAAAAAAACACATCTCTTCTTTAAAAAAAAAAGTGACATCTCCTCGTTCGAGTTGCATCTCCTCTTAATAAAAGGATTGTTTGAGGATTTATAGGCTTAAGGAGGTGTACGCTTAATAAAAAAGGTCATCTAAATAAAAGGATAGCTCGAGTTGCATCGCCTCTTATAGTATGTGAACACCTTAATGAAAGGATAGTTTGAGGAATTTTGGACTTAAGGGGGTGTACGCTTAATAAAAAGAGATGCATCTTTAGTAATCCCCTAAATAAAACTTCAGCCAAGCTTTCATCAAGATAAAGCTCTGGTCATTAACTGATTCATTTTGCAAACCCCAGCCAGTCTTTGTCTCTAATGAAGTACGAACTACAACTTCAAGCTGTGCTTGACAAAATTAAGCTTTGATTGTTTGTCAAACAAACAGCTTAAACCAAATTGAAGCAAGCCACACGCAACGCGAGTTTGAGCAGCTTTATTAACGGATGCACCCCTACCGTCCAGCAGTCGTTCTGGAGAGCCATGGACCATAAGTCTGACAGTAAACAGCCAGCATCTTGGTGATAACACCAATTACAGAAACCTTTATATCTTTAACATCAACTTACACTAGATTCACAAACTTGCAAACACATACGGGAAGTTTATCAAAAAAGCTACGATGCTAATTGGAATTGAATTAAGATGCTTTAGAAATATTATGATCAGAATGGAATTTTAGTATATTCCAAATATACAGTCAGAAGACATGATTTTCCATCACATTTTTCACATATTCGGCTATATTAAGCAAGTCTTTTTCCAAGAAACCAGCGGGACAGAGAAATTTACAATTCCATGAGATAGAATCCAGCTGCAGCACTTTCCCAACACATACTGTATCAGTCAACAATATATACAAGTCTATACAGTGGAACCACTTGACAAGTCTACCTTCATGATAAATGCGTATAACAAGTAACAGCCAGGGCTACATCTCTCTCTCTCTCACACATATTTTTGTCGTCATCATCTCATTCTATGATAGAGGTAATCTCACAGCTCAACCGAGTTGCTGTAGCGCAGAACAGGAGGACGGCGCTGGCCAACAAGTGCATCTCTGAATCGTGACACAGGAGCCAGCATTCGGCTTAATTTCTGCAAATAGAATTGTATACGAGGATTGGAAAGTGCAACTGTCTGACCTTGACGGGAAATGCATCGTTTACAGCCAATTAAAACAGGCAAGCGATGAGAAAGCATGAAGGGCTTATACACAAAAGACAAAACAACCAAAGTGATTGCCAAAATTTGGCTGAATCAATTGCAACATCAATCGTCCACAACTATAACTAAGCCTACCCACCAAGATCAACAGCAGTAATCTGATACACCATAACAAATGTCCCTTCTCAGTCAGGTGTCGCCTCAGGACATGAAAGTAGGCTAAGAAACTGAAAGTTCGTTGATTTGAACAGAAATCGTCTGTACATGTGAGGTAAGATATATATGAAATAACCTTGGGAAGGCATCTTTCTTTTACAGCTTATTGCATCAAATATTTTCACATTGCAACCAATAAGTATGCAAGAGATTTCATATCAGTAAGCTTGGGTGGTGTGAGTTGGTGCAAACCCAATGTCAATCAAAGACAGAGGGTCTGAAAATGACAATCTGGGGTCCTCATTTTGCTTTATAAGGGAAGAAATCATTAGATCGCCAATACGACCATAGTAAGTTGGGTTAGAGGTATGTAGTTAATAGCATGAAATAGCGGCTCTGATCCGGCTTAGCACTTTAAGGGACCAAGTTTACCAGATATTCAGCTTGTGCCTTAATATCACCCCTCAAGGCAGCTATATGTCTATATCCGTTTTGCACTTTTTATCTGATGTTTGTTTTTAGATCCACTCAATATGAATTATACATTAAATATATAAGTCTATTCATGATTGGCCATTACCTAAATGCTGTTTCAATCATTTACATCTATGAAGTGAGCTTGGTTGTATGCTGTTTTCTTTAATTTGTAAAATCAATTGTGTCCATGCGTGTATGTGTCTGTGTGCTGCATTTGTGTGTGTCTGTGCACATGATTGGGTGTGATGCATGTGCCCGTTCACATGATTGTGCGCTATGTCACATGGGTGCGGGTGCGGGATACAGCAAATTTCAAAAATTTTGGGTGCGGCGACACGGCTAGGGTATATAATATTATATATTATATATCATATATAATATTCAAGCTACATAAATCAATCATAATACAACTAGTATTTGCTAATTTTGGGTGCACGTAGGTATCAATTAGCAAGTTCCCTCATAATGATCTGAAACTTAAAGTAATTTTACGAGCTGCAAAATATCCAAGTTATGGATTCAAAGAGTTTCAAGATCTTTTGTAGGATATAACAAATACTAGTATTTGTGCTAGGATCCACTAGTGATGTCATAGTCTTCTGTTCTATTGATCTGGCAATGTTCCTGGTCTTTAAATGTGTTTGGTGACAGAGATTATTCTGTGCAAAGGCATACAGTATGGAGTCCAATTGTTCGCACCCAAAATCATTCAAACAGCTTTATATTGTATAAAGCTATAATAGTAAGTACACGACTTTATATTAAAACAAAACATATAAATGGTAAAAAACTACTAATTTCATCATAATACACAAATCAATCTTCATTATCCAGGCCCATTTATCTGTGAGTTACGAAAAAAAAAATTAGCATTTTTTTGTTTTGCAATTTTTTTTTTTGGACATGCCGCACCGACACGGTGTCGGTGTCGCACCAGTGTCGGGGTCGACACTCCACCCCTTAGAAGTGTCTGTGTGACTTAGATTGTGCGTGTGGTGTGTTCCCCAAGATCCAGTTTCCCTGCTATCTCCCTTTCCAGTCAGGTCCTTGGCCATATATAAACTCAATACTACTTTAGATAAACAAATCTAACAAGCCTGAATAATCACCACCATCTATCAAAGCCACCAATTGACACTACAGTCCCTCAAAGCCAAAATCCTCAAGAAGTGTATATACGCCAACAGCATGTTCTGTGTGCATAATAACAATTAACTACGATAATAAATCATGTTCCACAGAACAGAAAACTCAGTCCTTTTCAGGTCTCTCGCTGCAAAACGTACTTGGTATATAGAACTTCTGGAACCCTTCAGAATCATCACAGTTATATATATCGGTCTACCACTTGATCAGGAAGGTTTCCCAGGGTGAAATTTAAAGAATAAGTTTGATTAAAAATCTTAAAGGCATTATTTGAGATAATAAATAACCAAAGTTTGAAATTCAGAATAACAAGTTTTTTTTCATGTAGCATCGGTGCATTACTGAGAAACTTCATCTAGCGAAAAATGATGATCTCACCTAAAATTGAAGGAAGACGAGCAGTCTTAAAGGCGTTATTTGAGATAATAAATAACCAAAGTTTGAAATTCAGAATAACAAGTTTTTTTTCATGTAGCATAGGTGCATTACTGAGAAACTTCATCTAGCGAAAAATGATGATCTCACCTAAAATTGAAGGAAGACGAGCAGCCACCTACCTTTCTCATTAACCTCAAGAAGATGAATGCATTTTCAAATATTCATAAGCTAGAGATGTTATTTATAATTTATGATCCTATAAGTGAAACTCTAAAAAGTGTCCCTAAAATGTAATAGATGAAGAAAACCACAAGATAAATTACCTCATCATTAATGCTTAGTTTCCACTTATGCTGCTGAATATGCAACTTTTCCTGCTGCCAGCGATGACCTAGAATAGCAAGTCCCATCACAGCTGCAGCGACAAAGACAGACCATAACGCATTTGTCTCCCTAACATGAGAATACAAAGATGCAGCCTGCCTCTTCCACCAAGCTTGACCAGGAAGATCAGGTCCACCGCTGTCACCCTCTTTTATAATCATTGAACGCTTTTCAGAATCTGAAGAATAATTCAATTTGGAAGAAGAATCTTCTGCCTGGAATTCACCTTTAAGCAACTCATCCGCAATAAGACTAGTATCCTTAAAGGTGGTTAACCCACTTTTATCAGCCTCTGCATAGAAAGACCCAAGTTTAGCAGACTCATAGATACTTTGCTCTATTGTCTTTCCTGAAAGATGAATAGGTTCCATCCATTTGAGCCCTTGCACAGTATCAACTTCTTCAAAACTTTTACCAGGAGGAGGCAGATTCTTACCCTTTTCATAAAGAAATGGAATTTCATGCAAAGATTTCGAATCTGCAAAATCTTTAATTGATCGCTGCATGTCATTGAAGTTCCATTCTTCAAGAGCTGTGTCCACTGTTTCTCCTTCCCTTCGATCCGCTTTATGCACCGCTGTGGGATCAACTTCTACAGGATCTTCACAAATTTGAGAACTATGGAGTACTTCCGGTTGCAATTTCAGATTGATTTCAGAAACATTTTTTGCTTCTGTAGTGAAGAGGGTCTCAGCAGAGGCCAAAGGCAGATTTTCATGTTGGGCGGGTGGAATCACAAAATGTTGTGACATAAACATTGTGGATAAGTGTTCTTGTTGAACATCTCTAGGTTCACCCTGATCAACAACTCCACCATCTTCAGATTTATTAGGACCTGGATATGCAGCATATGCTGATGCAGTAAGAGATACTACTTCCCAATCACTCCCCCGGGTCGAAGATTCCTCGCCATTCTTTTCACCATTAGCCATTTCTCAACAGTCTTTGATGCACTAAGAGAAAGCATCACCACAAGTCAACAACGTATTCATCAACAGATGGAGAAAGTGGACACCACTAATAAAGCCTCTAAATTATAAACATAAAGTAAACACGTTCTAATTCTAATGTTTATGAAAGGAGGGCATATATATGTGTGTGTGTATGTATGAACTAATCTCTGTGTGTGCGTGTACATATGGAAGTTGCAGTAACACTTTACCATACTGCTTATAACTAATACTTTAGACGTCGTTATTTCCTACAAACAAAAGGTGAATCCAAAACATCCAACTGAACACTATCTTCATCATTATCACGTGTAAAGTCAGCCAAACAGTCCAACATCAATTTACAGAAAGTAGATCTATAAGAACCAGTCAAATCAAAGATATAAGGCAGCAAGGGAACAATATCCTAGGAAATGAAATGTCATCCGGTGCCTGTCGTGAAATGTGTCCATACTAGCAGAAATTACTAGAACCTGTTCGAGTAAGGAGCGTGACTGCAAGCCAGGAGGAGGAAAGGATGACAAGGTGCAGAGAATTGTAGCCCCCTCTAACCAAGAGAACAATCACTCACGGTTTATTTAATCTCATAAGATCCAAGTTCCCCATTAACATGCTGATGATCGATATGCTGAAAAAAACTAACTTGACCCAAACCTGCAATGATGGTGGCCATATATCACACAGTGCAGGTCCATTGAGGGGACCAATCCACTTAGGTCAAGTATGAACCCAGCAGAAGTGCTCTTGTTGCCTTCCTGCTATCGAAAGGCTTCATGGTATTTATAATGGCAGCCTCTACTCACAAATTGATGGGCACAGGCATATTAGTTCACTGCCTGCATTAAGAATTTCCCGTACAGCTTGTATAGTATAACTTACAAGCAACTCACCACACCCACAAATTCATGCACGCACGGGTAAGAGTGTAACAAATTCTGTAACCAGTTGAAGGAAAGAGAATCAGAATTTCAAAATTTTCTCCTGAGGAAACATATAGATCATACGAAGCATACACATAAAGACAACCAAAAGCACCGCAAGATTCATATAAAAGTTATCATGCATGAAGAACTAAGATGAATTAAAATAAAAATCAAAGACAAACCGCAGCTTTTGTCCCAATTCTTAGTTCTGGTACCAGCTTCTTTTGAAATCACCCAACATCATCAACAAACACTCTCGCAAATGCAGTTATTTCCTTTCATTTAACAGCTTGACCATACTGAAACACACACACACATATAAACACAGTGTTGCCATCATCAAACCTATATGAGACATCAGTTAACTTTGTATGGAGAAATTCTACCAGAAAGAATATCCCATCCTAATAGTAACAAACTAAAATATACAAGTATAATCTATGCAACTTTGCTAGTTAATTCATCTCCATCTCCATAGAAGGCAAACCCGGAAAAGTTTAATGGAACCCAAAACACCTAACACAAAATTCTAACCCAGGACCCAGGATTAGTAATGCTTTTTCAGCGCCTCTACATGGATTGACACAAATCCATGTACTCCAGTAGAATATAGTATATAGAAGACGATCCCGATAGCTCAACTGGTAGAGCAGTCAGCAGAGGACTGAAAGTCCACGCCAAGCGCCATAAGATCAAGGATATCCACTAATGCGTTCGCTAAAGATAATTTCATCCCATTTTATGTATGTGACAGTGATGGCGTTCCATCCCACCTGATCATAGCAATTAACTTGGATCAACGCAAAGAAAGTTTCCCATAACCAAACTGTTCGACGCCATTGAGTCAGGGTGACAAAGTGACTCAATACCAACAAAAGGACAAATTTCTACAACGGATCGCTTCTAGGAACTCCGAGAAGAATAAAACCAAGATCCAAGCCCACATGCAAGCGGAAACAACAAACTCTAAATCGACAGAAGACACGAATTAGTTACTTATAAGGATGAACTCCTCAGTCAGTGATCATCCTTATTCTCCATCAGAACCTTCGTAGTTCAGAAAAAACAAACTAAACCACAACGAGAATCCATACGAATACGCTACAAGCCTACAACGTTGCAAATCAACCCAGAATTCCATCATACGGAACGAAAACCGGAAAACTAAGATAGAATATCACCATAGAACTTGGAAAACGCCATCAAACAAGCAGGAAAAGCAACGATCGGGAACAAAACCAAAGGAACAAAGGAAGAGGAATGAAGAGAGTTCATTATCAACGTCATCATCATCGAATTGAAGCATGAATGAACCAAAAAACCAAAAAAGGGCAAAATTACCTAGGAAATTGACAAACGTAGAATCAGTCCGAGACCGAGGAGGAGGAATCCGATCGAGGAGCTTCCTCCCTTCCGCTACCGCAGAAACGACGAATGAATGCGGTTTTCAAGTGAAATTTCGACATGGGGCTGAAGCAGATAAACAAAGCAAAAGCTTTGCTTAATTAATTACGTAAAAAACGTAAATGACGTTACTGTTTCCCGTTCAGCAACATTTTACTGAATCACCCTCATAATCTGATCGGGTTGTGAGGGCCTGATCCGAAGAAGTGAGAGATATTAGGCAATAAATTAACATAACTGCTACGCACACACCTCGCTTTGCTATTTGCACACCCTTAACCCCTTTCCTTTTTCTAGAAATTGCTCCCTTTGTTTGTGATTTCTGCAGTAAACGCCTCTTCTCTTTTCCTCCTCGCTTTCTACCACTGTCGATTTCTCTCCTTCTCGCTCTTTGCTATCACCGACTTACACCATTGCAAGGTGCAACGTAGATCCTCTCCTTCCACCACTCTCGCTCTTCCTTTCCTTTTCGCTGTAGAGATCAGCCTCACTGATCTAATTTGGAGACATGAATAGTGATCCATGTTTGACTACTCAATCATGGTCTTCACAGCGGTGGGTCCAAACCACAAACTCAACCAAGCCTAAACAGTTGTTGTTCGTGTTCATATGACTTCAAACTCATTGTATCGTTAAGACAACGGCTAAAAGCTTGTCAGTGTATATGCCTTGGCTAAATGGGGCCAAATGAAGCAACACAGACCGAGTCAAGCCCACTGAACCTGATCCATATTGCAAGAAATGGCCTACATCATAGTGAAGACCCGACTCAGATAATCTCGGGTTTATCCAGTGCCAACACGAACTTTATTGATCCAACAAAATCCATAAAGACCTAAAGTCGATATAGATCCTAACACATTTTAAATATGGTAGATTCGGGTCGGACCCAAGAAAAAGAAATCAGTGAGTTCTGTGTATTGCTGAAAACTGCACGCGAAGTAGGGGTATTAGTAAGTTTTCCGCTTGAGAAAGACAACCAAGAGAATCAAGCCTTCTTTGCTTTGCAAGTTTCACCCTCGTTGTTTGGATATGTGCATGACAAGTTTTCTTTCATCTACTTTGTCCCTCACCTTTACAACTAATTATTTGCAGTCCAACTTTAAAGATGCTCACACCATACTGTTTGTTTGTGTTTGTGCGCGTTTCTCTCTCTCTCTCCCCTCCCCCCCTCTCTCTCTCTCTCTCTCTCTCTCTCTCTCTCTATATATATATATATATATATATATATATATATATATATATATATTGTGCATTTGTGCTTGTATAAGTGCTTGTGTGTCTTTATATATATATATATATATATATATATATTGTGTATTTGTGCTTGTATAAGTGCTTGTGTGTCTTTTATATATGTATATATATATATATATGAAAACTCGATCAAGTATGCTTCTAACGTGTTCAGAAATTGCTTTTCAATGCTATGAGTATAATTTTAAAAAATTAAAGACTTTTTTAAAGAAAAAAGAGATGCGAATAAACAAAAGAAAATGTAGGTGTTTGTGGTTTGGGAAGAGAGGAATTTTGATGACATGATATCAGCACTTAGACATGGTTGGTTCTGGGTAAACGAGAATAGGTGCTTCTAGTTGAATCAGATCCAAACCAAGACCATCTTAAACCACCTAAGATAAGAAAATTCATTAAAAAGTTTTGAAACTTCAAAACAGATTTTAAAAAATGAAATTGGATGTTTGAAACCATCGTTTCCGTATCAATTCAGTTGCGTTTACATGAAAGGTGGAACCACAACCGAACCTTGTTCCGATCTGACTGGTTCCGGTTCCAACCCGATTCGCCTCTATCAGCAGTGGTACCCTTGTTCACATCCAAATCCAAGAGTTACCCTGCCTAGGCATACTCTATAATACGTTTATGCTAGTACTCTTAATTCCTTGCATGTACACATATCAAAAGAGTCTTTTTGAAAATGAAGAAAAAGGCAAAATACTAAAACTTTGTAACAGTTGTACATTGAAATCGAAAAAAGACTTAAACAATAAAGAAAAACCTAAAAGAAGCGTTCTTCCACACACTAAGTTGACCTTCATGGTTCGTATGCTCGATTTCGTGATATATTCGACTTTATATCCAAATGTTTTATCGTTTTCCCACAGTTGAAACTCTCACTCTCTATCTTTTTGAAGTACAGGACCATATAATATCTCATTCTCTCGTACATTCTCTTTTATTACTATATAAATTACTTAATTGTGTTTCTTATTTTTCTATTGTTCTTAACTTTTTTCTAATAGTTCTATCACTTTCGGTTAATTTCTATTACGAAGAGCTTATTTTCAAATAATCAGACATTGGTTTGGTGAAAACTCTAATTATTTTTCAATAAAAATGGGTAAAATGCATTCATTATTTGTAGTTTAAAACAATGGGAGTAGTATCTGTGATGGAGCTTTCTTTTCTTCTTTTCACGTAAATTTAAGGAGTTTGACTTGTTCTTAAGGGGTGTTTGATTCCAAGGCCTGGACTACTGAACTGGTATCTACAATTTGAGTTCCATGAGAGATCACGTGACAATCAACAAGATTTTCCTTGAGAATAATTCAAAAGTTAATATTGCTATAATTGTTTTTTCACGTAAAATGCATTCATTGTTTTTTGTTTTTTGTTCTTAAGGGGTGTTTGGATGCTTGAAACTGCAGTTAGATGAAGCTCAAAATATTAAGTAACAAATATTTTGAAAGAGGCAGATGAAAGCCTGTTGAAAGAATACTTAGTTTTGAAGTAAAACGCTAATATACCTAGAGAATAACAATGACGACTAAGAATCCAGGTAGCTGAACCTGCTTTTCTATGAGATAAGCCTTAAAATTGGCCTAGTAAGCTTTAGTGTCGTTCTTTCTTTTAAACAACAACTAAGCCTTTTCTTATATTAGATGGAGTCGGCTACATGATTTTTTTTTTATTCTACATAAGCATTCATATTGTCACTTTAATCCTTCTTTATTGTTTCTTTCCAACACTTTTTTCATAAACTAGTTTTCATACCTTCTTACTAGAGCTTTCTTTGATGGTCTTTCTATATGCCCACACCATCTTAAATGATTTTTTCTCACTTTGTCTTTTATTGGTGTCAATTTATTTCTAATAACCTCATTATTTATTCTATCTTTTTTTGTGTGACATTTACGCTATAGACAAAGTTTTACGGTGGCTTTCGAAAGCCTAATTTATCCCTCCTCCTTTCTCCAGGCTTAGGATCAGTCATGTAAGGGTGCACGAGCACAGTTTAATGAAATCCGATGTGTCGGATTTATTAATGATGTAAAGAGTAGGAGCAAATAAATACAATAGGATTTCCCAAAACAAAACAGAAGAAAATTGGACTTCTTTTCTTAAAACAATGAGATTCACAACAGAAAAGTATTTACATACTCTTCTGCTAACTGAATAGCTGAATTGGCAGTCTCTCCAGCATCATTACTGACACCTTCAAACACTTCTTTGTTTCTTACATTCCATAATCTCCACAAAGTAAATGCCAACAGCACAGTAAGATCTTTCCATCCAAACTCTCCATTAACAGAGCTTTCACCCACCAATCTAAGAAACTTGCATTTTCACTCTGTCGATAAATTATCTGGGAAAACATTATTCCAAACCTGAGATGCAAAAGGACAGGTAAAGAAACAATGCATAATGCACCACTGTTACTATCTTATCAAGACATTCCGAGTATCAGCTCTTTGTTGCCGCAATTTTTCTTTAATCACGATTCATTTTTGCAGAGTTTCCGAAACAGAAATCTTTACCTTACTTGGGGTTTATCTCAGTTTCCGCATATTTCTCCATATCTGCTGCTGAGAACCGCTGTATATGATTTGCTGGAAAGATAATACTATATCCCACCTTGTAACATGAGTGTACAGAATATCTAACCGACTTCGAGAGGCCACCACATTGGTTTATCTTGACCCTTAGCAGGCTTCTTTTGTAGAATAGCAGCAGCGATGTTACTCGAGAAATACTCTTGAATCATCAACGTATCTCAGTCGCCTCTCTATTAATTAATTGATGTACTAATAGGATATTCTTGTTCCTCATCTCATGCCCTGGGATTTTAACCGGAGAGTTTCCTGGAAGCCATCCATCTTCCAGGATATTAATCCGAAGACCATTACCAAGACTCCATATTAGTCCTATTTCTATTATTTTCCTCCCTTGAATCAGGATTCTCCAGCCCCAAGAGGGGTTTCAACCTGTAGGAGCATATATAAAAGAACAGTTAGGGAAATATATATCTTCATACAATTTATAAAAGAGGGAGTGACCTCCTTGAACCAGTCTCCAACTTTGCTTCACAAGCATGCTAAATTGAAAGCACGCAACTTTGAAGCCAAGACCTCCATCACTTTTGCTTAAAACGTTCCATGGAGCCATTGATATGTTCTACCATCTTGCTTGCCCCCCCCCCCTCCCCCCTCCCATCAAAACTTTACCATTTTGTTCTGAAATTATTCTAGACCATCTAGAAGCTTAAAGCAAGCTAAGGAATACTTCATCATTACTTGTAGAACTGCTATTATCAAAGTTTCTCTCCGTGCAAATGAAGGTAGGTTTGTCACACCCGCACGACTAGGTTTGGCAATTCAACACAAGTAAGACCAAATTCTAACTCGAATAAAATAACAACTTAAATATATAAATACCCTAAAAAATGGTGCACGATCCACAAAACATAACCTCGAATAACAAAATATTTATCTAGATAATGTAACGTTCATCTAAATTGTACTATCTCAAAATGTGTAGCTCAGTGAACTGCTACTATGCACCGTGCATCTTAGAAGTGCTAGCTTTATGATGTAAAATAGTAAGATGAGCTCTAACCCATTGTGCTAAACATCCTTAAACAAAATGCATACTAAAATCATACATGTTTTCATAATCATTTCATAACAAATCACATTTTCATTTTTAACCCATAGTTTCAAATCCATACTTACATCAATTAGTTATGATACTTATAGCCCATACTGTGTCTAAACCAAGTTGCGGGAGTCATTTGACCCACCCTTCGCACAACCTTGGTCACCTCATCCACGATGCTGATTCTCACGGTGGAGTACTCAAGAATATACTCTATAATTGCCCCAAACTAGAACGCCCAAAGGACCTACAACTCTCTCCCACACAAGTACGGTACATGGATTCAAATATCTCATGTTTCAAAACCAATTCCAATTTATCACATTCACAAACTCATATCCAAATCTACGTATATCAAAATATGTATCCATATAACATTCAAATATCATTTTCACACCGATGCATATCAAAACATGCTCTTTATCAACTAAGCCATAAACAAATTTACTTCAAAAGCATTTTAAATAACCCATAATTCTAAAAATCACTTAACTATCATCAATAAAAGTATTTAATAATCATACATATTTAAATCCATTCAAAATAAGGAAAACAACTTCTAGCATGGTTTTATAAAAGAATGTACACCCTCTACCCAAAGGACCACCAAGATCTAATCCTCAAACCGTTGGCTTGCCCTTATCACCATTAAATCTTCCATTTTTAATCTCTAAACAATTATAAATAGTAATAATATTAAAATTATTTAAATACAAGTCTAACGCAACAAATCGTACCCAAATTGGATCCCAAATGACCTTGAAATGACTCAAAACTCAACCTAGGTCCAATTAAGCTGCCCTAGATCCGAACTATCACCTCTATTCTTATCCTATCTAAACTGGACATCAAAGAATATATTTTGGGTCAACACATAACGTGAACTAAACCTGAAACTGGTTTTGTTTATGACCTTAAACTTGTTTCAAGACATAGGTTGAACCTCTTTTTGACGTGAATACAACACAGTCATTTATAGTACGTTGGATATGGCATGGCTATGGGACACGACAAGAGAATGAGGACATGCTAAAAAAAAGTCGATTTCACTTGTTTTTCCAACATTTTTTCACTATTTTCTGGTGATGGATAAGGCCGGCAGTGGTTTCCAGCCGACCGCCTGCCTCCCCTCTTCCGGCCTATCCCAACATCCTCCATCATCGTCCGTAATATGGCCAAAAATTTTCAAGAAAATAAGAAAAACCCTAGCAACTCGGTTTAGGAAGATATGTGGCCATACATTTTTTGGTACCATCCTGCCACCAAAGTACCTAAAATCGACCTAGGCTAGTGGTGTAAACCAAAACCCCTCTAAAACTATCCTTTGTCATCGAAAAATCGAAGCAACCGAAAAAATAGAAAAATACATAAAAACATATCTTTTTTCCGACCGATTCTTCGTCATTTTACCTTACTCGAATGAACTGAAGTCATGAAAGCATAAGCTACGAAATCAATTCATTCAAAAATCATGCTTTAACCATGAAAAATTATAATGAGAAATAGTTAATGCCACCCGTGCTTTCCATAGCAAGAGCAGCAACGCTCTTGATGGAGCGTTGTTGTTCTTTCACTATTACAGGTTCTGTTTCCAAATTTAAAAGGTTTCACAATAAGCTTAGCTTTTATAAATTTGATGCCTCTCTCTTTGATTTTTTGAAAACGGAAGGCAAACCTAATAAATACTTATTTTGAGTTCCGATGTGCTGGATAGGTAAACAATCTGCAATCTGTTTTCTAGTCTTATAGTGTAACAACTAAAAAAGGCCACCTATTTCTGTCATACATGTCTTCTGCCCACTGATTTTTTCATAAACTTTTATGATTTCCAAAAGCTTATTACATTGATTCTGTTCAGCTCCACAGAAAAGCAACGAGACATCGGGAACAGCACATGATTGACGCGCAATCCCCTTCTTGTTAACTATATTCCTTTCATTTCTTCTTTGGGGTCTTGTTGACACTTTCTTGGGGATTTTTTTCCTGATTTTTCAATATCTACTATACGACTTTCAGCCCCATCTCTTTCTCTCTTTATATTTGAGAGCCGAGAAATCCTTCAATAGACTTTACTGGAAGCGGCTGCATGGTCTCCTCTTTCATTCTTTCATGTTCCTGTCAATTCTTTTGAGTTCTAAGTTTCAAAGTCAATGACATCTTTAATTTGCCCATTCATGTCATGTTCCATCTTTTTCGAGCCGCATCCGACATATCCACAGTAAAATGCAAAAGATTCCCCCCCATCTTTCATATTTAACCCCAATTCCTACCATTTGCCCCTAACATTTCGAATTTCATTTTCAAAACAAAATTATATAATTATGTGAGGTAATGGTAAATGCTCAAACTGTTCAAATGTACTTTATCATCTTAAATGTTTGATCTTGGGATACAATTGTTCAAAGTAATAAAGCAAAAAAATAATAATATTTGCACATTAAATGTAAAGCACAAAAATATAATTATATTTTTAATTCAAATCTCCGTTATTGGACATATCAATTGAGTAGATTTGAACTTGATGAAATTTAAACATTTATCAATACCTCGTAATCATATATATATATAATTGTGAACAATCTTTTTGTAAGTATGTGGCTGTATTTGGGTCAATCTGAACCCGGCCAGTGTCAAATACAGGACCTCAAGGTGGGCCTGAATAGTAATTTGGGTCTGCTTTCAGACGCCCAAGTTGATAAAAAGAAAGATTGCAATCCCAACATAATCTTGCCAATCCGAAGGTTTCTCATAAAAACGAAAACCCAAAAACATTGCCACAAAGCGAAACAAGGAAATTCGTTTCTCAATGAAAGAAGAATAGGATGGTGGCTTTAAATCTATATTGCTTACTCCAAAAACCATGACTACAACTGATTCATGATTCCGCAAAACCACAGTAACTTTAAAAACTCGCCCTCCTGAGAAACTCCACCATTAAATAACAACAAAGCTGTGTGTGAGAGAGTGAGAGAGAGTTATTCTCCTCGGGCTCGTTATGTTAAAAAAATTTAAGTCTCTTAAGAAATTTCATAGTACTTTCTTATTTTTTAAATTCAAAATTCAGTCGTTGAAATCACCAACCACACCATTGAAATCTTTAATGATTTGATTTTTTTTAGCATGAATGGGTGTGCGCATTTAATCCTCTCTCCTCTCTCTATATAGAGAGAGAGAAGAAAAAGAAAGAGACAGGTTCATGCTTGATAGATGATGTGCTCAATCTCTCGTTTCAAATGATTTCACTGATTCAATTATTGACCATTGTTTTTCACTGCCTTCTACTATTTACTGTTCAAAAATATCATACGAAATATAAATACGGTTTTCTCGAGTGATTGAACACTACATTCAATTGAGTAGATAACACCGCATATATATACATGCGCATATATATACATTTATAAATTAATCCATAGACATCAATCCATACTCTAATCTTCTTAAAAACCTTAAACTTTTAAGAGCATTACTATCTGTACACCTTTTTTTCTATTTATACACCTATTTTCATTAAATACTAAAATTACCCTCCATATAAATATGGTTTTCTCTCACATTCCATCCCAACATTTCTCGCTCCTCTCTTGCCCAATATTTCCTCTCCCACCCAATTCCAACAACTCTCCTCTTTCATCTAATTTCAGCAAAAGTATATTTGGTCACATCTTTTTGCTCGAGTGATTGAGATTTCACTTAACATTATTGTCTTCTTCACAGCTCAATGCATATTCTTATGAATTTCACTGAAAAATATTTAACAAGGAAAGAAAATTCAAAATCAACAAAAAATCAAACTAAAAATGAAATTAATAAGAAGAGACACAACTCAATAATACGAAACAACAACTAATAAAAAGAAGAAAAAGAGAATCAAAGAAACACATAAAAAAATTAAAAATAAAAAACTAGGGCATCCCGATGGAAGAGAGGCGCTCGACACGCGTCTCCTCCAATGGGAGAGATGCGAGTCAAATGCATCTCTTATGTCGAGATGCCCTAGTTTTCGATTTTCAATTTTGATTTAAAAATCAATCAAAACAAATAAAAAATAGAAAAACCAAAACCAAATCAACAACAACATAAATAAATCGGTGAATCCCACTTAAATTGGCCTTTTTATCCTATTTTTCTTTTTTTATTTCTTTTGATTATTCGTTTTCCATTTTTTCTACGGATTTTGATATGTTCTTTTGCTGAAAATAGTTGTAGATCGAGTAATATGTAGTTGAAATTAGTTGGGGAGTGAAGAATGACCGGAAACGAGGGCTGGAAGAAGATTCCAGTTTTTTGACTGAGGGTATTTTCGTAATTACTGGAAATTACCAGGGCATTTTGGGAAATCAGTAAAAGGGACGGACTTATCAATCCTGACTTTTAATTTTGAAGATTAATAGACCTGCAATAAAATCAAGTGTTTTTCAATTTGAATTTCAACAATCCTTGAATATGTCATGCACATGGACTATTCTCTCTCTCTCTCTCTCTCTCTCTCTCTCTCTCTCTCTCTCTCTCTCTCTCTCTATATATATATATATATATATATATATATATATATATATATATATATATATATATATATATATATATTTGAAAACGATATTTGGGTCGGGAATGAAGTGGGCTGGTTGAAAAAGGACAAGCTCTTTCTTAGGCAGGCACTACTTTCGGGTTGGAGTTCCGACTCGGTTCAGTGTCAGGTTTTGAATCAAGTCCTAATTGAAATTCAATAGGTACCCAATTGGATTTCCAATTGACTGTTTTCGCTATAATTGTGCTTCGATAATCTTACTGATTTAGTGTGTCCACTGTAGTTGCTTTTACTAAGTATCAGATGATCACCTGAAAGAAACTGGAATTATCAATTTGTATCAAACTCGGATCTAGTGTGGCTAGGATCCAACTGAGATCGGATCGGTTCACATCGCAAATCCAATGAGCCATCGGATCATTAGACCACTGGAACCATTCATGTCCAAAATCCATATCTCAAAGAAGGGAAATTATCGCGTTAACATACATATTTATTTTCAAATGAGAGCGATATTTATAGATATCACGACAATCACACTAAATATCACATGCATGGTAAAATATTTGTCAAATACATCACAAAGACAAAGGTGCACCTAATTAACATGCATAGTTATCTCAAGTTAGAATCTCTGTGTGCGCGCGCGCGCACAACACACACAGCCGAGTTAGGATTATATATATATTCTAAGGTGTATATTGATTGGATACTTATTTGATATAAATAATATATATAGGTATGTACGGTTCCGGTATCGAGTTCAGAACCTCCGTCTGGGGAGTGGTTTAGATATTATCTTCTTCGTGCGTATGAGTGCATCCATCATCCATCTGAGAGCTAGAAAGTAGCTAAAGTCTAAAGAGGCTTCAAACGGCTAAAAGGAATAGTATTTGATACTGCATTTACGAGCATATCCTTTATTAATATATGTGTGTGTGTGAGAGAGAGAGAGAGAGGACAGCACAATCGGGTATCGATCTCGGGACATAGAACTCAAAAGGTAGACCGAGTCACCCCATCGCCAGAACAGTAGCTCCGTGTACTGTTTTTTCTACTGCAACGAAATGGAAAGGCCTTAGGATCGCTGGTTCACTCGAAGGTAGTCGTTTCGGTTCTGGTTCAATGCACACCCCATTTCAGGTTTTGCTTTTGGTTTGAAAAATAAAAAGAACATTAAAATTTAAAAAAATAGAAAAGGCCTTAGGATCGCTGGTTCCGGTTCGGTTCTCTCTAGATGGAAGGGAACCAAACCGTGCGATTCCCCCGGTTTCATTTCCAGTTTTCCCGATTCCAAGGCCAGTCTGGTTTCAGGTCAACTTGCCGGGCAGGTTGGAACAGGAGCACTCTGTATATCACCGTTGTTTTTTCGGGTATCCAGGTGAGCCCAGATGGTCCGCCTCACCTTGCCTATGCATGATAGGCGAAAGAGTTCACAACCCTAAAAATAGTTTACCATTGTTTTTACATGTTGCGTTCAAAATAGTCAGGGCTATCCAAGCAGGCCCAAATTGTTTGTGTGTTTTCTTCTAGAAAAATGAGAAGAAATGAGGTATCAAATAGAGAAGAAAAAAAAGAATACAGACATTGCTTGTTCCACAGGCCACAGCAAAGAATTATTGCTTTGTGCAAAAGCATCTGCTTGCCTTTGAGGGCCTGAGGCGACGTTATTCTAGTGAACTGGGTGCTCAAATTTTCAAATCCATTAAATACTTTACTGTTTCCTGACGGATCCTTTTGTATGTTTCATTTCGCCTGAAGAGGACCAGAAGACAAGGTTTTAGTAGATAAGGATCCCATGAAAATTTCATTCAACTGGGTCATTTGGACAATTTAAGATATAATATAAAAAAAACTGGACCTTGTCGACCACTAATGTTGCTTTCTCATATTTGATTATTGGTTTTTAAGAACATTAGTATAATTTCAAAAGTTACGAGGGCATCCAATCTCTCTCTCTCTCTCTCTCTCTCTCTCTCTCTCTCTCTCTCTATATATATATATATATATATATATATATATATATATATATTAATCCTCTTAAGAAACAATAATCAAATATGAGTGAGCGATGTTAAGAGTAGACAGGATCCCGTTTCTTTATATATATATATATATTACGATAACCGCATGGTACTCAATTGGGTTAAGAAAATGGTAGAAGTCACTATCATCATTGTGTTTATCACGTTGAAAAGTATCATGACACAACAATTGTTACATGTGCGTGAGAAGATGTGCATATGATGCTTCACATTAACAAGAAGGCAGTCAAAATGCAGAAGTCTAGAAACATGCCCCGTATTTTAAAGCATAATGTACCTCAATCACCTAATAATCACCACCACCATAATCGCCTTCAATCCTCTCGGCGACGTTCTCAGCGATCTTATCCTCCACGTAGTCCGCGCCCTCAGCTAGCGCGAGCCCACCTAGTGCCCCAGCCACCACGCCCACGGCTAAGCCCGTCCCCACACCACCAAACTTGCTTCCCGTACCACTCCCATAACCCGCATTATACCCACCATAGTATGGTGGGGGTGGTGCATATCCATATTCATTCACAGATCCATACCCACTCCTATACCCTCCATGGTACCCGGGATGCGGCACCTGCGGTGCGCCATAAGGCACGCCATATGGAGCTGGATGTGCATAAGGGTACGCTGGAGCCTGGTGCGCATATGGATCTGAACCATGGTGGAACTCCCTACTTGCCTCGCCACATGGTTTCGAATACGGGTCTGGAGCATGGTGAAAATCCCTACTGGCTTGGGCATATGGTTTTGGGTACGGGTCTGGAGCATCGTGGAAGTCTCGCTGGCCACAGGTTTTCGGGTACGGGTCTGGAAACTGGTGGAAATCTCTAGTTGTGTGGCCATATGGTTGTGGGTACGGGTCTGGAGCCTGGTGGAGATCTCTAGTTGTCTGGCCATATGGTTGTGGGTACGGATCTGGAGCCGGGTACCCGATCTCGCGGACCATCGCCTTGACCTCGATCTTGCCCTGCGGCCGACCGGAGGGCCGCTTCAGCTTGAGTGTCTTGTCGTAGCGCTTGCCGAAGCCGACCTCATCAACGACTTCCTTGAGTGGCAGCCGGACCGAGCCGATGAGTGGCTTCGTCTCGCCAGACGCATTGGCGTGCACAACGTCGACCGAAAGGACTGCATCCTCGAGCCCACTGCGGATCGGGATCGTCAGCTTCTCGTTCCAGACGGGGCTCGTGTCGCCCTCCTTGTCGACCTGGGTGGTGAATTTGGAGCCTGGGTCGATCCAAGCCACGACGTATGGCTCGGTTTCTCCGTAGCGCCAATTGACGTTCTTGAGATCCTTTGCAGAGGCGATGGTGATCTCCAATTCCAGAGGGAGTTTTGACGCCATGGGAGGAAGTGATGGAGAAGGGGAAGATCACCGTGTAATTGCTCTCTGAGAATGAACTTAGTGCAGGACCCCTGGTCCTCCCCACTCTTTATAGGGAAGAACGGGTATCTGATGCCCTTTATTCGGGGTTCGTCACAATTACGCAATAAACTATCAGATATTACATTAATGCCACTAATCGTACCTTGGCTTTGAAATCCAATCAGTTTCTTTTTGTACAATAATCTCAATTAGTTTTTATTTAATTAATGCTCCCTCACCCTTCACTTTTTTCTTCTTTGACAGAACCCTTTAGCAAAATGACTATTACGTTCACGTGACTGACTGATGGTTTTCATCCTAACGAGTTTTTTAATTAAGCCTTTTTCTTCTCTTGGGTGTTTCATTGATCGATCAGTAAGTACTTGGGATCTTAATTCCAAGTTGATCACGTCATCTCTATGTGTGTGTGTGTAATACATGCACGCACACACTTCATACTTATATTTTTGAAGGTTCGTTAGAGAGGAAAATTAAGTATAATAATTAGAAAAGTTTTAAATCCAAGCGAAATGCACACTATGGCTATAAGCTTACAAGTTATATGAGATGGCTGACTCAACTACCTACAGTGGCCATTGGTAATTATGTTGAAAGACGTGTGCCTCTAATAAGAGCAGAGGACCACTTTAGACGTGCAACCGCTATCTTAAACGGACACGTGGCGGTTTCATTAACAGAATCATCGTTCACGGCAGCCGGTAGTGAGATAATTCAAAACATGGTGGAGGGGGGGCGTCTTGGGAAGAGGACAGTCCGGTTGACGATGGATTCCACATTTCGCCAATCATGGAATGACACGTTTCCTTCCAACACGGAATAGACGCGCTTTCTCACAATGACGACATTCTACCCCTTTGTTCAGGGAGGGTAAGTCAAATCGCTGCCGTCCAGATTGGACGACCGCGATCTAACAGATTGAGGAGTGATTTTAACGTTACCAGCTAAACTTGAAGATTGTTCTCGTCTTGAATGAAACTTCCCTTTTTGGATCTTAAGTTTGGACATATCCAAATGCAATTCCAATAATAAATCATCCTATTGCTGTTTTCATGAGCAAGCTGCTGTTAGAAAAGTCCATTACCAAATAAGAACCCAGGTTCGCCACGGTTTGAACACCCTAGACAGTGTAATATCCACATCCCATCGGGCCGAGTATTGAAAACAAAATCAATCAATAACCGATCTGGATGTCGAAGTTCAGTTTTAAATGCATCAAAACAAACACCATGTTTCGAAAGTATCGAGTTCCATTATGGAGTAAGGTACCACATTCAGCTAATCCATCTTGTGACCGAGTCTCGTGCAGCAGCAACACTGGATTTGTTAGACCAATACCTGAACTGAATCCAATCCACCAATACACTGGATTTGTGAAGTACAGCACATAATTCTGTGCTCGTATGAATCGAAGATGGATCTTTGCCCATATTTATCTACTACTAAAAGTGCAGACAAATATAGGCAAGAAAAGGTGCGGAAAACTAGACAGTGAATACAGACCTCTCGGGTGTTGAAGGGAACAATAACACACGATTTTGCTTCTTTTTAAACTCAAGCACGATAACAACTAAGGTTCCAAGGACTTTGGTCTTGGCGTGATTCAGCTTTATGTGTATGAGGATGTGTGCGCAATCATGGGCACCTATTTGAAAGACTCAGAAGTATCGACACAATACCACTACCACAAATAGAAACTACAATGACTAAATCATGTTAATTATCAATTCGTCATTATTCAATTAACATGGTTGAACTGCTTCCACACACACACAGTTCTTCCAAGTTGCTATTATTATTAAAGCTAATAATTAGTTACTCAATAACTATCATAAATAAATAATAGTTCCGAACAATTTGTATCTCTAGGCTAGGCTAAAAGGCTCTTGGATGCAATCTCGAAGACATTCTCAGACAGGCCATTGGCAGAAACGATCTTCTCCAACTGAGCCTGAAATTTCGCAAGACAAGAAGACAAAATGTCAGGCAACAAAACTGAAATACTCGTCAAAAGAAAAGGATGAAACGGCAATAGATTTTAAATAGGAACAAAATGTCATGAAGAGAAAAACATGGCCAAACACAGGCTCATTCCAAGAGATCTGAAAGACCAATCTAAGTAACTCAAATTCCCAAGTCATGCTCATTCCAATCATAGATTTAAGTTTCCTAAGCACATGCCAGGGCGATCTGCAACAAAGGACTAGATACCCCCCCTCACCAAACAAGCAGCATTTTCTTCTAAAGTGAGATACTTCTCTCTTTTTCTTCTTTGATAATTAATAGAGAGAAACTTAATCGCAACATAAATTAATTAAGATCTCGGAAAATATTTTTCTTTTTAAAGAACATATCGTGATATGTTGTCAATCCAGAGATTTATCCATTGTCACAGACCACGTGGACTTCAATTCAAATATCCAGAACCAAAGAAAAATGTGAACACAGTAACACGTTGTCTTGCAGGCAAAGGTTGATCTATAAATCATGTTCTAGGTATATTACCTTTGAGAGAGCCTGCCGCTCCTTGTCGAAACGTTTCCATTTTGAGAAGAAAGACACCATTCGTGAAGCAACCTGCAAAGAAAAATTACTCCAGGTTTAACCAATCTGATATTGCTAACAACAACAACTAAGCCTTTCCTGATACTATATGGGGTTGGCTACATGGATTATTTGTTTAATCTGATACTGCTAAGAGCACAAAGATTCAATTTTTGCTTTAGCTGGAAAGAATTGAAATGAAATAAATGTACCTGAGGGTTTAATTTGTCAAGCTGCAGCACAATGTCTCCAAGGAATTCGTAGCCTGAGCCATCCTTTGCATGGAAATTCACAGGCGACCCAGCACAGAATCCCCCAATCAGAGAATAGACCTGTATCGCAAAAAATAAAAGTCAATCTCCATATAGGCTCTAAGTATTAGGAGAGACAAAACAATCTTCCAAACCTTGTTCGGGTTGCGAATATCAAAGGATGGATGATCCAGCAAATTCTTCACATTCTTGATGTTTCCAGGGATGTCTGATGCGGCTTGAAGACTAAACCATTTATTTACAACCTGAACAGGAAAACAAAAATTCTTTAGAAAGCAATCTCCCTCTCTCCCTCCCTCAATTCCATAAAACCGGAAATATAGGCAAAGAAAATGCCAGCAACACGATGCAGGAACACTTAGTAAGCAGAAACATGAAAAATAAAACATTTTCAACCACCTTGCCTAGAGCAATTCATACTTCTTATGCAAAATAATGGTAAGGATGATCCAAATCCTTGGTAGTTACAGGGAAATCTTAGACTTTCCCTGAAACTACTAAGAGTTCGGTCATCCTTACCAAGAATGGTAAGGACGTATATTTGGTGCACGACCTTGGTGCTTTTTAATAAGCTACTAACTTTTATCAAAAAAAGTTTTAGGGAAAACTAGGATGACCTAATTACATCTAACACAGAAGCCACAGCCGTCAAGTTTTTCACGAACCATGCCTAATCTTTATATGAAACAAGATAATTTGAAAGCTTTTTCCTATCTGATAACTAGGAAGATATCCAGTCCAAGTATCAGTGCAAGCAACATAACCTTGAGATAATTTAGAAGATGACATTATACAGGTCATGGCTTTCAGAGCACACCTAACACAAGGTCATCACCAAGAATTTTACTACAAATTTCTCCTAAAAGGTTGGAATCTGGTTGCCACATAACAAAACAACTGATGGACAAGCATACCTCGATGTGAAAATTAGATTTGACAGGAAAGGAGGATGTGTGCTAGACATAATTGTCATGTAATAAACGAAATGAAACAACCGCTTATGCCGCCATATATGTGCATATACATTCTCATATTCTCTACAAATATTACCATAAAAAATGAAAATATGATTACTTTTTTTTGGCGGAGACTACAATAGATATGCATGCCCAGGAATTAACTCATGACCTACAACAGTGAGTCAGTGGGCCCTGCCAGGTGGGCTTACACCCTGAGTGCATTTCCAATAACGGTGCTTCCAAATATGTGTGTGCAAGCGTGCACATGTGTGTGTGTATACAGTATACACCATTTAAAACTATTGAGCTTGTGGATACTAACCAAAAAGTCATGCTCCCACTTTTTATAGAAGTCGGATAAAGCTTCTTCACGAACATCTCCTAGGTTTTGTGCCAGTGCTGCTAGTGCTGCAATTTGCTCGGTCATGTTTTGTGCAGACTTGTATTCGCTTAATGCCAATTCTGTGATGTCTGGCTCATTCAGTGAAGCAAGATATACTGAAAAGAAAAAGGCAAACGTGTTACTTGTATGAAACTGATATGACAAGTCAATGATTTCATACAACAATCTGTATTTATTAATCATCATACAACCCCATAAATAAATGAAAAGCCAGTTTCTCACGTTCACCTTGCAGATTGCATTCAGTTTCCAAAGAGCATGAGCAGCTAAGCTGCCACTCTCAGTACACACGAGTACCAACAACAAAATGCCATCAAGATGTGATGTGTCAACAGGGGGGTGTTGAATTGTTAATCCGACGTGAAGGCTTCCAGGATGTATCTACTGAACATTATCCCATTGTCACGCTAAACTGACTATCTGGTGTATCTAACTAATTCCCCTTTGTACAATTTAATGGAATAATTGGACTCAAAGCAAGTATTCCAAGATATCTACTTAAAGGATGAAAGTGCTTACTCAGTGCAGTATTCTTCAATGCACGCCTTGCCATATTCTCATGGTTGAACTCATAAGGTTCTCGACTGGTGTTCTCTTTAATCTGATGACTCAAAATGCAAGTTAACCACTTGAGAGTAATATAAAAGGAAAAGAAAGCAAGATGGCAATTTGCAAGCAATCAAAAAGCAGGACAGCTCAAGAACATTAAACAGAAGTACAAAGTATCTGATGTAAATAAAAGATAACCCCGTTTACTGTCTCCAATAAATACGTAATTTTCTACTAAGAAACACTTGGATCTACTCCACTACCTACACGCACTATCAAAATTACATAGTTCATACACCCAAACTCTAGTTAACCAAAAGGAAGAAGCGAGAGTTGGCTTCAAATTATTATGGTCAAACATCATTATTGCCTCAAAACTGGGGGAAAGTAGATGGAAAATGAGTGTTCAACAATAGACTGAAGGCCGTCTTTACATAATAATGTTGCAGACCATATAGGTTTCTGCAAAAGACAACCCAGAGTTTGGCCCATGAGGACCCCAGGGAAAATCATGTTTCATAAATAGAGACAACACAAACATCAGAACCATGCCAATCATGTCAGGAACCGAATACGTAGAACTAGAACTAGAACTAGAACTATATAAACTGTGTATCTTATTCCACCAAACAAGGGGAGAAATAATGTAGCCCTCCAACTCGTGGTTACAATTTTAAAGGTTCAGATTAATTTGTTTCTCTACAAAGAATGAGGAAAGATGGCCCCAGTATTCTAACACCAATTCATCAGTGCATGAGACAAAGCGGGGTGTGGAGAGGGTATTCAACCTTGATTATTAGTTCGCTTCTTAGTTGGGAAGCAAGTTGTTTTATAATAAAGCGGCGAACGGAATGAACAGCATCAGGATCAGCAACTTCCATAAGGTCCATAATTTCACCCTCACTGGGCAAGGAAATTGCCCTCGTAACAAATTCCTAACAACAAGAGAAACAAATTTTATTAGCATCATGCATTTTTTATCTGCAGAGAATCCAATAAACTCTTACTTTATCCAAACTAGAGTCAGAAAGGATGCTCCTGATTCCATCCACAAACTTCGGATTCAATTTCAATGGTTTATTCTGCTGGAAATCCGATACCATGTTCAGCATCAATTTCCTGGCCAATGTTTGTCCTGCTTCCCAGCTAACGAAGCATTAAAATAGCTGGATTAGTTTGAGATCAACATAATCAAGGGTTGCAAAAGCTTGTTCCACAAAGAAAACAAAGACTGAAACCATACCGATTAAATTCATCAGAATCATGAGAAAGAAGGAAATACAAGTCAGCATCACTAAGATCAGAATCAATGCGGACAGGAGCACTGAAGCCACGGAAGAGGGAAGGAACTGGTTTTTCAGGAATATCAACAAACACAAAATCTTCTTCTTTCTGCTCAATGTCAATCACATTAAGAAGATCAAGACTTTGAGATAACCAGGCAATGAAACTATAAGCATGACGAAATGAATGCAACTGATAGTTTTTATGACAGGACAATATGAAAAAGAAGATTGAGTACCTATCTAGAAAGTATAAGCTAAAGGTCACAAAAGATAGACTTGCCTTTGTAACACGAAGAACTGTGGTCAACACAGGCTGATCTGCAACAGGCTTCAGAACTCCTTCGTGATAAAAATTGGTGAGTGGTATGTCCTTTCCACTAGAATTTAACAGGCCAACACCAACAGGAATGAACATAGGCTCCTTCACTGATTGACCAGGGGTTGGTGGCACATCCTGACTGCAAGAACCGGAGAATAGATTTATGCAGTGCCCACCAGATGGACATGGCCAAAGGTTTTGGAATATGTCCCACATTACCATCAGAATGCTTGGTTTAGTGCATTAAAAATTTTGTAAAACCAAAATGAGGGATGAAAAGTATGAGTGCAGGAATGGGAAGGATCGATCCTGACATGAAATTACTGCAGAATGGGGATGAATAAAGGATAAGAGCAAGAAAAGATTTTTTACCAACATGAAATTACTAAAATGTGAAAAGAAGATAAAAGCCTGTAAGATGCAAAAGGATGCCCCCCTTAGAACCATGAATCTCATATAAACTGAAGAGGACTTGCTCATATTAAGTATCTCAGGGCTTGGTAGGAAAGAAGGCAAAGTAATACAGGTAAAATACCGTTGATTTTCATGGAAGGGATGAAATCGCACCTGAACTTGAGTGTAAAGGTTCGAGCTTCTTGGTTATATGATGAAGCTACCTTTACATGAGGTGTACCAGCTTGAGAGTACCTTCAGATTCAGAAACCCAAAGAAAAATGTCACGAAGGGATAGATTATACAGTAGAATCAAAAGATTTCCATACTGGCATAGCAACAAGGAGAACATGGATCATACCAAAGCAGAAAGTTTGCAAAATCAACATTATTTGCATCTCTCATAGCAGCATAAAAATCTTCACAAGTTACTGCTTGACCATCATGTCTTTTGAAGTAGAGATCCATCCCCTAAACAAAGGAGCAAATTTGACGTCATTCCTCAGAAAGAAAAAGTAATAATCATTAAAAGGTACAAAAATCTCTAATAAATTATAGATATCCTACATTGTGAATCATCACAAAAATCAAAGATCTAATTAAGCAATTCACAAAGGTTGGCTTAGAAAAGAAAATGACAAAACGGAAGAATAACACTAGAAAAATGTTAAATTAAAATGAATCTAAGACATCCATAGCTCTCAAATACCGATCTGTAACATAAAAAACCCAGCTAGTTAAGACTGTTATCATGTAACCGTTGAGAAAGACTGATCCACTAAACTTCTCATACATGGAGAAGGAACATAGCAAAATCGAAACCAAAACTTCTCCCATGCTAAGTGGGGCGGCTACAGGAGAAGGAATATACATGTCAAATATTAGTTCTTAGGTCCAATCACAACATGAAATAATAAGCAGTTACAAAGATTGAATATCTGCTTGCATTAACAGCAAAAACTGAACTCCTAAGAGCAAGAGGTGTATTGGCACACTAAGAAAACCTACTAAAATAACAGCATGTACATTCGAGTGATTACACTCTGCAGTTTGACAAAATCACTTCCTATGATTAAAAAAGAAATGAACAATCACAATGGAATAGAATGTGGATATTGCAACAAGTTTTTGTCAAATCTTACTGTATCTGTAAAAATTTGTACCAAACAAGAAAAAAGAACGCATCTACACAAGCTTAGGGACGCCCTTAGAGAGATACTTTAAAGGCTTACATCTGTGTGAAAAACAAAATTCAGCAACAGGCACCAATCTGATCACGTTCCATGACAAACAATGTTTAAAATAAGACAAATTTGCAAGAAGGTATAACCCTAAAGTACACAGAGCAGGCAGGAAAACAAGATTCTGCAGAAGACAAACAATATGTGAAATAGTATCTGGTGATACCTTGCGGAATCCTGAGCTTCCAAGTAGGGTTTTATACATCCTGACGACTTCAGCACCCTGACAAGTAGCAGGTAAGAACTTGTTTTATAGCAATAGACAGTTCCCCAGACTCGTCAAAAGCTTAAACTGTAAATAACGTAATCCACAGTGAAGATGCAAATGTCCACCTTTTCATATACCTGCAAAGAGCATGATGGCATGAGTCACCAAGGCCGCAAACTTAATAGAACAAAAGAGAAGAACTTAAAAGTGAAAGGTGTGATTAAAAAGGATCTCTGTATCAAAATAACCACAATCAACGGTAAAATGAGAAAAAAGAAAGGTGAAAGCAGACCGCATAGAAGCATACCGTCACTGATTGATTGCAGAACATGAACCAAAGCACATGGACCACGACCACAAGCCAGGGTGCAACATGCCAATACCCAAAAGCATCAATTAATTTCCCACACGGAAACTCAATTCAAGAAACTTGTTCACAAAATCTCATGCAAGAATATACAACTTTTTTTGTTTTCAAAGAAAGAGTGGTAATATCGACATGAAATATAAAGCCCAATAATAATATCATGGCCCCCAGAGAGAGAGAGGTGTGACCTACCAGTATAAAAGTTGTCCATCTGTTAAAATTTCAAAAAGTAAAAAAGGCAAACAAAAACAGGAAGGATGTTAGAGGGTGTAGGTCGCGTGAACCTAAATAGTTGGCATCTTCAGGAAAACAACAAAAACGAACCACAGTATTATCATACCTTGATATAAGAATGTGGCCGCACAGGATGAGACATTGGGCCAGCATCCTACAAAATAAAGCATAGATGGTGACCATCGTTTGCGCAAGTTAAAAGGCTGTCCAAATGCAGCAAAAACTTGATTTTGTTTTATGTCAAACAAGCTGTACAAGGAAATACCACAGCAATGTCGAATCTACAACCAACAACTAAGCACCTGTGACAGTATGAGAACACCTCGGTGCCCAAATAAATACAACTAGTATGGAATTGAATTATTAAAAACATAAAGAAGCGCTTTCATGAAGATATGACAAGAAAGATACAACATATGTACACATCAAAAAAAAGGAACATAGATTATAAGTGGTTATCATTAGGAGAAAAGATAAACTTCCAATGACAACAGAGTTGAAAAACACCTGAAGAGGTAAATAGAGCAATCTTGTAAAGAACTAGCAAGTGGCAACAACTGCCAACCGTGTGATTGATTCCCAGTTGATGGCCTCAATACTAGAAAATCAATAAGCCAAATGCCAGGAATTTAACTTGTCCATCTCAACTGGCAATAAAAGTTAAGCTGAAGAGACGTGGTTCTCCATATGGTGATATTACTTTTAGAAAAATATTAACTTTCAACTTAAAGAACCAACTCTTTGTTTTCCCATTCTGTTCATTTCATTATATACCGTTAACAAATCATTCGTAATCAACAGCATCATTCTAAGCTACATACCTTTTCTTCATTGACAAGTTCACAACTTTTACAATTTTCACACATGTTCATTCTGCAATGAAGATAAAGAAAATGCGAGCATATGAAGAATATCAAACAGAAGAATGAAGATTGCGCATTCTCCTATTAAAGATGGCCTTTAAAGCACTTTGTCTTATAAGACGCTCCCTTTTATGAACAGGAAACTTAAAAACGTCCATTAGGAAACCGTGAAACTTTTATCTTATGATAGATAATTGCACCAAAGTTCTGGGCAGTTTTCTTATCTAGATAGAGGCTTTATCATACATCTTGCACAACCCATAGCTGCATATAAATCCATATTTGAGATCTACATGAGTTTGGATCCAGATATAGATTTCTTTATCAATGTCACATTCAATCAACCAGCACTTGTGTCAACATGAGCCCTCATCCCATAGGGATGCCATGTTTCAGTGTCAATCCCAATCTAAAACTTTGCAAGCTATGCAGTCCACGATACAGGCAATCAAAGATGCCAGTTGTCAAACATATTAATTTGTCCATTAGCTCCTTGCTTATTAGTCCTCAACAAACTACTAACATCCTCATCACGGCAGCTAAAAATATCCAGTGGCACCAGCTCCAATTGTACCGATAATGATTGTCCTAGATCATATTACATGTGATGTTGGGCAACCTATGCTGTCATTTTTTCATTGTTCAAGGCATCAACCAATGCTCCTTTCTCAAACCAGAACAACTTTGAACGTTAGGAAAGGTAAGACAAGTTTAACAGAAATACTACTACAAGGTTATGATGAAGGCTTACTTCAGACATTCTTTAATGGATAAATATTACCAACCGTCAAGCCAAAACTAACATGCTTCATTCCACCATTTGGATCATATATGAATGAGAAAACCAAGTAAAACTGAATATCTACAAGGGTAGATAAACCTGTGGATACTGGTAAATCCGAAGCTTTGAAACATCTGCAATTCTCTTTACCGCTCGACATCCCATATCAGAAGAAAATTCCTGCACCATTACAAACATCAAGTTGGACAGAAAATTACATAAGAGCATATCGATACATGATTTCATACAAGCACAGTCGTCTGCCATCACATACAACAAAGGACAGAAAATATATCACCTGATCTCTGAAGACAGTGAGGCCTTCCTTCAAGCTAAGTTGGAACCAATCACGGCAAGTAACCCTGGGAGAGTTTTAGAAGTTAATAACAAGAATAACTGTTGCAAAAAGGTTAACACATCTAATGGTAAAGCCATAAACCAGCTTTTTCTGTATGAAATATACCAGAGTATACCATTCAAAACTTCAAATCAAGTACACAGCATTCAACCCAAAAAAAAGAGTTTATCATGCATATTTGAATCCATGTCTATCTAGAAGAAACGGATGCACATAATTTTCCGTTGATTACCTGTTACCTGTCCAGTTGTGGAAATACTGCAATATCCAAAATGAACCAACAGAGTTTAAATGAAAAGGCAAATTTCAAAGAGAATCTGTAAACTAGAAACCCTTCTTAGAAATGAAACAATAAAATCAACCTCATGACCGATCACACCCAATATAGCAGCGTAATCTGCATCAGAAGCTGTTTCTGGAGTTGCCAAGACAAGCTTCGAGTTAAATATCTGTTCAACAACATGAAATCAGCAAAATAGGAAAAGACACCCACCCTCCACTAAAAAAAAGTTAATGAATGAAATAAACAGGCATCAGCAAATATAAGGGATACATACATTGAGGCTTTTATTTTCCATGGCCCCCCTGGAAGTCAATAAATAGAAAGAATCAGAAACAAGTTTCTTTTTCCAAAAACTAAAAGAGAATTGTGTGTTGTGACCCAGATAACAAACAACAAACAACAACTAAGCCTTTTCCCATACTAGACAGGGTCGGCTACATGGATTCTTTGTTTCCACATATCCCTATCATGTGCCATGTTAGCAGTTAACTCACAATAAGCTAGATCATTCTTTATTGTTTCTTTCTAACACTTTTGTGGTTGTCCTCTACCTCTTTTAATAATTTCCAAATTTAGTTTTTCTAACCTTCTTAGAGGTTCTTCTTTTGATCTTCTTTCTATATGTCCAAACCATCTTAAACGATATTCTCTCATTTTATCCTCTATTGGTGTCACTCCTAATTTGTTTCTAATAACTTCATTATGTATACGGTCTTTTCTAGCATGACCACTCATCCATCTCAACATCTTCATTTCTGTCACAGACATCTTTTGTACATGTTGATGATTAACTGCCCAACACTCAGAACCATAAAACATGGCAGGCCTAATTGCTGCTCTATAATATTTACCTTTTAACTTTAATGGTATCTTCTTATCACAAAGAATACCTGATGCTCCTCTCCATTTTAACCAACCAGCATTAATTCTATGCGTAACATCTCCATTAATTCTTCCATCACTCAGAAAAATTGACCCTAGGTATTTAAAACTTTCCTTTTGGGGGATGCAATGTGTGCCAATTTTAATTTCTATGTCCTCTGAGGTAACTAAATGATCAAACTTACATTCCATATATTCCGTCTTTGTTCTACTAAGTCGGAGGCCTTTGCTTTCTAATGTTTCTCTTCATAGTTCCAATTTTCTATTAACTTTTTCTTTAGACTCCTCCACTAATACAATGTCATTTGCAAATAACATACACCAAGGTACTTCATCTTGAATGTGTTTTGTTAACTCATCCATCACCATTATAAATAAGTATGGACTTAAAGTTCATCCTTGATGTAACCCAAATATTAACTTCAAAGAAGTTTGTCGTTCCTTCATGAGTCCTCACACATGTTTTTGCACCATCATATATGTCTCTTATAAGGTTAATATATGTCAATGGGATACCTCTTTTTTCCAAAGATCTCCAAAGAACCTCCCTCGGTACCCTATCATAAGCTTTTTCTAGATCAATAAATATCATGTGAAGGTCTTTCTTTTTTGCTCTAAAATGTTTCATAAGACGTCTCAAAAGGTGAATCGCTTCAATAGTAAATCTGCCTGGCATGAATCCAAATTGGTTCTCGGTTGTACTTGATACTTGTCTTAACCTATGTTCGATAATTCTTTCCTATAATTTCATAGTATGGCTCATTAACTTGATACCTCGATAATTCGCACAATTTTGAATGTCTCTCTTGTTATAATATATGGGTATAAGTGTACTTGCTCTCCATTCCTTGGGCATCTTTTGGTTTTTTCATATTTCATTAAATAGTATTGTGAGCCAAGTGATTCCTATTTCTCCTAGTATTTTCCAAACTTCTATAGGAATATTATCAGGTCCTACCGATTTACCACCATTCATATGTTTAAGAGCCTCTTTGACTTCATTCTTTTGAATACATCGGTAGAAATTGTGGTTTATATACTTTTCTGACTTGGCTAAATCTCCTAAACTAATACTAACATCTTTATTTTCATTAAAAAGATTATAAAAATAGTTTTTCCATTTATTTCTTATGTCATCATTTGCCACTAGAATTTTTTCATCCTCGTCTTTTATGCATCTAACATAATTAAGATCTTTAGTTTTCTTATCTCTACCCCTAGCTATCCTAAAAATATCTCTTTCACCCTCTTTTGAGTTGAGATTTTTATATAAGTCCTCCCAAATTTTAGCTTTTGCTTTACTCACGGCCTTTTTCGCTTCCTTCTTTGCTTTCTTATAAGCCTCCAAAGTTTCACTAGTTTTTTTAGCATAATGTAATTTGTAACTCAGATAGTAGGCAGAATAAATGACAAAGATCATGGCATAATCTTATACCTACTAAATGCTTCCTAGGTTAATCAACTAATTGGTATGACTTCCTTTACATCTTTATCCGTTTTAATTCTTATTTGAAATTGGTGACAGTGGATTAATTTCCAGCTCATCCAACTTACAACAACAACCAAGCCTTTTCCCATACTAGACAGGGTCGGCTACATGGATTCTTTGTTTTCACAGAGCCCTATCGTGTGCCATGTTAGCAGTTAACTCACAATAAGCTAGATAATTCTTTATTGTTTCTTTCCAACACTTTTGTGGTAGTCCTCTATCTCTTTTAATACTTTCCAAATTTAGCTTTTCATATCTTCTTACAGGTTCTTCTTTTGATATTCTTTCTATATGTCCAAACCATCTTAAACGATAATCAATCATTTTATCCTCTATTGGTGCTACTCCTAATTTGTTTCTAATAACCTCATTATGTATACGGTCTTTTCTTGTATGACCACTCATCCATCTCAACATATTCATTTTTGTCACAGGCATACATGTTGATGATTAACTGCCCAACACTCATAACCATAAAACATGATAGGCCTAATTGTTGCTCTATAATATTTAACTTTTAACTTTAATGGTATCTTCTTATCACAAAGAATACCTGATGCTCCTCTCCATTTTAACCAACCAACATTAATTCTATGCGTAACATCTTCATCAATTCTTCCATCACTCTGAACAATTGACCTAGGTATTTAAAACTTTTCTTTTGGGGGGACTAGCTTCCTTGCCCCCCGCATCCGTCCATATTCAAAATGTGGAGACCCTCTCTGTAAATTATTCACAACATTCGGACGACAATGTAGCGGGAGTAACTTCTTTACTCACACCCGTCCATGATGTGGGAACCCTCTCTACAATTGATTCACTATATTTGGGCGAAAATATAGTGGCCCTTGCTTACTTATCATTGCATTCGGGCTCTACAGTGCGTCGCTAGGCGGGAACGCTCCAAAACAATGCTCATAATTTGTGTAATCTATGTTATAAAAATCCGACAAAGTTTTACGCTGGTTGTCGGAAGCCTAACACAACCTTATCCAACTTAGATGAAAAAAAATAATGTTGCAAAGGAAACATCAAGAAAGGACCATAAAATGGCAGGGCTTTACAAAATGGAATCTCACATGTTAAAATCTGGAACTGCAACAATGTTAAAGAGATCCAGGTCATACTCCAGGCCGAAAACCTAATCCAGAAAAGCAAAGTTGGCAGCACATACTTTAAATTGAAAAGTATTGTTATACAGAACAAAATCACTTCTCAGTCCAGCAAACTTACTTCCTCATCCCATTTCATGGCAGCTTTCAGAGCATACATGGCATGTGCAGTTCTTGGTAAATCCTCTGCTGGTGTCCAGATCCTGAGTGAAACTTTGCGTCCTGAACAGGTCACAAAAGTATCATCTCTGCTTTCCAACTGCCCTGCAACTAAAGCAAACAAGTAACTGGGCTTTTTGAAGGGGTCCTCCCAGACAGCATAGTGCTTTCCACCCTACAGAGAATGCCACTAACAGAATCAATACTTGAAAAGGAAAAGGGAAAAAGAAACGTAGTAACAAAGATTTTACTTATGAAAGATTTACCTCAAGGTCTCCATGGTCTACAAGATTTCCGTTTGACAGCAAAACAGGATACAGACTTTTATCAGCTTCAATCAAGCAAGTGTATTTTGCCATGACATCTGGACGATCCTGAAATTTTATGTGAAAGTTTGTGACATCTCTTCTAAGTTCTAACTGAGCAAATATCTGATATCTATAAGACCACATCCATGGCAATGCAGGAATCCGGTTGACCCACACAGACATGTATTCAACATCATGCAAACAAGTCCACAGTGTTGAGAAGTACCTGATAGAATGTGATTTTGCGAAAGCCTTCAGCTTCACATTGAGTACAAAAATTCCCAGAAGATTTATATAGTCCCTACATTTGAATTACTGTTAAAACTCAAAAGCAAAAGGAATAAAGTACATTTTAAGAAAATTAATCCAATTAAAAGCTCTCACCTCTAATGAAGTGTTACTTTGAGGATATATCTCAGTGACAATTTCCAAAATAAAAGTAGACTTTGGAGGAGATACAACTGTAAGATGGCGAGAATCCAAGTGGAAATATTCTTTCTGGTACATTAACCCATAAAATTATGAGCACCTTGATGTAGAATTCAGCTTCTGTTGCTTACTAGCTCTCAGGGGGAAAAAAGTTTCTTTCAATGAAATTAATATGAAGGTCCATTGGTGATCCCTTGATATATGCATTGAAAAGAAAAAGCATCAAAAGATGGGAGTACCTTTAATTCTTTGCCGTTGATTTTGACTGACAGCAGTTTGAGATCTCTCCCATCCAAAACAAGTGGGGAGGAAACACCTTCCAGTAAATCAGAGAAATACAAAAAAGATCATCACATAATTGTCGAAAAGAGACTGCAAATGCTCAGAATCAGAATACATAAAAGTGTCCAGAAAAAGGAGACGTAAACAGAGAGGAACTAGTACACATGCCAACGTTCTATGGAGAAAATCTGAACAAGAAATGTAGAAAGCTGTCTCCTACCAAGTGAAATTACCTTCAACTCTATGCAGAACAGTTATTTTTGAGGAAACAATTGTTTTCTCCTCTCCTAATGAAAACTTCAAATCCACCTAAAAGTTTCATATGGCACAAGAAGAACGTTATAAATATACTCAACTCCATTAGAACTGTATGCTAGGAGAGTGCAAAAAATACTATAGTGAAATGCAATTCCAAAAAATATGATGTGACAAAGAACAAGTAAAGAAGCACAGTTGAAAGGATTTGCTCAACAAAGAATAACAAGAGACACAAAAATTTATATGATGCGAGACTAGACCAATCATGATAAACACCATCAAGGTCAAAAGAGCATGTCGAATCAGTAGTTAACCAAAGTCTGTGTCAAGTAAAAACAGGATAGTCTATAACAAATCAGGAACAATAGGGAAGACCTAAAAAAGATAAGCTGAAATCATGGCATATAGCAAATGAGAATATAATCAAAGAAGTAATGCTATTAGATATTCAACAAGTTGATGAAGACAGACCCCATGCACATATACAGAGTTATAAAAGCATAGCCAACATGCAACACAATATGAGGCAGCATGTTAATCTAGTACAATGCTCTCCAAAGGAGCATCCACAGAGAAAACACTACAAATTTTAGAAAACCTAGAAACCAAAGGAAGCAGTTGCATCTACTAGAATAAATGCTTGAAGATGATCAATATATTGGAAAGAACTTTACACGAGAACCAAGAGCAGATACATCAAATCAATCTCCAGAGAAGCAGATACAACTTGCACAACTCCATATACTTACTCCAACTGAAGATATATAACTCTGCACATTGTCTGACTCAGGAGTTCCACCCACATCACAAAATAAAAGCATGAAATCTTAACTTCAACTGATTCATATTAAATGTCATTGACTAAAGAGAACTCACAATTATGCGAAAGAGAAACAAATATTATAACAGAAGGACACAAGGGATCATATAACCACAAAGCAGAACATTTCAAATAGATACGATGATGTCATGTTGATACCCAGTTGATAAGTTTTCAGTTTTAGATTTATGAAGTGAATAAATTCTAAAATGGAAGAAAACATGTTTGCAATTTTAAATGCCTCACTCCATGCTGTCCAATTTCACATGCCTCACTCTATGCAGTCAACCATGAGCAACTTCCAAAGTCTGCTTTTCTTGACAGTTGGATAGTTCAGAATATCATCAGGTACATGCAGTTAATGTGACTAGAACCTACACAAGTAAAACTAAAAGGGACCAAAGTCACCAAACTTTCAATAACTACATAGAAACAAACAGAGTTACAGAAAGCATAAACTTCATAGGTTGTTCGGTTCATAGTAATTTGTGCTGATCACTAGTCCCTTCTTACCTTGCAGAAAACTTTCCCCATGAAACAAAACAAATGATCAAGCTACTGAATGCATACTACAACTACAACAAAAGGAAAGAAGAAAACAGTTGGTTAACAAGGATGAAATTTGTTCTTGGTTACTTATAAGATCTGTTATAAACTTTGGGGTTCCATGCTTAAAAGGAGCTGTTTTGCCCCCATGGACAGAATGAAAGAGGATGCCCACACGATCAGGTTGCAAATCCTACATTTTACACCTCATGGACATAATGGAAGAAAACAGCCACAGGCTATGAAAATAGTGACAATTTTCATGGAACCATAAGCCATGTCCTACTTTCAAAAATACTACATAGAAATGGCACATGATAATAAAAGGATACAATAGCAATGACAAAATGATAACAAAAAGACAGAAATATAGAGTTCCCAAATCTACCGTATCAAAGAAGTAATCAGGCATCTTGTAATCTTTTAAAAAGATTTCTTTAGGGCCCTCCATATTCAATTCTTCAGTTTGAGTTGGCAGCGTTTGTGTGGTGGTGGAATATGCAACAGTTCTGATACCCCAGTCCTGTCTTCGGGGGTCCTGGTAAAGTGACAAAAAATCACAATTTTCAAAAGATTAAAGTTTCACATGGACAAAATAAACTGATCGTACTTAGTAGTTGCAGGAAAGGGAAACTTTAAAAGGAAATAGTATCAGGAAAAACATTAAAAGGAAAAAGGCAAAATGCAACAATATGTGAAGCATAGCAGCATCCACGTTGAAAGATTTCTCGAAATTGAAGTTTGTAAAAAATAAAACAACATTACCCTATTTCTTTAGGGAGAAAGTATTTTTATGTTATACCATATAGTATTCAAAGTGATCATTGAAACTAGATTTACAGTTACAAATATGACGTTCTCCATCAATTTTGAAACTTGATAAACAAAAGACCTTTTATTCAGTTCATTTTGGGTAAGCTTGAAAGTTTGCTTACCAAGGAATGTTCTGCATGCAAGTTTGCTTAGAAATATATGTCTGTTCAGTTTATTTTTTGATGTTCATATACAGTGGTATGGATGTACTCAGGAACAAAATCAGACATTTAACTAATTTCTCCCTAAAGATGGCACCTAAACTGCAGTTCCTACTTATGCATGTAAGGCGAATAAATCCCAATCATGAGAAGGAACGCTAATGCGCCTAAAATAAAGCAACCAAGGCAACTTCAGGCCCATTTCATCCAAGGCCCAAAAAAGGGGCCATGGGTTGATAGGATCATCCAAAGCATCGACACCATTTACACGATAAAAGTTGCTCCCGTTAGCATAAACAGCTATTGGACTTTCCCTACACCAATTTGTGCATAATAGCACTTGGAAACTTGTGGAAGGCATCAAAACATAATGGTTATAGATGTCCTATCCATTATTAGTCACCAACTTATCATTGTGAGAGTGTAAATGCAATTTTAGACCTCCTTAGATGATAAAGTGAGCCAAATAAGGAAGCTTGAAAAAGAACAGACATTCAATCAGAAACTATACGAGGAAGGACCTATTGTTAATAACTTATCCTAACAAAGAAACATGTGACATATCCTCACCTCCATCAAAATCCTACATATAAAAAGGCAAATTCCTCAAACATCACACGGAAATTGTTTTCCAATCAAGGCAAGAAGCATGTGAAAACATAGAACCCTTAGTAAAGCCTCTCCTAGTTCAAAGCTAAGATAATCTGCATTTAGTTACACGAGAAATGTGAATTAACCACTAGAACTTTTGCAAGATGTCAAGTTGGAAGCCAGGCATCAGCAGCCATTTGAATGAAAATGCTTTTCATAATAGTCTAGCAGATCAATTGAAGCCCTGGATTTCAGCGAAGAATAAAGCTAAATTTCATATGATTTGTGCAGACCACCACAATTTCCAGTTAGACATCCAGAAAACAATGTTGAACAAGATTTCCAGGTTCAAACTTACTTTGAGTGGGAATATGACACGGCTTCTTTTCCAATACTTAGTCTGCACACAAATACACCCAAATATTGTGAAAAGCAGCACAAGACAACCATCACAATGAAAATACACAAATTGCATAACCTCCAAATTTTACTAAAGTTACTCCATAATGTAGGAAATAAATAACTAAAAGCAAACCGCGCTGACATTTCACCTCCTTGATTCTGCTAGACCCGCTGTTATGAAGATTTTTTACTGTGTTGTACAGAAAGCTACTATGCTGTGTAGCTCCAATCTAAAAGAAAAATTAGAAACATGAAAAGATACCATCATAAGTAGTTTACAAACCTGATGAAATAGCAAATAAGCATTAGTTAAGATTGATGGTAGAGATAACTTATTACAGGTCATGACTCATGCTTTGGAAACTTACTGATTTGTAATTTTTCCTTTCACATAATCACATTTCAGTAGTCATCCTACTCTATTTTGTGTCTGAGAGATGAATTTACAGATCAAAGAAAGAGGAAAATTAATCATGTCAGTCTAGGTAGCCTTAGTTGCCTGGATCAAACAAACGCAACAGAAACACGCTAAATGTTCTGAACGTCGTCAACAATTTGAAGCAGGAATACCAAATCTTGAGATCTGGATACAAGAACTAAACCAGAGCCAAATTTGCATGCTTTGAAGTCCTTGGCACACTTGTGGAACTCAGATGATAAATATCAAAGTTCAAAAGCAAGCTCCATATTCCAATTAGAGGTTGAATCAAACAAATGGATGCCATGACTATTGTTCCAACAGGTGGCAGATAGAAATGCAATATGCTGAGTAGCTAGACCTTTGATCAAGCTTTTGACCCAAGCTTCACCTTAAAAGACAGAGAATGACTTGAATCTTGTTGAGTTCAAGCTCGAGCATCTGCTTCCACTTGATAGAAAACTCTAATAGGCTCATTTTCTTATCGTTAGGTAGGTTTTAGATGCAAATGTTATCATCAAAATATATTGTGCAGTGATTGCCTATGTCCTTATGAGTGGATCAGTGAAGGGCTTTGAAACCTGCCAGCCTCTTCTTTCTTCTTTATTTCAGGCAAGCAATATGATCTTTTTTTTACGCACATCATTTTAATTTTGAAGACATAGACTAGGCTTAGCAAAGACTACCTCAAGCCTTGCTCAAGCTTAACCAGCATGAACTTGAAGATAAGTGTTGAGCTCGATCTTGGGCTTGACATAATCAAATCAAGCTCAAGCAGCTGAATGCTTGGCTGCTCAATGATCAGCTTGTGTGCAGTCCTCACTCAAATTACGACAACAAAACACCGATAACTTAATGCTCCTTTGGTACTGTGCAATCTTCCACCAGCTTAACACATCCTTCAACACTCCATCAAATTAACGAAAAGGAATTACTTCTAGTGATGGGCAATCAGAATAAGAACTCCGCCCATGTAAGGGATCACCCTTGCATGGCCGGTCCCAAGCTCGGATAAAGGAGGAGGGTTGTGTTAGGCTTCCGACAGCCAGCATAAAACTTTGTCCGACTTATTTACGATGGATTCTACAAATTATGATAGGGCTATGTGGAAACAAAGAATCAATGTAGCCAACCCCATCTAGTATGGGAAAAGTCTTAGTTGTTGTTGATGGGCAATCTGAATAAGAGAGTTTAAAATATAAAGAGTCTTCCAATTTTTTAATGGACAAGGTGAAACTTTCATGCAGAGGAACAAAATGGGATATGCTCCTCATCCTACATAAGCCGAAGAAGAAACACTTGAATATGATGAAACATGTTGGTTTTTGCATTTTCTCACAAGTTGTTACCATGTCAAGTTAAGAAGAAGAAGGCAGATCATGGACCAAGAAAACAGATGAGTGTTGAGATGTAAACAGAAGATAACCTGTAACTAAGTTTTCCTAATCACCGTGTGATTTTTCCTTGCCAATATCAGTCCGAACTATGAAAAGGTGAAGCAGCAGGCATTCAAACCAGCCACGAAATTTTTGAGAGACAATGCATGAATTTCACCAAAAAGCTAGCCATACAGGAAGACATGATTTCTGATCCACAGAGAGACGGCATCATAACTTTAGATAATTGAGCGCCACCTACAAATGTACATCTAAGTTGTTCATGTATTTATCTCTGAACAGTTGCAGGGACAACAACTATGGCATCCCCAAATATGCACTTGTTTGCAAGATTGAATTAGACTTATCAAAGTTTAATGGAGCTAAACGTATTGGGCAGTTAAACCATCAGGAGAAAGCGATTACAAGTTTATTTGAAATCCAACCAAAATCAACAACATTGCCTTCATTTGGCTCCTTTAGATAACGCAATCAGTGTGGATGACAATGACGGAAAAAAATTAAAGAAACGAACTTCTTAACGACAACATGCTTTCACATACATTAGCAAGCAACAGATGGAGCACCAAAAGGAAGAACCTTTCAACTCGATTAATAATCCAATACTGGAAAAGAAAAGCAGCAGAGAACTGCAGCATCTTCTTCTATTTACACGAAAACCAACAGTTGATCAAATATAACTGAACAGCATGCAATTCAATACCATTACCAGCTATACAAGTGAAATCAAAACGAGAAGAAAGAACTAGATTCAGTCCCAAACAAACCTCCTTTACATGGCAAAATACATATAGCCAGTCAACAGGAATGAAAATACATACACAAGTAAGGAAAATGGAGAAGGTAAGTGTCCCAAATCCAATCTCATTGAGACAGGAATCAAGCGATACACACACAAAACAAGCTATTCCCGTAATAGCTGTTATTACGAAACTAGAAACCCATACTCTCGACATAAAGACAAAGGAAACACAAACCACCTAACGACCAAAAGGGTCAGAAAAACGCACGATACATATCCAAAAATCGTCGGAAGCAAGGAGTGGGCAACGAAATAATCACATGAAGCGAAGAGATTAACCCCAAAACACCCTTCTTTGGCATCCAAACCGATCCCCGTTGCGGCAGAATCATCCGAGCCATCTACTCAAACCCCTAAAAGCACATCATAACGAAGATAACACCGACAATAATGATCAACCAATTCAGGAAAGCAACACCCGAAAAACCGATATCTCCCCTCAGCAGCCACAAAACTTAAAAAAAACTCAAACCCATCATATAAGAGGATAAGGCAATCGATATAAATAAAAACGTGAACGTGGTGGGAAGATTTCTTTTATCTCCGGATAAAAGGAAAATAAGAAACTAAGAAACCAACCTAAAGGCTGATACGTGGTGGGAAGATTTCTTGTATCTCCGGATAAAAGGAAAATAAGAAACTAAGAAACCAACCTAAAGGCTGATCCCTTTACCGTAATTACCTCTGAGATGTGAGAGAGCGAGAGAAGACAAGGGGCGCTTGACTCCTGATCACAGCATACCAGAGAGAGCGAGTAAGATATTTATTTACGCTTTTGTTTGGGAAATTAATTGTTTTGTTTGGGAACGGTGCGCGGGGTTCCTTGATGAAGGTAAATCGCGCTCCAGTTTTTCGACGGATATTTACGCTTTTGTTTGGGAAAATAAGGAACGGTGCGCGGGGTTCAAAAGTTGGAACTGAAATTAGTCGTTTGCGACTTTTCCTGACAAGTAGGGCGAGTTTTGAAGATTGTCGACGGATTTTCCTTGGGAGTTTTTTATAAGTATGGTTGAGCATAATTCAGTTTTAAAAGCAAATCAATTCAGTTCGGTTTAAGTTCGTATGGTACGGGTTCATGTTCAGTTTAGTTTTTTAAAATATTTCGATTTTCGATGCGATTTCAGTTTTATGTGATCCAAAACTAAATCAACTGAAAATTAAAATTGAATTCTACAATCCCAGTGCCCTAATTGACTCCTTGCTCTCTTGCCCTCCCATCATTTGATTCATACCTTTAATCAGGCAAAGAGGTGCACATCCCCTTCCTCACCCCTTCTCTCTCTATGACTGAGGAATTTACTTTGATTGATCATGAATAAGAAAAAAAACGATTGATAGAGTCACAGAGAAGAAAAGAAGAATTGACCTCTTTTTATATTTGTTTTCAAATACATATATATAAAGAATAAAAGAGAGTTTACAGCCGATTCGATTTGATTTGTGGTAGTTATCCATCACTTTATTCTAGTAGTTATCAATCATTTTGTTATGTTGATTGACCGAAGAAGAAAAAAGCAAAGCGGGAAGAAAGAATTTGGTTGCTTCGTTAATTTAAAAAAATCATACGATGATAAATCGATATAACAATGATTTGGTGCTTTGATTTGGTAATTATTTCTTATTTTACACAGTATCTTTTCTTGCTGTTGGAGATTATTGTTTTGTTGGCCTTATTGATGTGATTGTTTCGCTAAATTGGACTTGCCAATAAGTTACCTGCAATAAATGCATTCTTCTCTGGATTGCTAACTTTGGTCACTTTAGCATGTTATCTTTCTTGACATGCTCACATTGGTGAAACATACTATGTAAAAGACAGACATGGTAAGAAGGAAGCCGGATTTAAGAGATGAGACCAAACTGAGCTAATTTGGTTGAGTTCGGGTTGTTAGTTGTAGAGTTCGGTTCGGTTTCGGTTAACTAAAATATATAGAATCGATGCATACCCCCAACTCATAAGTGAAATTTCTTGTTTGTTCTGAAAAAGGAGCAAGATGATGATGAAAAACGAGTCGAGCGAGTTATCTTCGCAATTAGAACTGGATTTGCACGAGAAACGGATTCTCTTCCTTCTGAATCGGTTTCATGTTCTTCCTTCGTGGAATATTGATTTCTTCATGATATGACACAGCATCTTCTTCGTGATAGTGGAGTGATTCCTCGCACGGGTGAGAGAAGCTTTCCTTTTCACACGATTGATAGAAGGACAACAATTGTCTTCAGAATCTTTTTCAACGTCAAAATCGAACATACTTAAAGGTTTTCGGATTTTCAAGATAGGAATTGGATTTTTTTTTTTGTGGGGTTACAAGAGGAGGCCCAAGTCTAACGCACGCACCCACACATGCACTCTCTGGAAGTTGAACTCCCACCAGCAGCAGCAATGGTGCTAGAGCGCCTTGCCGTTAACGCTATGGGTGCAGCTGGGGATGGAAATTGAAGTGTTGCATTGGAGCACCCAGAGTGTTAACTCGCTGGTAGCACTCTCCGGCACCCACTCGCAGGTCAGGACTTCGATTCCCCGATGGTGCATGTGTCTGTGTGCAATTAGTCCCCGCCTTCACATTGTACCTAAAACCCAAGACTCCTGTGTTGTGGCTCTGTGTGCCCCTTGTTTTCTCTTAGAACAAGAAAACAAGCATTATTAGTATTTGGGTTGCATTCTCTTCTGGGTCATCTTCCGGTCTCTAATATATCTACGCATGCAAACCCACAATCAAATCCAAATCCAGTTAGTTGAATTCGCTGAAACAATCATCATCCTATCAGTATCTGGATCCGGTTCCTGCTTTAGAGCTTTTGATCTGCTGGGTAATTTATCACGTAAGGTAAATTGCATTTGGTCACTGTTAACATCTATATTACTCCCAACTAGATTCCACTCCAGAATTTGTTCAAAGCATGGATCTGGATTTGGGTCAGCCACGAGCCAAAGGATTGAGAATAGTGTCATCATATGTTGGATTGGATTTTGCACATCTGGATTCCAGGAAGATTGTGATTCTTGAACCTTGTAATTTGGATCTCAGGTTGGATATGGATCTAAATATGTAACTCCCAACTAGATTCCACCCCAGAATTTAGTTTGTGGATCGACCTTCAGACAATGCTCTATTTTTCTGTTTCATTGTCGCCGTCTAGAGCAGAGCTGCCGGTGGGTCGGAGTCGTTCTTATACAAACTAGGTAAATCGGGTCCTATTTGGATACTCAATTACAAAATCCAGATCGACTGTATTGTTTCAAATTTAAACATTTCTTTTCATGTAATTCAAATACTCTGTATTATTTCAATTTAAAAACTTTATTTGGCCTGTATTTCTATGTTGATAATAACGTTTATAAGTACTTCTAGTTAGAGTTTTATGCGGACACACGCATACGTCCCTTGTGAACTTCTACATAAACAAATAGTTGGACCCATACCTCGTACTCAAGATTTGTTTCGTGGAAAACCTAACCCATAAGCAAGTCTTATGTTTCACTAAACCGGGCCGACTATACGGATTCTTAATCACCATGGTGCTCTATCTAGTGTTGTATTAGCATCTAATTCTAAGAAGAAACACATAATTAGTTTTGGCAGTCCCGCAGTTTTTGATAATGACACTGCATAAGCCATTTATTAATGCATGATTTAGTACCATCTCTTCATTCATTGAACTGTTCTTGATGTTAAGGATTGTGACAATAGCTTAGAGGTGGTCTGACTCAATCTAAGACAAGGGGGAAAATGGCACCCCGTTCACTTCTCATCTTGTCCAGCTGCATAATAGCTTAGAGACGGAGTCTTGTGAATGGAGAAAACCGGCACCGGGAAATCTTTACCCCCTTCGTGGGACGATCCAGCTCGAAAAGGATTAGTAATGGCTCCTCTAGGCTTCCAGACGCTGGTGGTTTACACCAAAAAAGTTTGGAGGTGCAGTCGTATATTGCAATGCAATGTAGAAATGTTTGTAAGTAGTGACATACTAACTTTAGACGTGTCTCGTGAAATCTGAAAAATTCTTCAATCCGCTATTATCAACAACAACAACAACTACTAAGCCTTTTCCCATACTAGACGGGGTCGGCTACATGGATTCTTTGTTTCCACAGATCCCTATCGTGTGTCATGTTAGCAGTTAACTCGCAATAAGCTAGATCATTCTTTATTGTTTCTTTCCAATACTTTCTACATTTAATTTTTCTAACCTTCTTAGAGGTTCTTCTTTTGATCTTCTTTCTATATGTCCAAGCCATCTTAAACGATATTCTCTCATTTTATCCTCTATTGGTGCCACTCCTAATTTGTTTCTAATAACCTCATTATGGATACGGTCTTTTCTTGTATGACCACTCATCCATCTTCGTTTCTGTCACAGACATCTTTTGTACATGTTGATGATTAACTGCCCAACACTCAAAACCATAAAACATGGCAGGCCTAATTGCTGCTTTATAATATTTACCTTTTAACTTTAATGGTATCTTCTTATCACAAAGAATACCTGATGCTCCTCTCCATTTTAACCAACTTGCATTAATTCTATGCATAACATCTCCATCAATTCTTCCATCTGAAAAATTGACCCTAGGTATTTAAAACTTTCCTTTTGGGGGATGCAACGTGTGCCAATTTTAATTTCTGTCCTCTCAGGTAACCAGATGATCAAACTTACATTCCATATATTATGTCTTTATTCTACTAAGTCGGAGACCTTTACTTTCTAATGTTTCTCTCCATAGAAATTAAAATAGAGATGTTTTAAAAGGAAAGTTTGATCATTTGGTTATCTCATAGGCCTCGGACTTTTGTACATGTTGATGTACATAGAAATTAAAAGGAATTCTTTATATTAAAATATAAAAAAGATAAATGTTTCATTTTTCCATGATACAATAAGTACAATGGAAAAACAAATATACTAACTGATGCTTTTTAGTTAAAATCATTTATCTCTTTTGATCAAATTATCAAAAAATGACTGACATGTTATTGCGAATGATTTTTACGCACACGACTGCACACACACATATTCAGAGAGAGGGAGGGAGGATGTGAATGATCTATGAGACGAGCCTTCTCCAGTTGAGCTATTTCTCGCTGGACGAAGCCAGATGCATGGCCCGGGTGTGGAACTCATGGCCATCGACTTGTGTGTCACCCCTTAGCCAGGTGCGGCAGTGTGACTCTGTAGACGTTGGCTGCACCATTTTCTCAAATTTTACTAAAAGCTTCCTTCAGAAAGGGCCTGATGGCAATCTTGAGTTATTAAGGTCAAGAATATTATCCAGTTGAAACCAGATCAAGTACATTCTTGTTAACCTAGTTAGCTCTCTTGGTGATTTGTTTCACTGTAGAAATTTATGAGTCAAACCGTAACTATATTCTAACATTTAATTCCTGCAAAAGATACACTGATTTTCCTCTCCAAGTCAACAATGGGGGTCTGACATTAATGCTTGATCTATTACCACTCACTTGTTAGACTCTCTGTTATGTCTACAGTCAACCTTTAGTTTCTCTCTCTCTCTCTCTCTCTCTCTCTCTCTCTCTCTCTCTCTCTCTCTCTATATATATATATATATATATATATATATATATATAAACCAGATCTTGCCTGTACTTGACATGTGTAATTTAAAAAAAAAAGAGTTTTCAAAAAAAAGAAAATATTATTATTACGTTCATGTCTCGAAAAAGCAATAGTTGAGTGAGCAACATCAAGTATGATATGATCTTATGAATATATCACATATATATATATATATATAAATAAAAAGAAATATGAAGAATAGAAATAGTCAAGCTTGGGGTTCTCTATTAATGCCTGATTAAATGTTAAATACTAGCAGCATCTCTGTTCAGTCATGGGGTCTGACATATTAATACTTGATCTATTACCACTTGTTAGACTCTCAGTTCATGTCTACTGTCAACCTTGCGTCTCTCTCTCTCTCTACACACACACACACACACACACACACACACATATATATATATATATATATATATATATATATATATATAAGCAAAGAAATGGTCAATCTTGGGGTTCTCCTATATTAATGCTGATTTAATGTCAATATATTAGCATCTCCATTCTTATTCAAGTCAACATGAGATACTATCTTATTAATGACTTTAGGAGTGGTGGATCTTCATTAAGAAGAGGTACGTCATCCGGCTCACGCAAGTTCTGCAACCAGTGATGGTTGTAAGAATATGTGAACTTGGATTGCTTAAGGATTGAACGATTAAAGACCTCAAATTAAGATCTAAATTTAGTTCATTCGGACACCGGAGATCCAATAGTAATTAATTATTCAAATAATACTAGGGGGTGTTTTAATCACTGTTCCAACCCAAACCTCTCATGAGAAGCTTGGTTTGTTGCACATCCTTGCTTGTAAATGAACACAGAAGCAAGAGTGGTTGAACACAAGTTGAGGCCTAAAGTCAAATGCCGACCCAAGAAGAGGTACATTTTGTATTTCACGTCTATAAAGCACTTGTATTTTTATATTTTAAATTTTGGGTGAAGTGCATTTCTCAGCTCGTCCTAAAGTGGCACTCATTGAAGATGGTAAACTCACAAGGAAAGGTTAGTTTTGTGGTCAAAACAGTTAGCTCTAATCATTCTTATATTAGACCGTCTAATCTAATGGGTCAAGGGAGAAGTAGCTGACATTCATGAGAAGCTTGGTTTGTTGCACATCCTTGCTTGTAAATGAACACAAAAGCGAGAGTGGTTGAACACAAGTTGAGGCCTAAAGCCAAGGGCGGACTCAAGAACTTTTATGAAGTGAGGTACATTTTGTATTTCACGTCTACAAAACACTTGTATTTTTTAATTTTTAAATTTAGAGTGAGGTAGATGCCTCACCTCGCCCTAAAGTGGCACTTATTGAAGTTGGACAACTCGCAAGGAAAGGTTTGTTGTGGTCTACACATTTAGCTCTAATCATTATGATATTAGACTGTCTAATTTAATGGGTCAACTGAGAGGTAGCTGACATTGAAGTATAATCACCTCCTCTAAGTAGTACTTAATGCAATGATCAAGTGGTCGAAGTGTATTACGTGTCTGCCCATTATTTTAAAGATAAAAAAAACAGATTGTCTCAAATCCACTCCTCTAAGCACCTTAAAATGTGGGTCTGCACTAATTAGTTGTTGACTACATGCAAATTACTTCATAATTAACTACCAAGGAACTTAAATAATTCGAGGATGTCGAAAAACTACCGCGGATACGAGTCGCAGATCAACGTTCTAACCTTGCCCGATTGGGGAAACCCTTGTGAGAACATGCCCACATGCCTTGCATGCTCCTCCACCAAGAAGATCTATTTAGAAATCAGCATCCTTAGGATTAGAGCAGTACCTTGCCCAAATCCATATATTAATTGGATTGCTCGGACCCAATCGAGATAACAATGGTTTGCATACAGAATCTTTGGCGGTATAAAAAGGTTTGACTAGAAAGATATTTATGAAAATAATGGTGGAAATATCTGAGTTTATAGAGCTGTGTTTAGAACAATGATTAAGTGAATGAGCTGTGATGAAGTTCTGTGATCATTTATAAATTCAGAAACCCGAGTGCCGTCTCAAATCCACTGTTGCAAACACCACCATATGCGCACTACATTAAAGAAAGCTGTTTAGGGTTGACTAAATGCTCATCAATATGAAAACCTTATGCATAAATAGAATCAATAGAATATTTAATTTTCAACAGGGACCTTTAATAATATTAGAAATCATTCTTCAACGCATAAAACTTATATATATATATATATACATATTCATACATATATGTGTATATACACGTACATATATATATATATATATATATATATATATATATATATATATATATATATATATTACAGAGGTCAAGAAACAAATGGCAAGCATATTACTTTCTAAACTTTGATCAGCGTACAGCTGAACGTTAAGAGCTGCATGCATTAGGTGAACCAGTATCTGTTCTGTTTGAAGGGTGACAACACCCGGTCCACATGGATATGTCACTTGGGCCCAGAGATGGATCGAATATATTAATCTGTACCCTATTTGTTTTTTAATAGAAAAAAAGGCTTTGGAGCTGGGCATCTCACTGCCATGCATATGCTGCATTTAAGGTATGATCGAAAAGGCATTAATGTTGCTTAGTTTAAAAGATGGGGGCCTATGAAATTCCACATTAGACTTTGGAAGCTAGTCAATACCATCAATATATATATATATATATATATATATATATATATATAGAGAGAGAGAGAGAGAGAGAGAGAGAGAGAGAGAGAGAGATTAGATCCTGTCCACACCCACAACTTATCACTGACGTTTCATCATTGCTTTTATCTTTCCTACTTTTTTCAAGACTCTTAAAATTTTGAAATTGCATTCATGCTATCCAAAGGCAATGCATGAGCATGAATGAACTGATTTTAGTGTCGGCAGGATCCAATTTATATATGTGTGTAGAGAGGGTGTGATTGGATCCTGTTCACTAGTGGCATTGCTTCATACCCATCTATTATTTTTGGGGGTACAAGTTTAATAATATTGTCTTTTGTCTTTTTCTAAAAACCCTTTAAATTTTGTACATTATACTCATATGATCGAAAAACAATAAGTGCAAGTATTAAGAGGTGGGAATGATCTGATTTTCATATATATATATATATATATATATATATATATATATATATATATATATATATATATATATATATATATATATATATATATATATATATATATATATATATATATAACATATATGAAATCAATTACATATAAATGACAGTATATTCAATCAACATATGTTAAAAGTCATCTAACATGTTATATGATAAAGTTAGTTGCATATATACCCCCACTAGAGATTTATATACATTCCTCTCTTAACATTATTTTGAAGCATACACTTGATATAACAATATTTTGTATCTCAGCGCACAAATAACAATGACTCACCTGGCTAGGTGGTTGAGTCACAAGTAAATAGTCGTGAGTTCAATACCCATGGCCTAGGTTTCATTCTCCTCATTGTACCAAAATATTTCGTGTGTTTGTGTTTCTATAAACCGTGTGCTATCTTGCTTCACAAGGATGGTTCACGTTATAGTTAACCTTCTAATTAAATAACCTAACAAAGGGTTAACTACCTTAATTAAGCAAATTAACATGATGGAATGATGATGGCAAGCAAAGAACTCTATCTTAGACATGGTTGGGTTTTCACCGGCCCGGCAGTCTCAACTATAATTGAATTGGATAAAAAAACGCAGAACCAGTAACCGAAATTGGATCAAAGACCACCCAGTTAGGTTCCGATTTTATCTTTTATAAAATCGAAATTGGCAGTTTTAAACTGTAAGTTTGGTTTTTTTCCTGTGTTTTTATTTCGTAATAAATTTATCGATTCCAGATGGTTTCAGACTGAAATTGAAACTGTCTCGAAACCGATGATTTTGAAACCATAACCGAAACCGAGCAAACCGGTTTAGTTATAATTCCAAGCTCTGAGCTAACTGGAATCAAACATGTCTTCTCTATCATATAGGCAACACAGTAATGCAATGCATGCAATACGTTCGTGAAATTACTCTAAAGATAGAGATGGCTATATGCATCGAGAGAATTAGTTTATGTATGTATATATAAAGAGAGAGTAATCACAAAAAATGTTTGAACAATTAGCACTATCTTATGTGTGTGTATATATATATATAAAGAGAGAGTACGTGACATACATTATTTTTAAATATGAACAATTCAATCAAATAAGTGAACAATATAAATTGTCAAGAAAAATTTAACATGAAAAAAGTACATTAACTCCTATTTTCTATCTATAAGTACATACATGCACACACATAATGTAAAATGTACTATATCTATCCAAACTAATCTGTGCGAACTATGCCGATTCACGTGACCGACATAGGCCAGAAATTTCAAATATACCGACGCTAGTTCATCCCTTGAGGTCCATACTCACCACTAGCTGAAATGAGCATCTCATCTTGTTTTGCCGCCCTAATCAGAAACAAAGGGCTCGAGCTGCCAAGCGATGTCTTTGCGTAACCGGTTTTGCTAAAAGAAGCGGATTTAGGTCAATCTGATTCCCTTCTTACAACTTAACATAAATATCTCCTTTAAAAAAAAGAAAAAAAGAGAAAAATCCAAATATCACATGGTCATGGAGCAAAGAGGCTGCCATGAAAAACCCCTCTATGTGTGCTTGTGTGTGTCTATATATATATATATACACATATGTGTAGAGCTCGATCTTGTTCACCATTGGTACCTTTTATTGCTTTTGGGTGGCATGAACATAATTTTAAAAATTTTAAAATATTGTAAAAAATATAAAAAATATATATATTTTTATTATATTCTCACTCATTGCTTTTGGGTGACATGAGTATAATTAAAAAAACTTTTAAGAGTCTTTGAAAAAATATAAATAATATTGTTATTATACTCATGCCACCCAAAAAAAGTAAGTGGATAAGTGTCACTAGTGGTGAGTAGGATCTAATTACTCTCTCTATATATATATATTTATAATACATGTCTACACATACAATATATATATATATATATATATATATATATATATATATATATATATATATATATATATATAATATAATATGTGCATGGAAACACAAACTATAAAGCGAAGCATTTTATGTCATGAAACCATGGCAGATTAATTGTAAACTCTTATACCATTTGTTGTTTATGGATGCCTTCATGCCGCATGCAATATTACAGTGCACAGTTCTATATATTGTTATGATTTGAACGATATATATAAAGTTCCTCTCAATAGTTTTATCGATAAAAACAAATATTAAAATGTAATTTATCCTTAGGCTTTCACAAGCCACAAGAATTCTCAGTGGTCCAAACCATGTCAGTATAACGGTATTATAAAAAGGACATCGTTTTGCGAAATAAAGATATTCAAGTGGGCTTATAAGGAACAAGCACCATGGCCCAGTTCCAGATTGGATCTCATGTACTTATGCCTGGATTGTGGGTCCGGGTTACCCACTAAGGCCAAAAAATCTTTGTATTTATACAACTATTATACTGAGTTTCTTCCCAAGAAAAAATCACAGAAGAATTATACTTTATTAAGGCAATAATCGTTGGTTATACTCTCTAAATGTCTCCATTTGATTTCAAGCCATTCCGGGTTTGGGTCTATCTGGGTTCTTACCCGATCTAGTTGTACATTACAGTGTTGGATTACAGTTAAAATGGGCATCAAACCATTTATATGATATCAAGACGTCCATAACGGAGTGAGAGGAAAAATAAGATGCATATTGGACTTGGTCGGAAAAAGAAAATGGTGTCACACCACCAAAATATAAAATAAAATAAACCTTTAAGGTGGTGTATGTATGTATGTATGTAGTTTGGACATTTGGAGAAGCAACTTGGATCAGGTAATAGGTACTTGACCTTTAAAATTGTCATTCTTTCCTGAAAGATTTACATTTGAAATATTTGGATCATATATCAGTATTGCAGCTGGTTCGATTTGGGTCCGATCCACAAGATTCCAAACCATATCCAAGTACAGGTACTGCTCACCTGGGTCACAGTCTTGACCTCATTGACTAATAGGACCCACCTTAGTGAATCCAGTCTTACGCGAGGTACCTATCTCGTTGACGCTTTCAATTCATAGACATAACCAAACGACAAAAATATAACAAATAAATAATGAGATATAAATCTTTTCCTCCAAAAAAAGGGTAAAGAGGGCATTGATTTTTATACATACTGGATAATATTTAATCGGACTTTAATGCCATAAGGTTGACTAAGCAACTCAAATATCCAAATTCAGTATTGAGCTCAATTGAATACAAATTTGCGTTCCATAATAATATGATTGTAGCAACTCAATGTACCAAAAATATATAATTGTAGGAATATCAGGAAACACCGAGATTTATTATTATTGGTTTTTATCACTCACTAAAAATGTTGAGGTGAAAGATTACAACAATAACAACTAAGCCTTTTCCCATACTAGACGGGGTCGGCTACATGGATTTTTTGTTTTCACATAGCCCTATCATGTATCATGTTAGCAGTTAACTCACAATAAGCTAGATCATTCTTTATTCAACACTTTTGTGGTCGTCCTCTACCTCTTTTAATGCTTTCGAAATCTAGTTTTTCATACCTTCTTAAAGGTTCTTCTTTTGATCTTCTTTCTATACGTGCAAACCATCTTAAACGATATTCCCTCATTTTATATTTTATTGATGCCACTCCTAATTTGTTTGCAATAACCTCATTTGAATACAAATTTGCGTTCCATAATAATATGATTGTAGCAACTCAATGTACCAAAAATATATAATTGTAGGAATATCAGAAAACGATAAACATAATCTTACTCTTAGTGCAAGATAGATCTGGTTTTGGCTTTTATTTTGATTTGACTGGATCCAAAACGCAATCTGAGCATCGGGTCATCCATATTATACAAGTCAGTCCAATTCAGAACCGGGTCTGATCCGATCCAATGAGCATGTGTAGATACTGCGTGCGAGTTTGCAGAAACCACTAACGTCCGTCGTATTCATGTCCAAGTCGGATGGGCCCCGAAAGGATCCAATACGCCACGTGGGGATACCTGCCCGTTTGACCCTCCCGCCCTCTCGGCAAAATTTCACTTCACCCTCGTCTTCGGTTCCGGATCCACTTCAGATAACCATACCCAGATCACAGCCAACCACCGGAAAACACGTGTAAACAACCGCGTGATTTGCCGTCGCAAGTGAAAGCGAGAAGAGAAGCGAGCGGACGTACTTTGAGGAAAGGCAATTCATCAAAGTGAAAGGGGTCGTCACTCTTGTATATTACACCTACCCACCTACAACTTTTATTTGAGAAACTATTTTTCCTGAAAGAAAACGTAATTTTAGAAAGTTTATCCACAGTATTACAAGGAGATTAGTTGTATTCCACTCGTTCATGTAGGTACATGAACCTTAGGATTTTAAATTTGCAAATGGACATCGCTTCGCTAATTATAATTGTATTGCACCTTGATTGCAACCCACTTTCGGCGATGAGTATACGGCTATCTTCGCCATAACATGCCCAAATGGCCCGAAATCAATTGATTTTCCTATATCAATTAACACAAGGAGGCACGAAGATAGGGCAATCGGCGCCAAGTTTGTAGTCATGGAAGTTCCTCTTCTCGCATATTGCCACCTACATTGTTAGATTTATGTCAAGTATTTACATTCAGATGTATATCCTTTTATTATCTATAATTACTTTACATAACTTTAAGTTGATGGTCATGAGTTCGATGCTCAGGGTGCAAATGTTATAAGGGTATGTTTAACCAACTCGACCATAAAAATAAGTAAAAGAAAACAATACGGTAATGAGGAAGTTTATTGAAATGAGGGAATATTATGGGTGTTTCCGTAAACAAAGCATAGGTGGCTTCTTGTAAATGGCCCCTTTTTAAATGCGGAGGGAGGGAGCGAGGGGATGATAGTGCTCGAGACGCCGGTTCTCCTCTTTCCTTCCGATCGTCTTTCATTCTTCTTCTTCTTCCTCCTCGTCGTCGACGGGTTTCCTTATTTCTTACCTGAATCCGGTGAACACGAAGTGGGTCATAGAAGGAAACGAGCCAAATGTACGTCGAATACTTGCTAGGATTTGTTACCGTCGCCTTCCTGGCCTTTGCCGTCTTTTACAGGACGAAGAGGCGGAGCATAGGCGAGAGGGAGGGCCTTCGTGTGCCTTATGATCCGATCCGGCGTACGAATAGCGCAGAAGATGGCCCTGACGTCGTTGTGGTCGGCGCAGGAGTCGTCGGATGTGCCGTCGCGTATGCCCTCGGCAAGGTGAGTTTTTTTCCGAGTTTTTGGGCCCTAGACCGGATATTTTTCCTCGAGAAAAAGGGATGAGTGTTGCTGTGGCTCTTAGACGTTCTGTCTGTATGTGAAGGAGTTTTGCCTAACGGATCGGTCGATCTACTCGAATTCGTTTTCTTTCTTTCGATCTTTAGGTGCTTGGAGTATCGATAACGGCAACCGATGATTCTGGAAGGTTCTAAGCAAATACTGGAAACTTTGATGAACAGTAACATCGATGCGAAGATGGTGTCATGCTCTTTTCTTGTTCCTGTTTAAAACAAAAAAAAATAAAAAGGACAAGAGCACACATGGATTTCATGGAGATTTTTAGTTCAGTTAAGTTAAGAAAAACTGAAAATTTCTCGAGGAATTGTCATAGTCCCAAATTTTCACGGTAAAATGCCGTGAATAATTTGATGTTATTATTCGACTGAAAAAAACTTATGCCATTTAAACAATACTGTCCTGATATCCGGGGAAATCACAATGCTTTTAATTATTATGATGTTTAAATCACCAAACATGTGAAAGTTCTGAAGGACTACGACTAATATAGCGTTGTAAGACTTACTATTGAAATCTGATACGATGGAATTGTGTAGTTAGAGGGAAAGTGCAACCGATGAAGTTTTCAGCTTTAAGAGCTCTTCTTTCAAGTTTGCTGACTGCTTGGATCTTAGATTTGATTTATTTTCCTTCTTAGTTCGTTACTAGTTAGTAGAATCTCCTAAATTCGTTTCTATTTGAAAGGCTGTGATTCCTTCTTGTGTCTCTTTTACGAACTCCTCCTTTAGCATGTTAAGAAGACTTTTTGTCGTCTACTATCCGCAATTAATGGTGGATTTAGATACATCTGAACCTTTTATTTGTCAGTACAATTACATAGGGTGATCTTGTCTCTTTCAAAGACAGTCCATTGTCTGGATTTAGGGAAACCAAGTTCATCCTTCATTTTCTAATACATGGATTGGATGGATTAGCTTAGTTTTAAGCTAGAGTGGCATTCTAGGTATTACCTTAGGTATCTCGGTGATGTTAAAATCTCACTTTAAGCTGATTGTGACAGGAAGGACGCCGGGTTCAAGTGATCGAGAGAGATCTATCAGAGCCAGACAGGATAGTGGGGGAGCTTCTGCAACCTGGTGGCTACCTGAAACTGAAAGAGCTGGGTATCGATGGTAGGCATTGCTTTCTCATTTTTCTATAAAGTCAACGCGTTTATAGTCTTTTGAACATTTAATGTTTAACCAGGAAGTTTCTTAAAGTTAAATGATTGACACTGGATAGGTCTATCTTTATAGATTGCGTGGAAGATATAGATGCCCAACATGTTCATGGATATGCACTTTTTAAGGATGGGAGAGATACTAGAATCGCTTACCCTTTGGAAAACTATCACCCGGATGTGGCAGGACGGAGCTTTCATCATGGACGTTTCATTCAAAAGCTGCGACGGAAAGCTTCCTCTGTCCCTAGGTAATTTACTAATCATAATCAAGTGTGATCTATATGTATTACCTTTATCTGGCCTTGACATTTTCTGCAATTGCACTAGGATCCTCAAAATGGTGTATGAATTATAACACTTCTCTAGGCTTCGAGATGAAAACGTTTTTCCTTTTTATCTTAAAACTTTTTCTAAAATGTCGTCAAGGCTCAAAAAGAAAATTGCCAAAAGTGAGGCCCCTGAATGTATGTAGGTGACACTTCTGAGGCGCAGGCACCCAAAAACCTAAAAGCATGAGATGAATTGAAGAATTACCATTTTGTGTGAGTGTTTTGTTGTGTCATCAGTGATTTACATATCCTGATTGTAGCCAGGTTCTTGCTGACGGTAACAAAAAGACCAGGGGATCCTGCTCACATAGAATTCGGTGCGGTTTCATGACTGCTTAAGTAGGGAGTCGATTGTGTCGATTGTTGGTAGCGTGTTGTTCTTTTGTTTCATCCATGCTTGTCCATCTATTGAACTCACATCATTTGCAATTCCTTGAAAGTCATACTACAATTTTGTTCATTCAAGGGCAGTGAACTGGTTTCTTAAAACAACTCCTGATCTTAATTTTCTTCCGCTTGGTCTTATTTGCTCCTACATCCAACTGACAGCCCATTAGGCATTATGTGAGGTGGTCCGGTATTTTTCCCGGTACCATAATATTGTGACAATCCGTTCAGCACTTTCCTGCCTGCTCTCCATAATGAAAGTTCATCATTGGATTTTGGGCAACAGTATGCTGGGGGCATAAGGGCTTGGAAGACTAGCTGCATCCCAACCACCCAGTAGGGGGATCCATGCGGACGCTCAATTCTGTCATATGAAAGCAACGACACCAGGAAAAGAACGCTGGTTCTTCGCCCCTATCTTACAAGGACTTCTTATCAATGGTCCTATGGGACAACCTGGCCAATGACGCATCGTTTAATTTATTCTTTTGTTAGCATTATAGTAGAGCCATTTGATTTTGTGGCTAAATACCGCTTTGTGACATGCTTTTCTTGTGTTTCAAACAGAAAAGTTGCAAAAGTGATTGTATTTGCTCTAAAACTTTGTTTATTTATGAGATTTTGTGGCTTGTTTCAGTGTTCAGTTAGAACAAGGAACAGTTACTGCATTGATTGAAGATAATGGGGCTGTCAAGGGTGTCAGATACAAATCAAAGAGCGGGGAGGAACTTGATGCCTTCGCACCACTTACAATTGTGTGTGATGGTTGTGCTTCAAACTTGCGTCGCTCTCTGTGCAATCCTAAGGTAAAACTTGTTCTTCCTACATATATTCTGAAGCAGAGGTTCTCCCTACTGCTTCACAAAGATTATTTTGTTATTATTTGGGTTCTCCTTTTGCTAGCATCAGCTCCATTACGTTTTCAGTAGATGGTTGCATTCCCCTTAAACTTATCGATCTGTTTTTGTAGGTGGATGTGCCTTCATGCTTTGTTGGCCTTGTTCTGGAGAACTGTGAGCTTCCACATCCAAATCATGGACATGTTATCTTGGCAGACCCTTCACCCATTTTATTCTATCCCATCAGTGGTACTGAGGTCCGGTGCTTAGTTGACATACCTGGTCAAAAGGTACCTTCAGTGGCTACTGGAGAAATGGCTAAATATCTGAAAACTGTTGTGGCACCTCAGGTATTATAGACAACTTCACCATAATAATTTAAAACTTCAAGTTTCTTTGCTAATATCTCATTTCTTTAAATGTTGCCTTAACTATTTATTTTACTGATCATGAGGATTTTTTAAAATGAAAACGATTGCTGCTGATTGTGTTCATCGTTAACTCCAACTCCTTTTCTTTTTCCTTTCTTTTTTTTTTTGGGTGGGGGTCATACCAGGTCCCGACGAAGTTGTACGAGGCTTTCATTGCAGCAATTGATAAGGGTAACATTAAAACGATGCCTAATAGGAGCATGCCTGCCAACCCTTACCCAACACCTGGTGCCCTACTTATGGGAGATGCATTTAACATGCGCCACCCTTTAACTGGCGGGGGGATGACAGTTGCCTTTTCCGACATTGTTGTTCTCGTAAATCTTCTGAAGCCTCTCCGGGATTTCACTGATGCACGAGCGCTTTGCAAGTACCTGGAGTCCTTTTACACATTGCGTAAGGTAAGCGCATATATTGTAAGACAATATTTTTCTTTATATACACTTTGGTCATATTAATTTGGATTCTTATTCACTGCATCTCAGACAAGTTAAAAACGTTGTAAACTTGAGGCCATGAACAAATATTTAGCTGCGTTTCGAGCACATGACATTAAAGTTTTTTCAGATATACTGTTTATCTTAATTTGTTCTTGCACCCAATTGTTTAATTGCTCATCAATATTGTTATCTGCAGCCGATTGCATCAACCATCAACACGCTAGCAAATGCTCTTTACAAAGTTTTTTGTGCGTCACCTGATTTGGCCATGAAAGAAATGCGTCAAGCATGCTTCGAATATTTGAGCCTCGGAGGTGTCTTCTCGACTGGGCCTATTGCTTTATTGTCTGGACTTAACCCACGCCCGTTGAGCTTGGTTCTTCACTTCTTTGCTGTGGCTATCTATGGTGTTGGCCGCCTTTTGGTTCCATTTCCATCTCCTAGGCGCATGTGGATCGGGGCCCGACTTATCTCGGTACGTGCACGTTATAATGAACTCGAGTACTTTCAACGTAAATGTAAATAACTGGATACTATACGTTGGTGCACAATAATTTATGTGCTTTCTTGGCAGTATCACAGCAGATGGTTGCTTTGGTGAATCTGATTAGTTCAGTTGAAACCTGTTTCAGGGTGCAACCAACATCATATTCCCGATCATAAAAGCCGAGGGAGTAAGGCAAATGTTCTTTCCGAATACAGTCTTGGCATATTACAGGAGCCCCCCAGCAAGTTAAGTGATCGATTCCAACCGGAGTTCGCTGAAGAGCCTACAGAATTGTATCTTGGAATGGTTTGCTTGTGTTTCATTCTTAAATGTTTCTTTCGTTGCATCATTGCTTGTTGTGCTCAGTCCAATGATCATGTCTTTGCCTCTCATTTGACCGTGTCAATGTTGTATCAAGGTCTAGTATTCATCGTCATGTGCATTTTTATGCAGCAGTAATGCCATACCTCAGTTTTGTGTATTAATTGGTCTGTGACAATATATTTTCTGCCTTTTGAGAGGCATTCTAGCATATACAGGATCAAAGTCCTCTTCTTGTCCTCCTTGCTTGTGTGTGCGGCGGCGTGCACATATACTAAAATTGCATCTTGTTAATTTATAAATTAATAACGATTCGGAAGCAAGAAAGACTTCTCGCAGAGAATCATGTGCCCCTAACTTGTATGTATTTGTCAAATCTACCCATGGCTGTCATCATTGCATCTCTGAGGACTATCGACGATGCATTTAAGGAAGCTACAGCCGTAATCAGAAAGAGTTTCAGACTAAATAAATGAAATGGCTTGTTCATAGCTTCTTGATTGGGTTGATGGAATGTAGATTTAACCTGAGTGGAATGCTCAAATTCAAATAGCATCTCCTGTCTTTGCATCCAACGAGAGAGAGAGAGAGTACCCATCAGAATAGCTCCTCAATCTACTGCAACTGGCTGCATGCGTTCAGCCTCATCCCTCAGCTCTTGAAACGACACTGATGATAAGTACCTCTCACCAAAGCTTGGATGCACCGTCTAAATCACACAAAAGTGAATCTTCCAATCATTCCATTTAGTCACACACACATAAATGCGCAGGTAAGTGTCACGCTTAGCTAACATGGTTGAGAGAAACAAACCCAATTTCATGTGGCTCATAAAGGACTTGAAATTTGTATAATGTTTACGAAATTATGAATCAATATTGCACACCACAATGAGTTTCCCTTTGTTCTCTGGTCTTTGTGCTAGCTTTAATGCAGTCACAGTGTTAGCTCCAGAAGATATTCCTACCTATAAAAATCATGTGACCCAGTATATATCATCAGGATCGCTACTTTTGCTAAACTATGCAAATAAAATATTGGCTTTATTAAATAAAACATCAAATAAGTTTTAACATTGTTATATAAAAGGGAGTCAACATAAGCCCCTCTTTCAGTGCTAATTCTCTGGCCATTTTGACTTCATCTTCGCTAGTCACCTGTAGTTGTATTATGTGCATAATTAGATACTATAAGATTTTAACCATCTATCTGTAGTGCATATATAATACGGATCAAATCACATTTAAGTTACCAACACAAGCAAAACTCGAGAAGGAAGACCTTGCCTCTAGCACTTCTTCCATTACATCCAAATCAAGAATCTTGGGGATGAAGCCGACCCTGTTGCCGGTAATATGGTGAGGGCCTGAGTTGAGCAAGTATAATGTAATGAGTCTCTGTGTGCTTCTTCAATAACTACAGCTAGCTGAAAGAACAATGGCGAACGCTAGTTTTGGGTTTAAATGTGACCCATTGACATCCCTAATTGAAATACTTACTGCTTCATATGTATCATATAACGTGATTCTGGCAGTGTCTACGGTAGAAGGAACTCACATAGTGTCATAAATTTTGGATTAAAAGTTATTTCGTAAGGTCAAGTAAATCAACTATTGGAGCATCATGATTTCCTTCAAATGGTTCTAATAATTAAATTTTTTTCTCTTGTTTGGATGGTGCTGAGTGATTGTTTCGCATTTTAAGTTCAGTTAACTGCATGATTGATCAGCCTCTCGGAGAAAAGAAATGTTTACAATTGTAAATACTGAGTTCCAACTATGCAAATTGAATAAGATGAACAATTCCAGTATTTTCATTTGATCAATATTTATGCATCTAATGAGAATCAGCAATTAGTTTAGTACCTTCACATTGGAGTTTTTGGATTTCAAATACCTTCCAACACCAGAGACAGTTCCTCCACTCCTTATTCCCATCACAAAGATGTCAACTTGCCCCAGTGTGTCCTCCCATATTTCGGGTCCGGTCATCTCAAAATGCACCTGTGGTTTTCGTGTTAGACACGACCGTAAACATATCTCGAAGAAACTTTATTTTATGCAATAAGAATGATGCGGCTCCCCCCATTATGCGGTCAGCTCAAAAGTTTTCGAGTTGAAGGAGGTTGCATGTTCAACACTCAAGTTGTGCACCTCATAAGAGCCTGCTTTACTTTTCATGTTTTTTTATAACAACTAAATGGTGATGCTGATAATATAAATAGTATACTCCAAGAGTCATAGAAAAATTCAAAAATAAACGTAATTTTACTCTAAATATTAAAAAATGTTGTGACTAAATACTCTTAAAACAGAATTGTTCTTCCAAAAATATTCAGAGAAACAGAAGATTCAGAAGATCTTTGAAAGTATATATTGATATGATGTTAAATCAATAAAATTAAAATCCAATAATCGAGATTGAATAAGTCCAATGCTGGTCAATTCAGCATGTTTGCCAAAAAGAGCTTGTTCTCAAACTGTTGCAGCATGAACCCGTTGGGGGTAGACTCAAGGAGCTCTGCAGCCTTCTTTACTGTGCCCCCCATACCTTTTGTAGGGTCTGTGCCCCAAATGCCCTCATTGTCACTCTTCTCTCAAGGCTGGTATAAGATGGCATGGTCAGTATCAACATGTATCCCTTCATTGCTGCAACAAAGGCCAGCCCGATCCAGATGTTGGCTCGATCAGAACGGTCTAACACGAAAAAATGACCGAAATAAGTTGCAGAAACTAAACTTAATTCGAACTCGATCCTTATTCCGATACACTTTTGGTTATAGGATCTGACTAACATGATTCAGGTTTAGAGAAAGATCCAACCCATTGACATCCATGACGGTTGTTGGGATCAAATGAAATTCCTCATATGTGATATGATCACAAATGCAAAGCATCATTGGCAGGGCATAAAGAGCGACAGGCTCACCTGGCTAGCGGGTTGACTCACAAGTTCAAGGCTATGAGTTCCATATTGGGGGCATGCACCTAGCTCCAGCTTCCCCGTTGTACCGAAAAGGGGGGAAAAGGCATCTCTAGCTTGAAGTTCTATAAGACTCGAGAGAAATTTACCTTGCCTGGTGAAATTAAACCCTTTTTCTCTGCACCTGATATCATGGCATAACCAACTCTGCAAGCAAATTTGTAACACTTATATACCATGAGAACCACATTTAAAATTTATGACTCATTTCAAGGAAATTATGTAAATTAATATATTATTTCTTTGTAAGACCTAAGAAAGCTCCAATAAGAAGATAAATGGAAGGAAGAAAAGACAAATTAAAAAAGTGTAAGAAGTAAAAGATAAAAAATGATCTAGAGTTAACTCTTATCATGACAAAGGATGGAACCTTATGAAAACAAAGAATTCATGTAGCTGACTCTAATATGGAAAAAAGCTTAATTGTTGTTATATTATTTACTTAATTAGCACAATTATGCTTCAAATCAATCTAAAGTAGACAGAAAAGATAGCGACTATATGGTTCTTGGTTGTCATCATGCTCGATCTTATGATATGCATACCATGAATTCTGAAATTGTGTCTGGCTCCATAAAGATTTTAAGATTGCAAACTTGTTTTAGCAGTCTTGGATGGAGCGTATGAGTGTCACCGTATGTTATGTAGTACGCCGAAGTATACGGAGATAGTTTGTAGCATGAGCTACTTGCTTTTTGAATCACTTCAATAAGTAGAAATTATTGGAGAAAACTGTTGCTTTATTTTCATAATCTTTTTACAGTTTTAAGCATTTTGACTGGAGCCAGTTTTATTGAAAAAATAATCACAAATATTTTTGGAAAGGCACTCAATTTAGAATCAGTAGATGGAGATGATACATAACATAGTGCGCATGCACACACACACACATGCATGCCTTACCTATCCTTGATGCTACAACAGGGCTGCATCATCTCCAGCTTTGCTGCACATAGGCACTACAACCCTCTGTCACTTTATTCAAGTATACCAGTGGAGTCCTTCCTATCAACTGCTATTTTATGCACATCTTTATCAGCAAAATATAGCGAGAAACAAGGAAACTAAATTTTATAAATAAAAAATATACCGAATATTTGGCAAAGAATAAACTTCTCTTCATCTGCTTGGCCGAGCTAAGGTTCAATTCTTTTGGCATTTATTTACCTCAAGCTGTTTGTTTTTCTTCAAAATGATGAATTTACGAAGAGTTGTATGTATTTTGGTCTCAGCCTGAGTACCAATAACCCAATAAACATATGCCAAACTCTTGCTCCTTTGTAGTTTTATATGCAAAATGATATTCATGGACTGTGAACCAAACCAGAACTTGGAATTAAATCCAATCCAAAAATCAATCCAGACCCAATAAGACTCGTTTTCATGCAGAATCCATACCCAATCCGATTGTGCCAATGAACTGGTGGGCTTACTGAGCCGAGCTCACTTTTAGTGGGACTACGTCGCATAACTAATTAACCAAGACGAACTATCTTGCACATATATTCATCGAAATATGAAATTAAGTTATATAAATATATGTGCACACACCTACACTATATATATGTGTGTGTGAGAGAGAGAAAGTGAGTGAACCAGGAGTATATATCTTGGACCCACGATGTGATAAGAATGACATTTTGTTGGCGTTGTTTCTAATAATATATTAAGGACAATTATAGGGTGGTATCATATTCCTCGAGTATTCTATCATTCCTCTCTCTCTCTCTCTCTCTCTCTCTCTCTATATATATATATATATATATATATATATATATGTAATTATTTTATTGCTTTTTAATGGTACGACTGTGATTTTAAATTTTTTAAAAGGCTTTGAAAATAATTAATAGTACTTTTATTATACTCATGCTACGAAATGTAATTGATAGATATGAGTGAGCATGTGTGAACACGATCTAATCTCTCTCTTATATATATATATAATCCCTTGAATGTTCCTGTTCGAAGTTTGGCAGTTTGAACTATTTCTGAAACGACTTTACAACCAAGGAACCTCAGTTTACCCCAAACTGGGGTATCGTCGAAACTTTGGATCCGTTCACCACATAGCATGTTTTTCTTGATGGTGACATTTAATAAAAAAATTTGTGAACAATTTTTTTTGTTTTTTCATGTTATCCGTGCCGCCATTAATGCCTTCCAAGAGCCACCCCATGACTGAACTTAGGGCTGGTAAATGAGCTGTGAGCAGAGCTGAACGAGCCGAACATGGACGTGCTGCTCGTGTTTGGATTGTATCCCGTAAAACCCAACTTACGGTATCGATCACGAACAATTTAAACATGTCCAAGAGCTATCATAACTAGCTGAGTTCGAACACTGCACCAAAAGGTACTCGCGAAGTTATGGACTATTTCTCAAGTTTTGTTTTTCTTAACAATCGGAGGCCGAAGCCTAATACACACCACACATGCACCCTCCTACAGTAAAACTCCCCACCAGCAGCAATGGCGGTAGAGCGTTCTGCTGTTGAGCTAACGCTCTGGGCGCATTTCACGAGTTTTTAAGAATAGTTTCTAAAATTTCTACGTATTCTCTAGCTAACCACGGTTTCTGATATGGGTTACATTTAGTTGATCGTCATTTAGCAAATATAAACTAAAAACAAAGAATGTATATTAATTAATCTTTGCTTCCTCCTCATCCTGTGGCATTGGAAGAGGGGAAGATGGAGGATATTGTAGCAATTTTCCGTCGAAATAAGGAAGCCAAAGTAGCAATTGAATTACCTCAGATGCATCTTTTTTGACATTTATTCCTCTGGTTGCATGAGCAAAGACTTCTGAACCAGCTGCCTGAGTCGAAAGGAAAGGCTTCTTGCCATGGAGAGAAGCTAGAGCCTTTATATACTCCCTTCTTTCTCTGCCCACAAGCCTTACCACCATATCTCTCTCTCTTGTTGCAGCTTGAATAACGCCATCATTCGTTTATATAAGCACTGGAAGGCATATCACATAGAGATGAAGTTACCAAGGCTTACCCAAACTTTTGCGGAAATCACATATAGAAGTCTTTGGCTCGGGAAAGTGACAGCCTAGACTGGTAACGGCTTGAGTTAGACTTGGAGCTCTGTTTAATTGAAACTCCACATTAATGCTGTTAAATGAACTAAAACATCATTGAGGCATGGCTTGCATAAGCTTGTGCATTGCATGTGTGTATGTGTGTTAGCAAGCCATATCTCACCCGAGTACAGCCTTTCGTATAAAGATGAAGTTCAGAAGAATACCAGAGTTTATGTATTTGGAGACCGCTAATTCTCACATCCTATGTATTCATAAAAGTTCTAGAGAATGAAATTTTCATTCTTGATATGGTCCAATCACAGGATGGGAGTGCACTTTTGTATATTTGGGTGCAATATATATATATATATATATATGTACAACAAATTAATTTTGTCAAGTAAATGTAAATGCATATATATATATATATATATATATGGAGAGAGAAATTAGTACATTCAACAATTGAGATCTTTAAATAAAAAAGCAACTTACACCAGTACATTTCTTACACCTGCAAAAAGTACAAACACTTTTTTGCTTGAATTTCAACAACCTATTTTATCAATGAAATGGTTGAGATTTAAAATCATGTTTAAGCATGAATTGATGTACCCATGGTCTATGTGCTCTCTCTCTCTCTCTCTCTCTCTATATATATATATATATATATATATGTATGTGCTATCTTTAATTAATATTATAGGTAATTGCTAACTCGATCAATAATAATGGATATTAATATCAATAAGGAATAATATCAACTTGGAATAATAACTAATGTGATAAGTTTCTAATATCTTGCTATACCAATGGTTTGATTAATAGGATAATATGCCCAATCCATCGAATAATCCGTCAATACATAATATAACTAAAAATATCAATATGGATAAAACAGGAAAATGCTTTAAATAATAATAATATAATAAGACTACATACCTTATAATAATCGTGGGTTGAATATTAATATGATATGTAAAAAATAGCCAGCGACAAGACCAATGGAAATCCCATATTAATAATCCGAAAAACCCCAATAATAATTACTCGAATACCATCTCGAGTCCCGCGATAATAACGCTACCCCAGTAATAATAATCACGATAATAATAATTCTCCCGCTAATAATACCATATCGCAATAACTACCGTACCTCTCTAAGTTCACCAAAAAAATAATACATACGGTGGCAGAAACAAATTTCGAAGAGATCAAGTATGTAACTGTATATTATTAAGGGAAAAATAATTAATAATAACTATACGATGTATATCTAATAATAATATAATAATATAAAAAAATAATAATCCTTAACTAAGGCGTAATAATAGATAATAAATAAGGAAGTAGATATGTATAGATAATACTAATAATATACATAACGGTAGATAATAGCGAATAGACAGAATAATAGATAGCATAATAATCCATATGTATAATAATATCTAATATAATGAATAATAATAATAATACATAATATAATATGTAATAATAATAGATAATAATACTAATAATAGATAATATCATTATAATAATAACATAACATATATAAGTATAATCGGTAATAATAATGGCAGTAATGATTAATGACCTAATAATAATAGATAATAGCTAATAATAATAATAATAACGCAAAAAATATATAATAATATATCATATTAATATAATATATAATAATAGATAATAATATGTAATATATGTATATATGCCAGGTGGCACCTGTAATAATATCGCTATTAATAATAATAATAATCCATATATATCGCTCTGTATATCTAACAAATCAGCGCTTGTACCAATATGACGTATGTAAAAGACAAGCCGTCTAATAAGTTAATAATAATAGATAATAATAAGCAATTATAATAAGTAATAAGTTAAGTATTTTATCAACGTAATTTAGTAATATTTTTTAATAAAAAATGAATAATAAGTTAATAATAATTAATAATAATAATAATTAATAATGGGTATAATAATAATATCAAAAAATTAATAACATATATTAATAATATAAGTAATAATATGTATGTTGTAAATATGTAATGAATAATAATAATAATAATAATAATAATAATGAATAATAATAATAATAATAATAATAACTACTGTAATAAGTAATATGAAAAAAAAAAAAAAATATTAATATATAATAATAATAATAATAAAATAATAATAATAATAATAATAATAATAGTAATAATAATAATAATAAAAAGAAATAATCAAGCTAATAATAATAATAATAATTGTTAATAATGCCTTGATAACTGAATATTAATCATGCTATCACATATCAATAAGCGGCTCCAAAAAGTTCAACCAGGCCTGTTCAATAATAATAATCCTAATATGTATATGTATGTATAAAGTATAATACCAGTATAATAGATTCCATTAGCTAATGGTATATATGTGCCAATAATAATAATAATATATATATATGAACTATCAAAAAAATAATATAATAATAATAATAATAATAATAATATTAATATAAACAAATAAAGAAAATTTAATATTTTTATTATATAAAAAGAATATCTCAAAAAAAGTTATCTGTATAAATATATATATATATATATATATATCTATAAACATTATTATTACATTAGTAAGATAATGATAATGAAATTATAATTCAAATTTATAATGAGTCATTAATGATATAATTTAGAAATTACAGTTGTAATAAAGAATCTTAAAGTAATTTACATTTTCTTTAATTTTTTCTTTAAAAGGATAATATTAACACTCAAATTTAAATTACATTAGTGACACAATTTAGATATAACAATTGGCAAAAAAAGTTTAATAGTTCCTTTCATTTTTTATTTAATAAAATAATACTAAAATTTAAATTCAAATAATATTGATGACACAACCTAAAGTTACTATTTGGCAGAATTCTATAAATTATGACTTTTTTATATATTATATTTATTTATTGAATGTGGTTCACTTTTGATTGATTTTAATTCAAAAAACCAATTGATTTAAACAATGTTATCTATATTGATTTGGATTGGATTAGATTAGTTACATTTTGAAAACCAAACTAATGCAAACCGATTTTTGGATAGATTTAATTGGTTTTTGACCAAAAAAAAATTCTTAAGCCTAAAATTTTATGAGTTAAAAGTAATTTATTTTATTAAAGAATAAGAAATAAAGTGAGAGAAGTATATGAGAAATTAAAATTACTATAAGTAAAACTATAGATTTAATAACAATCAAATATATTATATAATATTAATCAATTTGAATTATATTGAATCAATTTTGATTTTCAAAACTAAAATCTAACCTAATTCAAATAGTTTCAAAAAATAAAACTAAAAATAGTTTTCAAAAATATAAATTTATTTGCTTTTATTGAATTTCAGTTTTTTTATTCATATTTTTTTTTAATTTTCGATTTGGATTGAATTTGAACACCTTTATTTACAATGCACAACTTTACTCCCACTGGAGTCTGCATTTGGCAGCCATTTATCCTCTTAACTATTTTGATTAATTGCTTAAAATAAAATAAAGATAAAAAAAGTAAAAACAGTTAATCTCTTAACAGACCTTTCTTTTTAATTAGATAAAATTAGAAAATTTAATATCTTGAAAGTTGAAAGTTCAAAAATAGTTTAATGTTTTTCTTGTTTAGATAAATAGGATACTTTTTTTTTGGTACTAATAATAGTATTAATTTGTTTCTTTAAAAAATTAAAGTTTTCATATTATATTCATCCTATCATTTTATTAATTATTTTTTGGTAATGCATTATTTATTTTTATTTGGTAAGTAGCAATGGCCCAATAACTATGGGTTAATATATCTTTTTAATAATAGGGAAAGGAATGCAATAACTATTTTTTCTTTTTTTTAACATGACTTTTTTCTTCTTCTGAAGTATCCTTACATATAATAAAAAAAAGCTAATAAAATAATAATCGTGAATGTTATAGTATAAATTTTCTCCAACAATATAATATTTCTATACATATGAATATTGAGATTGAATCCAAACTACGTGTTTAAGGGATCTAATATATAATTATACTCCAACCAATACACTTTGGTATATTTGACATAGCTTCTAAATCTAAACCATTGAAACTTGTGAAATTTTGAAAGCTAAGTTTTTTTTTTAATAATAAAAAAAACATAAGATTTGATTTACAAATCAAATTTAATTGCATTTTATTTATGTTCCAAACAATGTTTTAAAAATAAAATTGAACCGTTAAATCAGTTAATAGGCAATTCAAATGATTCAATCGGTTCAATCGATTTAATGATGGTCGCCATCTGTTCTTGAGTTAAAATTATAACTATATAAGTTTCTTAAAAAAATTTTTCTTAAAAATATTAAATAATTTTTTTAAAGAAATTATTAATTAAAAAAAAATCTTAAACTAAATAGTCGGTCAATTCAACCAAATGATTTAACCAATCAGTTATACTAGTTTTAACCATTTTTCTGATTTTTATTGATTTTTTTGCATTTGAACCATTGCAGTTAACATGTTTTAACATAGGTTGATCAATTTTTAGCTTTTTATATACACTTGCAAAGTGGTAAAGATAATGATTATATATTGAAAGGGTGTTGTTATTTCCATATCACATTTTTTACACCATTAATTGTTATACCATATCCTTTTAAATAATAATAAAGATTTATGCATCAAAATTTTTTTAAATATTTTTTGACATCTTTTTTACATCCATACTAATTTTAAAAAAGAGATATAATATGTATTGGGAATAGGTCAAAGTGAGTTAAGTGAAAACTCATAAGTATGCTCATAGCTAATTTAATAATAATTTAATAAGTTGAAAATTTTGGGTTATTTACAAATGATCAATTTTAACTTTTATATGTTTAATAAAAATATAAAAAATGAGTAATAAATATAATAATAATAATAATAATAATAATAATAATAATATATATATATATATATATATATATATATATATATATATATATATATATATATATATATATATATATATATATATATATATATATATATATATATATATATATATATATATATATATATATATATATATATATATATATATATATATATATATATAATATATATATATATATATATATATATATATATATAATAATAATAATAATAATAATAATAATAATAATAATAATAATAATAATAATAATAATAATAATAATAATAATAATAATAATAATAATAATAATAATAATAATAATATTAATAATAATAATAATAATAATAATAATAATAATAATAATAATAATAATAATAATAATATGTAATAATAATAATAATAATAATAATAATAATAATAATAATATGTATAATAATAATAATAATAATAATAATATTAATAATAATAATAATAATAATAATAATAATAATAATAATAATAATAATAATATCGTAATAATAATAATAATAATAACAGCAACTAATAATAATAACAATAATACATAATAATTTCTTTAGTAATAATGGTGATAACAAGCGCTCAAACTAACTCCACAATATGACAGATTCTTTTCTTCAGTTTTGGTGAGAAATACATGGAAGGGCGCCGGCAACTGGGGATCATTGGCGAGTTTTAAGGGTGATTAATTCTATCGGAATAAACTTTGAGTTAACAACCCTTGTTTTTCTTCGTTCTTGTTCCTTCTGTTTCTTTTCCCCCCATTATTCGCTGCTTGTCTTTTGTGGGGGACCAGGGTGTTAGCAGGACTTTGTGCAGCCGGCCTCCCAACAGGGCGGAGGCGTCCGTAATCTGCCGCCCTGCCGCTCGTCGTCCGCCTCTCCATTGCCGTCTTCTTCTTCCTCCGCTGTCTCTGCTCAGCATCTAGGGTTCAATTCGCTCCGCCACCAGCAGTTCCAACAACGGCAGGTGAGCCCATCTGTCTCTTCGATTTTCCACACTGCTCTTCTTCTCTTGCTTTTCGTTATTTCAACTCTTCCAGGTTGAAGTCGATCGGATTTCGTCTGTAAGATAACGTTTATGAGGTTACTAGCATGTTCTAGGGTTCGTTTTCGTGGAATTGGGAGAGTTAGGGATTAGTCCTTGGATTGAGTGCCCTGCATTGGGATTTGCCAATTTGTTGATAATTTTCTAAAATTTGGTTACTTTCAACTTCCATACTTCAATTATATTTTAGTTGTTAGAGTTCGCTAATTAAGTAACTGGTAGCTAAATTGAATTTGCGCGGGGGAATTGTGAACGATCCGTTTGTGCTTTTTGGGATTGGCATTGCGTCAAATGGCACTTTAGAAATGCCCGTGGCAGTAAAGCGGATCTATGACTGGGAGGGCTTGGTGTTGGTCAACGTTGATGTGGAGTCAGGCTTTCAGTCGTAACTGTTGTACATTAATGAAATAAGCTTGACACGCTAGTGAGAGCTCCTAAATTTCAGGAAGCTTACTTCAGAAGTGTGAAAACCACGTCACTTTTTGTCTTTTCAATTGTTCATTAAGAAGCTTCCTTCCAGAGAAGGGGAAATGCGGGTTCTGACTTCTGACATTACCGATTTGAGATCATCATTTGAATCTTCCTTGTCGTGCTAGACAATGGTCCCCTCTTTGTTAAGTAGTTTTTTTTTTGGGCAAGAGGGTTAAAATATGTACCTAAGATTAAAGTGATATATGTTCCTCCGCTTGCTTTTGTTGTTATTTCTTTGCAGTTCAAGCCTTTTTTGTATTTTTGGTGTTCTCCACATTCTTCTTATTGACGCACGGATCAGATTCTGATATAGATTTCCTGGCAACAGTGTCTTGTTTAATAAATGATTAACCATCATATGCTAGTTACTGGTATGAAGCTACAAAGGCTGGAGTTCCAATTGGAGTAATTTGAACGGTATGATCATTCTACGGGTATATTATGTGCTGCTCAAATTCTTGGACTTTTTATACCTTGCATGAGCTTGCTTTTTCATGCATCTTCTTCTTCTTGCAGTGAGACAATGCTATCTATAACTTAGAGTAAGATAGCTATTTTGCTTGGGATGTGCTGAAATTGGGTCTATGTAAAGTTTCAATTACTGGGACAGTGTGAACGTGGGGTTGATGAGTAATAAAGACAGTTGGAAATGAGTTGACATGAGTGCAAAACAAAAATCTCATTTTGGGTAAGTGCTTTGTGGTCAGTCCATTACCTGCTTCATATATGATTTCTTGTTTAAGTTTTTGTAGACTAAGTGGAACTAGCTGCTAATCAGTGAGACACTCGGTGGACAATAGCAAGTTCAGTGGTTAGGGCAAGCAACTGCAGGCTGTTGACCGGACCTTTCACTGTCGGAAATGGCATAAAGTTTAGTTTACCAATAAATAAGAATGCATTCCAAGTGAGACACCCAAGAGAAGATAATGAGGGGAGAGTTTGACAGGGTGGGGTTGCTATACCTCCAACAGATGAGGATGGAAAAAGAAAAAGTGACTGAAAATGAGGGAAGAATATAAATAAGCTGGAAGATGTCCTCACTGAGACGTTTGTGAGAGTATTGAAGTAAGGAAAGCATATCTTATACAACGAGACTACATCTGATGTCATTTAACTGATAATTAGCTTCTAGGTACGTGAGTTGTGTGTTCCTGGGTACTTTTTTAAACTTGTGAATTAGGTGCACCAGGCTTGACATATTTTCAAATACTATTTGTTGTTAGTATTACTAACTAATTTAGGTATGTTTAAGAGTCCGTTCTATAAAGTTTGCTGAAGAATGCGTGTGATGCAAATTGTTTCTTGTTGCTATTAGTACAGGATTGGTTAGACGTTAACAAATACCCGGTTTAGGGGCGGGTTGTGCTGATACTTTTGGAGCACAGAAATTGCTCCGCTTCTTCTTTCTGGGTTTGTCATGAGATGCTATGTGTTGAACTACACTCTTGAAGAAAGAAAGGAGCTTTAAATTTTGATAAGCGCGTAACTTTGATTTTGATAAGCACGTAATTTTGACATAATAGTCTGCGAGATGTTATCTGCTAACTCGTTGCATGTGAATAATAGATGGATGTTTGTTTATGTAGGCTTGGTGTCTAGAGTCTGTATGGAGTCTATGAACTACCTCAACCTTAATATTGGACTGTGTTACAAAATGATTGGGTCACCGGCCCTGCATTTCACACCCCAAACTTGGATCTAGGCTTGGGAAATGACATGAATTTGTTGCCTACTTCAGTTCTGTCATCCAAAGCATGAATGCCTCATAAAATAACCTCGACAAGCTGCCCTTAAGCTGGTTGTGAGGCATTACCATGCTAGGTGTGAGAATGGATGCTCATTTTCTGTAGGCTTCTTAAGAAGCACCGATATTGCCTTGCACTTCATAGTTCAGACCGCAGTACCCTGTATTTACTAGCATTGAAGGTTGGGAAATGACATGTGCGGTTTGTGGTTGGCAAGCATGTTAGATCCCTTAAAATCTTCTTAAGATGCTGGCCCTTCAACTGATTTAAGCTTAACCAAGCTGAGTGTGAGCAATGGTGCTCATTTTATGTAATGTAGGCTTGTTAAAAAGCACATATATGGCCTTGCGCTTCATGCCCATACTGGGAAATGACATATAGAGCTTGTTATACACTTTTCTCTATGAATCTACAGTATACATGGATGCACACTCACATGCATCTATCATCTATGTCATGTAAACGTCAATTAGTCACACGTCAATTAGTCACAATTTCAATCTCTCTATCATCTATCATTTTGGAAATTGATACTCCGAGGGTATAGTCATATTATATGGTGGTATGGCACTACCTTGGCATTGTTCACACACCAACACACAAACACTGATACATGTGACATGTGCTCCATGCCAACATGAACTTTTAGAGCTGTCTTTGCAATAATATCCTGAATTTCTTTATCAAGGTGGGGATTGCCTCTTCTTTATGCAATGCGTCCATGCTGTTCCCTCCTATAGCTGATGAAAATGAGTATTTCTTTTTCAAGAAGCCTTTGCAGCAGTCCCAACTCAGGAAACCTGAAGGAGATGATTCCCTAATGGCTTATCAGGCAGGAAATAACCATGGTGTGGCAGGGGGGAGTAGTTTTTCTCCAACTTCTGGCGCATTACCTTTTAGTCAACAAGCTAGGAAGTTTATAGATGCATCTCAACAACAAAGCATTTCTCAAGTCCGTGAAGAAGGCCAGGTCAAAGTTCAGAGCCTTGAAGAGCAGGTGCAAAATCCTGCTCATCCTGCTTATTTTGAATATGCTTTTCAGAACTCTCAGCAGAAGATTGCGGGAAATATGCAGGCACAACAACAGATGAAAACTGGGATGGTTGGTCCACCTTCAAAGGATCAGGAAGTGCGAATGAACAATATGAAGATGCAGGAGCTAATTTCTGCCCAGGCAGCCAACCAGGCACAAGGATCTGCATTTAGGAAGACTAGTGATCGCATTGTTCATACTGACAAGAAATTTGATCAGGGGCAGGTTAATAACGATCAACGGGGTGACCTGAAACCCTCACCAGCTGTAATGGGACAGTTGGGAGGAAATATGTTGAGGCCTATGCAGGGGTCACAGTCTCAGTCAAGCATGCAAAACATGGGAAATAACCAGCTGGCTATGCTTCAGCTACAAGTTCAGGCATGGGCTATGGAGCGTAATGTTGATCTCTCACTCCCTTCCAATGCCAACCTGGTTGCTCAACTCATACCCCTTTGGCAGTCAAAGATTGCTGCTGCTCAGAAAAACAATGAAGGGGGTGTTGCCTCACAACAGTCACGTTTACCTTCGGCTAAGCAACAGGCCATGCCCCGTGGTCCTGTTAATGATCCTTCAAATATGAACAGTGAAAACTCTGTACATTTGAGTTCTGTTGCTGAATCATCAGCTCAAGCTGGGCCCACAAAAGCTCAACTGACACATGCTGCAAGTTCTTTTTCAAATTCTTCTCCTGCCAAAGTGGTCAGCGCCAATAACAACCAAATGCCTCAGGCCAATCCCCAAGGTAGAGAAAATCATCTTGACAAGGTTGGTAAGCATACTGTTGCAATGGGGAACAGCATGCCAATGATGCATGCGACACATCCATCTGTACCCACAAGCCAGGGCATGAATCAACCCATCTCAAAAGGTGCTGCTAATTCTGAGGCTATGCAAGTACAGTATGTGAGGCAGTTGCAACAAGTGAGCCGCACTTCTTCACAGTCAATGGCATTAGATGAGGGACAACATAACCCATCTCCAACTGCATCTTTGAATCAAACCCAACGATTGGGGTTTACCAAGCAGCAACTTCATGTTCTGAAGGCGCAAATTATGGCCTTTAGACGCCTAAAGGTATTTAACCTTCTCATTTTCCCTCTCTGTATTATCGTTCCAAGGTTATTTATTCTTTTCTTGATATTATCCATTTATTATAATCCCTTGAGAAAAACTAATTGGTTTTTCCCCTTTCTTCCTCTCCTTTTTCTCTTTGGATTCAAAGAAAGGGGACAAAGCTCTTCCTCAAGATATCCTTCAAAGCATTTCACCTCCCCCACTGAATTCTCAGCAAGTATATCCTCCATCGAGCTCTGCACAGGAAAGAACTGCTGGGAAGGGACATATAGAGCATGCAAAGAGCTTGTCTGTTGGTGATAAATCCCAACAGTTTGCATCTCCCAATAGACCACAAGGCGTGCTTAAAGAGGAAAATGTACCAGTTGAAGAGAGTGGTGGTCATGCACAAGTAACAGGTGGATTAAATCAATCTGCACACATAGGTGTGGGCAAGGAAATGCATAACAGTGCCAGCTTTCCAATACCTGATCATGATCAGGGAGGAGAAAGTAATCGAGCCCCTGGAAAAGTTGATTCAACTCCTGACAAAGGAAAGAGTCCCCATCAACAAGCTGTTCCATCTGACAATGCACAGGCTAAAAGGATAACGGTGCCAGGTACTTCACCTGCACCAAAAGATGTTAATACTGTAAGAAAATACAGTGGTCCTCTTTTTGATTCTCCATATTTCGCCAAGAAGCACGACTCTTTTGGCTCTGGGACAAATCACCCAAGTAACATGGCATTATCGTTGGGGTATGAGACGAAGGATTTACTATTGCAGGAGGGAGTAGAAGTGCTGAAGAAAAAAAGAATAGATAATCTGAAAAAGATTGGCTGTTTATTGTCTATGAATTTGGAGAGGAAGCGAATAAGACCTGATCTAGTTATACGACTGCAAATTGAAGAGAGAAAGATTCGTCTGCTAGAACTTCAAGCATGTATAAGGGATGAGGTTGACCACCAGCAGCAGGAGATCATGGCTATGCCTGACAGACCCTATAGAAAGTTTGTACGTCAGTGTGACCGTCAGAGATTGGAACTCATGAAACAGGTACAGCTCTCCCAAAGAGCTGCTCGGGAAAAACAGTTGAAAATGATATTTCAATGGCGCAAAAAGCTTTTTGAGGCTCATTGGGCAATCCGTGATGCACGGAATGCTCGCAACCGTGGGGTAGCTAAATATCATGAACGAATGCTGAGAGAGTTCTCAAAGAGGAAGGATGAAGACCGGACCAAGAGAATGGAAGCCTTGAAAAACAATGATGTGGATAGGTACCGTGAGATGCTGTTACAGCAACAGACAAATATAACTGGAGATGCTGCACAGCGGTATGCTGTTCTGTCATCATTCTTGTCTCAGACTGAAGAGTACCTTAATAAGTTGGGAGGGAAAATAAGGGTTGTTAAGTGTAATCAAGAAATAGAAGAGGCTGAATATGCTGCTTCTGTAGCTGCAAGGGCACAGGCATGTAGCTTTTTGATGCTTGGAACTTTTATTATTCCCTCAGTTCTTTCCAGCGTTCAGGTTTCATCAAAACACCCTTTTGGCAGGGTCTCTCTGAAGAAGAGGTAAAAGCAGCAGCTTCATGTGCTGGGAAAGAAGTGATGATCAGGAACAAGTTTTCTGAAATGAATGCACGAAAGGAGAGCAAGTAAGATGTTGTGAATTGCTCACTAGTGTTTCTTCATGATGGTTGGAAGGCTTTTTACCAACCTGTCTTTATTTGTTGTTATGATGTGTGTCATTAAGTCATGATGCTCATATCAGTATTTATGATGGTATCAAAATGTCAATGATATCTGGACTTGATCCTTGTTATTGGCTTTCCTGTTCGAGTTTCTGATATTGTTTCTACTGATAGGTACTATAATCTTGCCCACGCAGTCAATGAAAGAATTAGTAGGCAACCCTCGTTGTTAAGGGCGGGGACTCTACGTGACTATCAACTTGTAGGTTGCACTTGCTTCTTTGCAGTTTGTACTTCATCTGTTGCATTTTGATACGTGAATTGATAATATCTGCTAACAAATGTATTCTTGTACCCATCCTTGACATAATCTTTAGGTTGTGCTTTTTCATTTTCCCTGGTTTTCGTCCAGGTTGGTCTCCAATGGATGCTGTCATTGTACAACAATAAGCTAAATGGAATTTTGGCTGATGAAATGGGACTTGGCAAGACAGTGCAGGTTTGTTTTCAGTCCTATGAACTGTCTCTTAGTGCCTTGGACTGTGATGCGATTTAGGCTTACTCTACTTTTCACAGTATCAATGACTCCAGAGTAGATTGGTTTGGCAGTTTTATGACGGATAGAACCATCTTGGTTTATGCTTGTTATACTCATGGTTAAAGCTGCTTGAGTTCCAATACCATTGGTCTTTCTGCCTAAATCAGTTTAGCTTCGTGCTCTTAGAAATTTAGAATCACAACTTGACACGAATTTGGTACTTGTGTTGTTCTATGTTCTGCTCAGAGTTTTTTTTGTTACAAGCTGATGTGGTTCTAAATAATCAAAATAAACAGAAAAATCTGGATTTGTGGGGATGGGAGCTGGTTGAGACTTGAGTCCAAGGAACATTCGTACAACTGTATTAAAGTATATAGATACGGAGCTGGTTGAGACTTGAGTCCATGAAACTCCTCTTGATGAACACTGCATGCTTCTAGATAGAATGCATCCATAGGTTTATTTGCTGATGCGCCTTAGTTTTCTGGTAATATGGTGGTATTTTAGCAATAAAGTTTAATGGGCGATTCTGTTGGCACAAAATTTATGAGTCAATGCAGTCTAGAGAGCAACTTGTGCACGCATCACATTTAGGCCATGATTGGGAACTGGAGATGACTATGGGAAAACTAAACCTGTGATTTGACAAATCAGCTTTTGCAGTCAATCCTTGATTTGCCAAATATAGTTGTCTGCGACCATACTCAAACCCCTTCATGCAATACATTTAATGGCATTAAAATGACATGCTCCACGCTTGTTTGGAGAGAGACGGGCAAGTATATTGGCTGATGCAGCCAAATTTTATTTTCAATATTGTGTGCTTGACATTAAAATATGAGTTAATAACATAAAATTTTGGGGAAATAGGATTACTTTAGGTGGAGTCTAAGGAGGTATTTGGGCTTTCAAATGCAAAGCCAGGCCTACACCCGCATTTAGTGAAATCAGTTACATGAATTCTTAGTTACTATTGTGCTCGCTGTTCGGCCATTTCTGCATTCAACTCCGAGAAGGCACAATAATGTTTTTTTAGTTTTTCTTTCAATACTTTTGCTTGATTTATCCCAAGGTACTCACTAATTTCAATTTTTGTAACTCTGCACAGTGCTCTTTTTGGCTGTCCTTCCAATTGTTAAATCCACCTTAAGCTTGTCTCTCTCATTTGTCCTTTAGAGCCTTACTTACCTTTTCTCCAATAGTCTCCTAATGGATCTGATCTTTGCTTATGTGGCTATACATCTACTTTAACATCTTTAATTCTGCCATTTGCACATGCTGGCATCACCATTGCGTTGTAGGATTTACCTTTCAGTTTGATTGGTATATGATCATGGAGTTACTGATGCACCTTCCAATTTGGTTATCCTTTTTTCTTGGGTGATGGATTTAGTTATCCTTTTCTATATCTCCATCAATGCCCCATCTTCATCCTCATTCAAAGAGCCCATGGGTTGAAATCAAATGCCCCAATTCTTTCAGTTTCTTCACTCTTCTCAAGGTTTTCCTTTTGGTTAAGCAGAAAGCATGTAATTTACAAAGCCTAGTTGGCATTTTTCCAAGATGGCATCAATCTCAGGCCTTTTTCTTTTGAAAAGTTCCAATCCCATTTTGAGATACACTAAAGGAAACATTATAATATTGCTCATCACAAATAGTCAATAGTTTTTCCTTCCTAAAACATCTCTTGCAAGTATGACGGTGAGAAAGATCAGGGCGCTTCTTCCCATGTGATATTTCTCGTTGGTGGCATGCATTAGAAAGTTTGCCATATAATTTAGTTATTTAACTTATATATGCTTTTTGTCAAAAGAAATGGGGAAATATAATGCTAGTTTCAGAGTATCATCTATCTGTAAAATCAGACAAAAGGTCAAAAATATTGCAACATTTGGTAATTTTAGATTTAAAGCATGATAATTTCCATTTCTTCCTATATCTTTTTAAAACTTACCTTTTTTTTTTCACAAATAATCTTATGCATGTTTAATCAAACTCTGTATGCCTAACTAAGTTTCGTCTATTGAAAGACAAAAGTATGTTTTTTTTTTACGAACTAGCATTAACTAGAAATTAAGCCCAATGACATTCAGGTGTCGGCTCTATTTTGTTACACTTTAATTTGAACAGTTTGGAGGCTATGCGATTTAGACCCAAAAGTTTGGGTGGTATTTAAAAATTTCTTTTTGCTAAGTCAGTGATCCAACTCAACTGGAAAAAGGAATGAACATATTTGGTGGCGGTTGACTCGTTCCAATATCTGGTTCAATACAGAGTCTTAACTAAAGTTAACTGAAATTCTTTTTTTTCTTGTTATGTTGTGACATGATAGAGAGGCCCTCAATACACATTAGTGCACAGAATACAAACAATCCTGATAAGGTGATTGTATGACTGGTTCCTCCAAAATTTTGATCTAAATTGTGTTCTAAGTTGAAGGAGTGGGAAAAAGAACAAGGAGTGATGCCCCATCTCACTGGCATAACAGATTTGAGTGAGGTAGGTAGCGTTATAGATTGAGGGAGGAGTGTAAAATTGACTGCTTAAGTGTTCTTTGCTAATGTTTAAATGCATGAGAGTCTAAAAACCCAGCTTCTGCTAGATTGTTTGGCAAATTCTTTATCTGTAATATGATGCACGGAATGACTGCAATTTGAAGTTTTATCGTTGAAAAATAGTTGAGTATGTGCCCAAATATCTATATGTGCTTATGCTCATACTATGGAACATATATCACTCCGAGAATATGCAACATCTGAACTAAAAGGATTCTTTAAACTTTAGAAGGTATGCGTTTTCCCTTATTTTGAGGCAATCAATGCTTCTGTGAAGAGAAGAATTTTGATCTTTCCTTTCGTGTGTTTTGTGTTTGTGGGGAGCTGTGGAACCATGTACTTAGAGTGATTTTCTTCTCTTCATGGTATCCAACAATCTCTATGCAGTCGGGTTAACATGGTTCTTTGTATTTCCAAAGCTTCAGTGTTTTTTCTGTTTGAAGACAGGCTTGCAGTGCTTGTAAGACATTTAAAGGTTTTGGAATTGCATTCCTGCTGACCTTGCCGATTGTGGTCCTGGTTTTTCTGTCCAAGCAGGTTATGGCATTGATGGCATATTTGATGGAATTCAAGGGGAACTATGGTCCACATCTTATAATTGTTCCTAATGCGGTTATGGTTAATTGGAAGGTAGCATTCTTTTATTTAATTTCACATACTTGAGCAGGTTCATCTTATTAAACATGGCTTCTGTTGCACCGGCATTGGCAGAGTGAACTACATACTTGGCTGCCATCAGTTTCATGCATTTATTATGTTGGTGGAAAAGATGAAAGGATGAAGCTATACACTCAGGTCAGTTCAAAAAGAAAAATATTGAGTACTATATCTGCCTTTTTACTCTTTGACACCGCTTAGCTATCGTTAGTCTTGATTAATTAATGCTCATTTGCCATACAACTGTGAATGTGCGAAAAAGTGGTTCCTAATTATGGGTCACGAATTAGCGTTTCATGTGTTGGTTGACTTTCCTTCTGTCATCACTGGGTATGCATACTTTTATACTTGGTAGTTATGAGACATCGACTTGTTAAAGATTATTTTTGTGCGAGCCATACAAAGGGAATTGGACTTTGGACATGGTGAGAATACTTGTAATCCACAAAAATAACATGGCAGCAATTATGTAACCAAAGGCTTTAGAGATACTCTATCTAAAGGTACTTTCTTTTTGAGTTGTGGGACCCTAAGCAGATAGTGGAGTTGAGTAGCAATTATAAAAAATAAGTCTGTTTAAAAACTAATTTTTTCTTCTTCGTTGCATATTCTTTATTATTCTATTTCTTTCCTTGCTTTTCTCTTAAATAGACTTTCTTTGCTGAATTTTCTGTTTATTATCTCTTTGTAGGAGGTCTGTGCCAGGAAGTTTAATGCACTTGTCACAACATATGAGTTTGTCATGAATGATCGTTCAAAGCTTTCCAAAGTGGATTGGAAATATATAATAATTGATGAAGCTCAACGCATGAAAAACAGAAATTCACGCTTGGCGCGTGATCTTGATAGGTATAGGTGTCAAAGAAGGTTGCTTCTAACAGGGACACCACTTCAGGTTTGTGATTTATTGTATTTATTTAGATCTGAAATATGAGATTGTTTTTTTTTGTCTGCTTTATTCTAGTTCTTATCTAATGAAATGTTTCAGTATCTTTTCCTCACAAACATGCTCTGTGCTTGTTCCCCCAACTACTATGGATGCCTCTGTAGTGTCTTGTAATTCTTCTCCTTACAACTCTTTCACAAGGATGTTCTCCATACCTTCAATGGGTTGCCGTATCAAGTTCTGCAATTTTCTTTTCTTTTGCAATTCGATCCTTTTTGTTTTGTCTGTGATTTTCGGCTAGTTGTGTTGAGCTATGTAATGCATTTGCATTTGACGTTACCACAGTTTTTTCCATATTTTTTAGCATTAGGAAGAAAACCTTGGTCTGCGATCATTGTCTTCTTTACCTAAGCCTTGGAAACATTATCAGTAAATGTATCCAGGATTATTTATTGAGGAAAATCAATAGTTAAGTACAAGTGCAGGGGATGTCTGCTTGGCCTTCTGGAGATTCCTGCGTGAGTAACTCCTACGAGAGTCTGGTGCTCATGTCTCCTTAGGCAATTGCTCTCTAGTAGTCAATCTGTAATAGCACAATTCCTCATGTTTGCTTTGTCATCAGAATTTCACGCTTCAAGAATTATGCTCACAAGTACAAGGAAAATTCTCATGAGGGCCCTAGAAAACTGGCCGTGGTTGCAGAAGCTACTAGTCATTTCTTTGTGGAACTTTCAGAGGATGGCTGAATCCGATGCTTTGTTTCATCATGCAATAATTGCGTTAATTTGATGAAACTATGTTTCTGAAGGTGTAAGAGGGTACTGGAGCCGATATGGCTGATGACACAAAGTTGATTGTATGACAACATGCACAATTCTGAAGGAACTAGTGGTTGAGTGTGTCCTATGGTGCATATCAAGGTCTCCTATCTTTTGTGTTGTCCCTATATCAACTTGTGTATCTGCAATATGTAATGAATGTTTGATAGGTTGCAGAATTTAACCTGCTGATATGTGCTTGGGTTTGGCAAGATGTGGACCCACCAAATTCACATTATTGTCTTTGCATGTTGTGGCACGATTGCTTAATTACTTAGTTTAGTACTCAGTGTTCTACTCCTTTCTTATGTTATGTGGGATTGGTTTGGTTTATCAGGTACTTTGTTTATTGATGTCAGACAGTATATTGTTTCATAAATATCTTCTTCATGCTTGTCCTGTTATCATTTCCTAGCTTCTTCGCTTCTCAAATTTTCTGGTTTACCTTCTTGTTGCTGACTCCATGTGTTCTCTTTACTTAGTATGGTTTAGGTGGACCTTTTAATTTTCTTTCTGAGTAAATGTTCTGGTTATATAATCTTCAAATCTGTCTTCCATAGAATTTAGTCTTTTAGCTTTTCTTACTCAAGTTTTTTTTTGTTTTGTTTCCTCCAGAATGACTTGAAGGAACTTTGGTCGCTTTTGAACTTGCTTTTACCAGAAGTGTTTGATAATCGCAAAACATTTCATGACTGGTTCTCTCAGCCATTTCAAAAGGATGTCCAGTCACAGAATGCCGAAGATGACTGGCTGGAAACAGAGAAAAAAGTTATTATCATTCACCGGCTTCATCAGATTTTGGAACCTTTTATGCTAAGGCGGCGTGTTGAAGATGTTGAAGGGTCCCTTCCACCAAAGGTATGACCTTTCAAAATTTAAGCTTAACGTGCAGGTAGATTCTTGCTCATTCATTATCGGTTGCAGGTTCCTATCGTTTTGAGGTGTAGAATGTCAGCTGTACAAAGTGCCATATATGACTGGATTAAGGCGACGGGAAGTAAAAAAGCTGATCCTCAGGAAGAGTTAACAAAAGTTGCTAGGAACCCAAACCGTCAAGTGAGGCAGTATGTTCCTCTTCAGAACCGTTGCATGGAGTTGCACAAAGTATGCAATCATCCATTATTATGTTACCCTTATTTGACATACTATTCAAAGGATTATATTGTTAGATCATGTGGGAAGCTTTGGATGCTGGATAGGATTCTTATAAAGCTCTACAAAACTGGCCATCGTGTGCTTCTGTTTAGTACAATGACAAGGCTTCTTGATATATTAGAAGATTATCTGCAATGTAGGGGACTTGTTTACAGGCGAATTGATGGGACTACTAGCCTTGACGATCGAGAATCTGCTATTATGGATTTCAATAGCCCTGATTCAGACTGCTTTATCTTTCTGCTCAGCATTCGTGCTGCTGGCAGAGGTTTAAATCTTCAGTCTGCAGATACAGTTGTCATCTATGACCCTGATGCGAATCCTAAAAATGAGGAGCAAGCTGTAGCTAGGGCCCATAGGATTGGCCAGAAGAGAGAGGTGAGAGTTATATACATGGAAGCAGTTGTGGATACTATATCTAGTTACCAGAAGGAAGATGACTTCAGGAGCGGAGCTGCAGTTGACTTGGAAGATGATCTTGCTGGCAAAGATCGATATGTGGGCTCTATAGAGAGTCTTGTCCGTAACAACATTCAGCAATACAAGATCGATATGGCAGATGAGGTCATCAATGCTGGGCGGTTTGATCAGAGGACAACCCAGGAAGAAAGACGCATGACACTAGAGCTGCTATTGCGTGATGAAGAAAGGTATCAGGAAACCGTTCATGATGTACCTTCATTGCGGGAGGTAAATCGGATGATTGCTCGTACTGAGGAAGAAATTGAGCTGTTTGATCAGATGGATGAGAAGCTAGAATGGACAGGGGATATGATTAAGTTTGATGAGGTTCCAAACTGGCTTCGTGCCAGTTCCAGGGAAGTAAATGCTGCTGTTGCTGCCCTTTCAAAGAAGGGATCAAAAAATGGCTTGATTGGTACTGCAGAAGCTGAAGAAGAAGAATCTGCTTCTCCCAAGGGTGCCAGGAGAAGAGGTCGGCCAAAGGGTTCATCAAGTTCTAAGAAAGTTGTTTATAGGGAACTTGATGATGATGTGGATGACAATGATGCAAGCACAGATGACAAGAATGGATATGATGAAGAAGAAGAAATTGGAGGATTTGATGATGAAGATTTCAGCAGAGATTTAATTAATCCACTGAGTAATAAGGATCAATATGAAGAGGACCTGCAAACTGAATGCGATGGAGTAGAAGCCACTAGAAATGACAAGGTATTGGAAGAAGAGACTTCATCTGGGTCTTCGTCACAGAGCTATAAGGTGACTCCAGATATGACTCCAATGTCTTCAAGGAAGTTTGGTTCTCTTTCTGCTTTAGATGCAAGACCTGGATCGGTATCTAAGTGTGTGGTATGTATTTTGTACTTTACGAATATTTACTGCTTCTAGCTGTATTTCTCTGCACTATTTCTGTCTTACATATTCTTTGTACTTTGTTTTTCTAATGATTTTTTGTTATTTCATGTTTTCAGTCAGTAGAGTTAGAGGAAGGTGAGATTGCAGTGGATTCTAACATGGATCTCCAACAGTCTGGAAGCTGGAACCATGACCGTGATGATTGTGAAGATGAGCAGGTTTTACAACCTAAAATAAAGCGGAAGCGCAGTATTCGTCTTCGCCCTAGACCCTCTTCAGAAAAAGCCAATGAGAAACCATGTGGTGAAGAAGCTTCTGTTCATCATGGGAATTCATCTAAATCGTCTACACATATGGCACGTAAATTCAAAGCACCATCAAGGACAGATCCGGAGGTTGAGGGTTTCAATGACTTCGGATCTGTCAAGAATGACATTTTGGGGTTCAGGCATCATCATCAATTTCCTTCTACAAAGGCTGCACACTCTCCAAGCTCGCAGGTGTTACCAAAGAACACCAAGATCAACAGCTTTACTGGTTCAGTGGATAATCATGCAGAGAAGCCGAAAGAGGTTTGGGATAAGGCTGTGCGGACTAGTAGTTCATGCTTTGTTGGCAAACACATGTCTGAGAATAATCAAAGAAAGGTTACTTCTGAATCTTTAGTCTTCACTTTAGATCTGGCTTTGAATGGTTTGCAGTGAGTTGGAATTGTTTTTGATCCATTCCATCCCGTTGGTAGGCCAACTGGTTCTTCCATTGAAATACATAAGCCTTATAAGAGACATGTACAATGAGACATGTACGATGGGGCAAAAGCATGTGTGAGGACTCATGAAGGAATGACAAACTTCTTTGAAGTTAATATTGGGTTACATCAATGATCAACTTTAAGTCCATACTTATTTATAATGGTGATTGATGAGTTAACAAAACATATTCAAGATGAAGTACCTTGGTGTATTTTATTTGCAGATGACATTGTGTTAGTGGAGGAGTCTAAGGAAAAAGTTAATAGAAAATTGGAACTATGGGGAGAAACATTAGAAAGTAAAGGCTTCCGACTTAGTAGAACAAAGAAAGAATATATGGAATGTAAGTTTCATCATTTGGTTACTTCAAAAGACATAAAAATTAAAATTGGCACACATTGCATCCCCCAAAAGAAAAATTTTAAATACCTAGGGTCAAATTTTTCTGAGTGATGGAGATGTTACGTATAGAATTAATGCTGGTTGATTAAAATAGAGAGGAGCATCAAATATTCGTTGTGATAAGAAGATACAACAACACCTAAGCCTTTTCCCATACTAGACGGGGTATGCTACATGGATTCTTTGTTTCCACAGATCCCTATCGTGTGCCATGTTAGCAGTTAACTCAAAATAAGCTAGATCATTCTTTATTGTTTCTTTTCGACACTTCTGTGGCCGTCCTCTACCTCTTTTAATACTTTCCAAATTTAGTTTTTCATACCTTCTTATAAGTTCTTCTTTTGATCTCTTCTGTGGTCGTCCTTGACACTTCTCTAAAGTTTCACTAGTTTTCTTAGCATAATGTAATTTGTAACATGCTCTCTTTGCCTTGATTCTCTTTGCCTTGATTTTATTTTGCATTACCTTACTCCACCACCAAGCTTCTTTTTGTGCTGGTACACCTCCCTTAGATACACCTAACACATCTTTCACCACTTTCCTAATATGTATAGCCATATTGTTCCACATATCGCAGGGTGTACGAACATAATTCCAAGCATCTCCTTGAAGGACTTTCTCATTAAATATATCTTCTCTCGCTTTTCAGGTTTCAACATTTAGTCCAAAATAGCTCGATGCACTTTTTTCTTCTTTGTCCATTTTTTTAATTGTAAATCCATATCTAAAACTCGATGTTGGGTGGTATAATTTTTGTAATCCATGTTATAAAAATCCGATGAAGTTGTCGGAAGCCTAACACAATCCTCCTCCTTTATCCGGACTTGGGACCGGCAATGCAAGGGTGATCCCTTACATGGGTGTAGTTTTGTGATAAGAAGATACCATTAAAGTTAAAAGGTAAATATTATAGAGCATCAATTAGACCTGACATGTTTTATGGTTCTGAATGTTGGACAGTTAATCATCAACACGTACAAAAGATGTTTGTGACGGAAATGAAGACGATGAGATAGATGAGTGGTCATCCAAGAAAAGACCGTATACATAATGAGGTTATTAGTTATAAATTATGTGTGACACCAATAGAGGATAAAATGAGAGAATATCGTTTAAGGTGGTTTGGACATATAAAAAGAAGATCAAAAGAAGAACCTGTAAGAAGGTATGAAAAACTAGATTTTGAAAGTATTAAAAGACGTAGAGGACGACCATAAAAGTGTTGGAAAGAAACAATAAAGAATGATCTAGCTTATTGTGAGTTAACTGATAACATGACACATGATAGGGCTATGTGGAAACAAAGGATTCATGTAGCCAAGCCCGTCTAGTATGGGAAAAGACTTAGTTGTTGTTGTTGTACGTAATGCTAATAGGCTTACAACTTCAACCGAGCTCGTTTTCCTGTCCAAAATGGAGTGGGCTAGAAGTGCAACTCTAGGACTTATATTGCCTGTTATACTGCAAATAGTTTTCCCAAAACATGCTTAATATCAGAATTTGAATGGGAAAAGGTGTTGCCCATAATCTTTCTGAGCAAAACAGCTTTCGGAAATTCTCTCCCAAGCAAAATATTGGGTAAAATGCTGACAGCAAAAATTGTGATTGTGCTTACAACTTGCTATACATGATGTGTGGATACGGTAAGGTGCTTGTTGAAGGTATTTTCTATAGTTGAAGCTTCAGTTTTGTGTTGCTTTCTTGTAAAATTTTCCTCAATGTTGAGGCTGTGCCATGTTAATGGAGAGTTTTAGGATCAACATAAGTAAGGTGCATTCTTCCATGAATGTCTTTTCCGAGTGTTAGCAACTTCAATATTATTATATGGTTCACGTTTTGGAAAGCAAACTAGATTGCTGCGTTTTATATCTTTAACAATCTAAAATTTCTGATTTTTTAAAATTTTGTACAAGGTGATTTGTGCTACACTTGTTTATGTCAGTACTCGATGTGGTTAGAATTTGCTATAGGTTAGTGAATGGAAGGCAAATAGGGAATTTCTGGAATCAGGATTCCTGCAAGTATGTAGTGGTTGTCATCGTTGCAGCATAATCCATCAATTAGTTTTTTTAATGCTTTTTTCCTTTTAAAATGGCATTAAGAGCTTATCTCAGTTACCTAGCCTGTCATGTTGTTGGTTGCCAAATTCTGCAGCATCCTTCACACACCTTGTTTTTGCATGCGTTGGTGGTGATCGTGATTCTGTCCTTTAATTGGTTCCGTTGCTCGTCGCCATTTTCACTATATCTGCAATCCGTGCTTTAAGTAAACCTGTTGCTTATTGCCTTGGCAATCCATATACCGTGCTTGTGCTCTTGTAGACAGAACCACTGAAATGGCCTCTCGTGTTTCTTTTGCAGTGCAAGAGTGTGCTGAGGAAACTACAAAGAGCACTAGATAAAGAAGGCCATTTATTCGCACCCATACTAACTGATTTCATGAGGAGAAATGAAAATTCTGCGTATCTTCGAGGTTCAGCTAATATCTCTGATCTGCGAAAAATTGATCAACGCTTGGACAAATTTGAGTACAGTACTGTCGTGGACTTCGTAGCAGAATTTCATTTGATGCTTAATAATGCAATTCAAAGTTGTGGTGACTCATACGAGGTATATTATGTTATTGAAATTATACATCTACAGTGTTTACGTTATCAATGGCGGAGAACATCTTATGGGCATAGCTTTTGATTCGAGTTGGACCAGATTTTCCCGACCACCTTTAAACCGTTCTCATATTTTTAGCCAGTAATGCTTTGAAGGGTTTGATCTTCCTGCTAAAAAATGTGTTACCCTATTTTGTTGACTGCATATGCCTGCAGTCTGTAATTGGTTGGCCATATAAAAGTAGAGAGTTTTATAAGTGCGGATGTTTATCTTTTGACATGCTGAGCTTATTGTCCCAATATTTTTGTTCTTTGGTTTTCATTATGAAAATGAGGATTTTGTCAGCGTTCCAATCTTGTTTGCGGGTGCATTCAGCGATTGCGTACAAAAGGGCCTTGGAATTTCGGACATTACTAGTGGTTAGCTGTCACCGTCGCTATTAGGTTGGATCAACATGGCTTCAAGTCTTGATCTGCATCCTAGGGTGTCATTAGCTTTGTAGATCCGCTGCAGCTTTCAGTGAGCTGGCTAGCTGTAGCCATGGTATGCATCTCTGAGGTTCCTGGCTGGTGGGCTAACCCCGGACAGGGACCTGATCTATATGTGTGTGTGCGCATATATATATATATATATAATGTTTGGTATATGTTAGGCCAAGTTTGATACTAACATATTCAAACAAATTTTAACCATCTCTTAGATTTTAAACCATCCAATCTAAGAGACAAATGATTAAGATCTATATTAAAAAAGCAAAAACTATATTTTTGTTTTTTAAGTGTACTTGATTGAAAGAGAAACATTTTGCTTTTCAAATTAAGATCTCTACAATTCATCTCTTAGATTAACCGGTTGAGATTTATTTGGAAATTTTAGCATGTAATGTTGCTAATATGTCAGGTTCCTCTCTCTCTGTAAATATATATAAAAGAGCTTCTATCTTGGATTCTGAAATTGTTCATCACCATGAACTACTTGTTTACTTTTAAAGTTGCAGGCAAGATCTGATGCAAAGAAAATACTCGACCTCTTCTTGAGTTCCATGAAAGCTGCTTTTCCGGATATGGATTTTGCGGAAGGAAGAAATCTGGTTTCATTTACCAGTACAGGAGCTTCTGCCTCTCCAACTCCGGGAGGCCCAAGTGCTTCTTCCTCTTTGTCTCCCAGATCGATGGGTCATGGTAGGATACAGAAACCTCTCGATGACAGGGAACATGACCAAGGTTCTAGAGTGGGCCATGTCTCAGTTCCTGCTGCCAGTGGCAACTTCTCAGATAGAAAGCCTGCACCTAAGCTTCAGAAAGAGTCCAGGCTCGGCATCAGCAGTCGAGGGAGAGCCGTCTCTGATGATATGGATCTCTTAACTCATCCAGGTGACTTGGTAGTTTGCAAGAAGAAGAGGAAAGACAGGGACAAATCAGCCATCAAGGCCAGAATGGTTACTGTAGCTTCACCGCCTGATATGAGTCGTTCTGTCAGAGTTCCAACCCAAAAGGATGTTCTGCCTTTGGCATCGACGGTGTCACCCTCTCATCATCAGCAGAACCGACGGCATCATGGGTGGTTGCCGCCTGCATCTCCTAGTTCCAGCAACGGTGGTGTGAAAAGTGGCGAACCTGGAGTAAAAGAGGCACAATGGACCAAGCCTGTGAAGCGGCTAAGGACAGATTCTGCTAAAAGGAGACCTAGCCACTTATGATTTTGTGTATATAGTGAAAGTTGCCCCCTATTGATTACCAGTGTAACCTTAGTGGCTCACAGGCTTGTAGAAGTAAGTCAAATCCATTGTAGCAGTAGTAACAGCCCTTTTTCTCTTATTGAGGCCTCTGATGGTAGGTTGTTTTCCTATGATGATGAGAGGGCTTACTAATTCATGCATGGAGCCGGCATATGTGTAAATTTTACGTCCTTAAAATCTTGTTATGTCGATGCCCATGATGTTATCCAGATCCCCATTCATCTCTGCCTTTTTTGCAATATCTCATTTGTGATTTGGAGAGAGATCCTTTCGAGGGGTTAAAAGTCGGTGGCTAAAACTTGAGGCTTCTGGGGCATGTGTATGCCATCAGCATTACTCAAATGTCATGGCCATGGGAGTCTAAATCCCGACCAGCTTTGAGTGATTAAGGGCTCTTTTCGCTATTCTAACTCCCCGGGGGCCAATTCGTCTCTAGTTACAACTTGCGAAGAACGAAGTGGCCGAGGCTAATGTCCTTTTGATTGGCATGATGCACTCCAATTGCCTCGAGGGTTTTGGCATATTATAATTGTACTTTTATGATTTTTTTTCTTCTGTTGGAATTTCAGATCGTATTACTTGTGGGAACGGATTTGAATACCGGTAGCATTTTATTTTATCAGATGAATTTCTCAGCCAGAAAAAGGCTCAGAAAAGTGCTTTGCGCTGCGTCTCATTTTATCAGATGAATTTCTCTTGCTTTCTTCTTGTTAACTGTGATGTTCTGTTGCAGTATCCGAAATAAGTTTGAAAAGTTTTTGCTGATTGTGGATTCAATTGCCTAACGAATATGTTGCATGTGGGGCAGATTGTGAGATCTCAATTAGGATGGAAAACATTTGATTCAGGCTATATTTCTGATTTCATTTATATGATGTGAACTTAAGATTTGTGATATATTAGTGTCAAACTATTCTGTTTATATGGTATGGACCCTAGCTTGATGATTATATTAATGGAAAATATATTTTTTAACCCCACACCTATGACGAATGTACGGAACAGTACTTGGACTGCTGATCATTACATGTTATCCTCTACCTTTCCAAGGTATTGCACATATAGCCGGCTGAGTATTTCGAATGGCATTTGACCTTTTTATCAATACCAATGAACGCAATTTAAAGCTTTTATTTTTATGCAAAAGCAATAAGGTGAACTGGCTAGGGGCTCCAGTCACAAGCCGAAGGTCATGAGTTCGATACCTGGGGTCTGCAATCTGGCTTCAGACTCCCTGCAGTACAAAAAAAGGATTTGCTATAAAAAACATGGCGATTTTTTTTTTCCTATATTAGAGAATGATGCCATGGAGACAGGGTGGCTGGGGATATTTAATCATGCAAAAGGTGCGTAACTTGGAATCTTCCTGTTCTAATTTTATGAAAATTAACAGGAGCAGACTAGCTTAATGACTCGGTTGTGAAAATAGTCAACTCTAACTTTAAATATGCGAATTACATGCTTGTCTAACGAAAGATAATCAGTACGAGATCAGTAGGATAGTCTTGGAAATCGAGCGGATTATATCCTTGTTCAATAACGATAATCGGTTCAAGAACAACGAGCAATAGCTCACCTGGCTATGAGGTCAACACACAAGTTGAAGGTCATCCGTTCGATCCTCGGGGCATGCATGTAGCGTTGGCCTCCCCACTACCAAAAAAAGAAAATAAGTTCAACATGAGTAGGTTGATTTTGAAACATGAGAAGCAACTTGTATTAAGAAATTATTCATTGCATTTAGAAGAGTGACTTTTTTGTTGGAAATGTTCAGGAATTCGGAAAATCTTCACCATGTTTTCCAATCCCTCTTTTAAATTCTCTCTCTCTCCATAAAATGAGCAGTACAAATCTATTTATGATCCTCACACCCTTTTTCTGATAAGAAGATCCATATATTAAATTATTACAAAAATAATGTGGAAAATAAAGATATCGTCTTGCACAAGGAGTCATGATGCTGGGGTTCCACTCTAGAGCACCTTCAAGTCGAAGGTCAAGGGCTTGATTCCCGATATGCACACGATTGGTAGGGGTCATCCTAAACCCAAGCTTGCCGTTAAGAAAAAGAGAGGCACCATTATACTGGTAGGGTATTGCCTAATGTCCTAGTACTATTCTGGCCCAAACATGCTTTAACTTCATAGCTTTTATAAGATCAAGCACAAACCTTTAAAGGTCAAACTCCATTAAAAAAATCCGAAATTAAGTTTTACGCTGACTGTCAGCTACTTAAGAAGAAGATAATATAACCTTAGGTATTTTCCCTATTAACATTATTAATCACGTCTTCGAAAAGATAACGTTAGCCGCCTTCAACTTCAAGAGCACTCGTTGAAGCAGTGCATTTAAAAATCACAAAGTTTCCACTCCCAACCTTTCAGCAGCTAGACAAAGCAAAATCAAAACAAGAAAAAAAAGAATTATTTATTATCTTTCTCTTATTATCCTAATTTAGGCATGTCATCACGTTGTTATTCCACATTATCGTCATCACTTCGTCCGATCTCTTTTCAATATATTGAGGGAGATAATAAAAGCAACACTTTGAAGATACGGAATACATGTGAAGTTTCATTTAAGACCAAAGCTCTGCGATTTTCTGGATTGCAGAGATGTCGATGTACACTTATAAATGTGCACCAGATTTTCTTTCTTTCTTGATAATTTAAGATAAAAGACCAATTCTACCTTAAAATAAACTAGATATTTGGAAAGCATAGTTTTATTTTAAGCATTCTATATTTGTTTAAACCATTTGGTAGCTACTATATATCTACAATATAAAACCATAAGCTAACCCAGATTTAATGGTAGGGCATTGGGTTCCCTGCTGAAGGCTATGAGTTCAATCACGACTCGCGACATGAGCACAAGTATCGGGTTGGCATATATAGGTCGTAGGTCCTACAGTCTCATTGTTATATGATCACTTTGTGGCAGCTGAAGACATTTAACTGCACCAAAAGAAGTTTATATGATCTTTAATTTTAGTTTTTAATAAGATAAACTGCCCTTAAGTTTATGTCTGTGTATTATATTATAAACTGACATAACACCCCATAACAATGAAACCATCATTGCTCATTGTATGCCGAGGCCCCCTCCAACAATGTCCATCTGCAAACCTTTTTTTCATACCGTATGGGCCGACCCCGTCTAGTATGGGAAAAGGCTTAGTTGTTGTATTATATACCGTATGGGATTCATGTCACGGTAACCGCTGTATCGTGGCTTGTTATATCTATGTCAAATCCTGGTAAATATCATTAATATATTCATCTGTTAACTAAGTATAAACCCTGATGTATAAAAAATATAAATCTTAAGGGAAACTCAAGCATAAACCCTTGGTGGGTGCCCACGAGTTTAGCAAAACGTTATGAAGACGATCTTCACTTTTGATTGAATTGACTTGATGTGATCTTAGAACACAGTTTCTTCTTCTTGGTTCTTTGCTCATTCAGGAAAGTACAGAGCTCACATGTCCTTGAGATTCCGGGACTTGACTGTCATCTCATCCTACATTTAAAGTGGGTCCTGCTGTCAATGGATCTTGGGCCTACCAAAAGATCCATTTAGGCCTCTTCTGGACCCCGCATGGAGGTATCTGCCAAGCCAATTGGTTCAGACCTTTTGGGTCCACTGAGATTTGAATTTTAAGAATTTCTCGACCAGGACCCAGTTCTGCTCAGACAACACTGAGCCTGCCCTGACCCGAATTTGTATTGTGCTTCATGAAGAAAGAACTAAAATTACCTGACTTAGGGGTACAACAATCCAGGATCCACTTGTTTCAGCCTTCAAATACTCATTAAATAAGACCTAAAAAATATAGGCTGGTCCATGGAAAGCATTTTGGGCCCTTCACTGGTCCGATTGAGGTCAGATTCGGTTAAACATTCAAAATCAAAGTTTTAAATTTAGAATGTACCTCAAGATGTTTTGTTCCAAGTTAGCAAATGAACCATGGACTTAGTGAATATTCATCTACCACATGTCGGCCCGCAATGGGGATAAGGCTCTTCCAGAACTGCTTTTCTCCATTCACAAGAATCAAACTCGAGACCTTGCTTAAGGGGAACAAGTGCTGAATCATTTGAACCAACCAAACTTAGTTCTCTATCAGTATCATGGAGGCACAGCTCAGTCTGGTTCAGCCTTTGTCCTTTTAAAGTTGGATCCCGTCTCAATATAATGCACTGGATAGCGCATAAATACAGATCAAATTACCATCCACCTAAGCATCACAAAAGTTGGATCTGGACCAGCATTACATGGACTCAGATCCGAATACATGCATTTATGCCCTAGTTTTTTGAGTTTTTATTCTCTTAATTCAATTCTGTGTATGTTACAATAATTTTCTTTTCTATAGCAATGAAATTATTTGAGTTGGCCGCATCAATTGCTTGGAGACAAAAGTATCACAGTTGGCTCTTTCAATAATTTAGGCATTTTCTTCTTGAAATCGCAGCCAAAACCCCAGTCTCTACAAATAATCTAATCCAAATCATGTGTTGCTCCTAATGAATGAATCCCAACACAATCATCAAACTTCCCCCACAAAATACAGTAAGAAAAGAATAAAAATATTGTTCATCACATGCACTCTTTATACATAAAGTTCACCTAGGTCTCTTAACCCCTCTCCCTTGGGAAAACCAACTTCTTGATTACCAAGATAATCTTATTTATCAACATTTAAAAGCATGGTTTTGCTCTAAACAAAGATTGACCAAGCTCTTCAGCTGCCAGGAACCCCATGATGATAACTGTACTTGAGCTCATCCTTCAATGCATAGTCCTGCTTCCACGCGTTCGCCGATAATTGAGCCAGTTTTGATCCCACTGTCAAGGTGGGTACTTGACCCACTGCAGGGCTCCATTAGTTCCCTCTGGTGGGCTCATGCAACTTGACCCATTTGCGCTCTGCGTCGCTTAATAAAGACAAGCACAAGGGGTGCTGCGAATTTGGATTGTGGGGACTAGGGTTAGGTCTCTATATCAGATCATTGATAAATATTCAAAGAAATAGAGAATGATGTGTGGTCCAGTATTGTGTGGTCTTGTTGGCAAACAGGGGCTTATGAAATTGCCAAAAGGAAGAATAAAAGAGCAGAAAGAGGGAAATTTTTGTTGGCTTTTGGGGGGCTAACCAAGTCTTGTGTTTCGCACACACACACACACACATATATTCTAGGGGTGTCTTCCGTGTGGGGATAGAAGGAGGGCTTGACTTTGGTGATGCGGGGACCCATAAGGCACGAGGGAGGGGAATGGCAAACAGTTTGCATGGATTCAGTGGCACCCAAAAAGCATGAACCCTAATTTGTAGGCAAAGCAAGCATGCCAGCATACAAAGCATTGGACTGCCTAGTGTTTGCCAATATACGCAAGAGTTCAAATTTCTAGAAATCCATATCCCATTTGGAATGAAAGTCCAACAAGCACCATTTTCTAGGACATGGAGAAGGTAAGAAACAATGGAACAGTCTTTCATTTCTCTGGTTTTATTTCCTTCCATTTTGTTTCTTTTCGGCAAGCTGCCGGTTCAGTCATGGTGGGTAAATGATCTGGAGAAATCGAAAAAGCGGCTATTTAGACTCATCTTAGTTCTAGTCTGGTTTTATTTCTTAACTTGTTCATTTTATGTGATAGGTTAGCAAGCTTTTTAGTGAAAATAGAACTTTCAAAGCAGAGGCAAGTCCATCAAGCTAGGATATATATATATATATATATATATATATATATATATATATATGCATACATACAAACACACACATCTAACTCACCCGAAGTCCGAAAAATTCTTGGGATCGCTATTGTATATAGAAAAATACAAGTATTTTGTAGACTTCAAATATAAATGCACCTCGCTCGAAATACAAGTCACCCCAAAAGAAATCGTGGGTCCACCACTGCCTAAGTCTGTACAAGGGAGTGGGTTTGAAAAGCCAAATTCAAGTTGATAGGAGCTCAGGGGTGGGTCCAATGGTCAGGCTTGGGATCTGTTAGGAATCTGCCTAAACCTAACTTGGTAGGGAGAAATAAATGGACCAGATTTAGGCAGACTCCAACTAGTTTTGTGCAACATATATCACTTATCATGGTCCACCTCCACTTGAGGATTCTAGCTCGAGCCCCTGACCAAAATGCACAGTTTTGCTTCCATTGACAGACCATATTCATCTCCTTCCACACGAATCCCTTTCCCATGGTTTAGAATCACCCAAGAGATGGATTCCTTTACCCATAAGTCGCCGAGTGCATGACAAACATGAGAAATGGATTCCAAAGCAGCATGACCCACATTGAATGCATCATGCTTGAAAGAATAGGAATCCAAATCTCTGTTTGGAAGGAATTGGAATCCCTATACACCATAACCGGTGTGTGTACACTGTTTTAATGTGCTTCAACAGGTTATTCTTGGTATATGATGAAGTGCATTTAATCTTCAGTTTCATGGATTTCAAGATGGCAATAATCGAAGGGCATTTATGTGGCAACAGAAAAGAGAATCGGCTCCGTTTGAACAGACCAGCCGATGTCGGCGGCTCAATTCTTTTGATATTTCCATAATTTCATTTTTATTTGAGTTTTTCTTTATTTCTTTCTGGAGACCTGAGGTCTTTTCATCAGTAAATGAGCTAAAGTTTATATATATATATATATATATATATATTATATATATATATATATATATATATATATATATATATATATATATGGAAGTATCTAATTCATTCCTTTAGTCTAGCTAATAATATGTTTCTTAAATATAAAATATGTCACTATCAAGCATCTGTGTTGCTCAAATATGAAAGGACAAGCCAGCTAATGGTTTGGTTTACCTCTCTCCAACCGACTGCTGTACTTTGTTTCATAACAATATGAGGGGAATATTTGCCTTTTGGAGCATATGTGCTTAAACTTCAATAAGTTAGTTTCATGTAAAATGGATTTCCATCCGTGTGAGAAACTACACGGCCTGTCAATAAATTTGAAAAGCTTTTCGCAAGTTATGTGAATTCGTTTCACTTTTTCAGCTTCGAGAGTCAAATTTATGTCCTTGCAACAGAAAACCTTTTGGGAAGGATGTGTAATGATTTGATGAAAGTTTATTTTAAAATTATTAAAAAAAAGTTGGTATGATATTAATAGAAGATGAAAATGAAAAAGACGAACCTTAAACTGGTTGAAGCATTTCGAGAGTTAATCCGAGTTTCGATTAGAAGGTGATAGGATTAGACCAAATAGTGTTAGAAGACAATGTTAGGATTATATATTGCTTTTTTGGAAGTAATTGCTAATATAATGAATCTAAATTTCTCCTTTGTTCTTGTTACAGTTGAAAATCTAAACTACAATTTCAGTAATGGAGTTTAGAGTATTAATATTAATAGGGTAAGATTGATTAATATGAATACATTGTGCATGCAGAGTAGTGTTAGCTCATCCTGTGCGGGCCTCTGACTCCCGTACTGCCGGTCTTGAGTTCGACTCCAGAGCTGTGCGGGAGTACTTTTGTGTGTGTGATAGGCTTCGGCCTCCCTGGTTTGAAAAAGAAGAGCACAAATTTCTCGGAGAAGCAAGAAGGTCCTCCGATCTATGCCCTGTATTTGGCATTTATTTATACGTGCTGTTTTTTGTGAATATTCCAAAACACTACCTGTTTATTTTGTGCATATTAGGAAGTCGACCCACAATTAGTGTCAAAATTGTCATTTGTTTGCTTCAATAATAAATCTGGTGAAGACAAATTATGCATTAATATAAGTAAAAGGCAAAAGTGCTTTTTAATGATAAGAAGCCTTCTTCGAGGTCAATCCAAGACACAACATGAAGAACCTGATGCCTTGTGTACCCCACCAACTAAAGCTAACAAGACACATCCATGACATTTGCTAGCAATGGCAGATCTATATAGAGGGGTAGGGGACAGCCTTTCCCTGAAAATTTGAAAATTTATAATAAAACTTATGTTTTACAGTGAAAATATGGTTGAGATTCGTGGTTCGCCCCTCCCTAAAGGATGTAATATGTATGTCGCCCCCTCCAACATTATTTTCTAGATCCGCCACTGTTTGCTAGGGGGTTTCTTGGTAACCTATTAGCATATAAAAGACCAATTCTATAATTTCAATAAATATATTTTCTTAAAAAACAAATAAATTTATGTCAAGTTCTTATGCTCATAAGAGGGAGGGATGGCCGTTCCAACAACCTCTCTTTTCTCTTTTCTTTTTTCTTTTTTTTCCTCCTACCCTCATTTCCTCCTTCTTTCGAGAGTAAGAGAGGATATGACGATGAGTGTCTTGTTCATTATTGTGATTGTATAAACTAAGGCCTTAATTCTTTCATGTCGGAAAATTCCTTTTCTATCTTCTTCCTCTTGAATGAAGTTTTTATCTTTCTTAGAGAAAAAAAGAGTTATAATTTGTTATACATAGTTATAACAAACTATCAAATTAATGTACTTCATTTTGTATTTATATTTTCTTCATAAATTACTCGCTAACAACATTCACCACGATAAATATTATGTGGTGGTGAATGTTGTTAATGAGCAATTTATGAAGAATATATATATAAAGACAAGGAAGCCATGAAGACAATCTTAACTAGATTTGACCAACCTAGTAAGTCATCCCAAGAACACGAAGGATCCCCCGCTGTGCTGTGGGTGTAAGCTAGTGGGTAAGGTACAGTATTCATACTGTATAATGTACTCCATTGAAGTTGTCAAGTCCATTTTCAGTATTCATACTGTATAATGTACTCCATTGAAGTTGTCAAGTCCATTTTCAGTATTCATACTGTATAATGTACTCCATTGAATTTGTCAAGTCCATTTTCAGTATTCATTACATGGTTAAGTACTAGATGATACTCTTATTCAGTTGGGTTATCTTTGAAGTTTAATTATTTAAAACTTCCTTCCTACCAAACCTATTGTTTGAGTTGGGAAGATGACTATCATGTCTCAACCTGGGTGAGTCACCATTCAACCCGCTAGTCCATGGCCTAGGGATTGTGTTTCCAATGACAGATCCACCTTGAAATCTCAAAATTCTTGAATCCATTATTGTATATAAGAAGATATAAGTGTTTTGTGGAGGTATTTTGTAGACGTAAGCCCTCACCCAAAATACAAATGAACTCGAAGAAACCTTTGAACCAAGAGTTAAGACTCACATAGTACGAGGGAAGGCTTGTCTTAGTTTTGCGTTTGGTTTGTCATTAGAATACAACTAAGAACTCATATTAGCAGACTCCATCCACCCAATATGGGAAAAGGCTTGTCTTTGGCTCAAAACCACGATGATAACTAAGAAAGATTTGATGTAGCTGACCCTACTTAATGTGAGAAAAGGTTTGGTTTGTTTTGTGTTGGCTCATGAACTTGACACATATATAAAGAAAGAGCATGATAGTGACGACGACGACTTTATATTAAAAAAAAGTATACGATGCAATACCATTCATATGGGGATGATCTCAATGAACTTTCAAATATAAGACCAACATGATTGTTTTGTGTTATTGTTACTAAAAAGGTAGTATTTTCAAACATACCGGCTTTCTAAAAGTGCCGTAAATCATCTATACAATAAAAAATATCGTGATGAAAAGGTCCGCATGAGTTCACACTATCTTCTACTGTTGCTAGAACCGATCCGAACCGGCCTAAGTTCAAATTGTTGCATAGACGATACGACATATTCCATTTAAAAATTGATTATATAAAGTGATATTACCATATTTATGCAACCATGATTCTAAATTTCTCTGGATTTGTCACTCCATTTAAAATCCAAAATTTAAAAAATTGGAGCTTTCCTTTTCCACACCAGAGGACAATCGTTAGAACCCCAACTACCACAGAGTAATCAAGAAGGGAAAGGGTAATTTCGTCATGGAGAAACTCAAACGGATCGGTTCAACATGCACATGATGTTGTGAGAACAGACGAACCGGTTCGGGTGACTCGGGAACTCTAGTATGGAAAGTGGAGAAAGATCGTATAGTTTCCTCATTCTCCCTTCTTGCTCGATGGCAGCAGCCACCGATCGAAAGCTTCGCATTCTCGTTCGAAATTCTAATCTATAGGCCCAAAATTCCCGTTTCCGCTAGTTGGGCCCGTGAGATTTAGCTTGGAGAGCGGAGAAAAACGGCGTTTCCACCCGTTTTCCGATGAGGTGACAGAGTCTCTGGCTTCTTTTCTGGTGGGAGAGAAGATGGAGTCGTTCAGAGGTGAGGAGCCTCCGCCGTTGACGTTGCCGGAGCCGAAGACGGTGAGGAACCTCTCCTCGTCGTCCTCGGCCTTCTTCTCTGCCAACCAATCGCCTTTCTTCTCGCCGCGGACGCCACCGTCCATTGGATCACTGCCCGTCGCCATCCAGCCCACCCCAAATTCCATCGCAGCCCGACTCTTCGGCTCTGGATCTGCTGGCATTGATCCACTATGCGATCTCGAGAGATCAGGCTGCATTCTCCCGGACTCCGATCACGCAGGTGTGGTGCAGCGGGTTTCGAACGGTCTCCGGGGTTGGGTGGAACCGAGAAATGAAGAGGAATCGTCCATAGTCGGCGTCCCGAACTCGCTAGAGAAGCTCGATGCGATGGAGAAACACCGGTCGGGAAGTGGGTCGTCTGTCTCCGGCGGCGAGGAGAGCGATCGCCTGCCAGAGAGGCGCGGTCAGGTCTTGCGGAGACCCTCGAAGCGTTGTCTGATTCAGAAGAAGCGATCTAATTTTGTTGGGGACGATGGTGGTGGAGGAAGCTTTTTGAGGACGCCGGAGAGTTATCTCGTGAGGACGCCGGAGAGTTCTCACAGAGGCGCGTGCCCAGCGTCGTTATCATCGTCGGCGAGAACGCGGGGTTGCGACGTGTATATCGGGACTCACGGGAGGAAACCGTTGTTGCTTAGATTCACCAAATGGTTGCGCTCCGCACTAGAGTCGGAGGGTATCGCCTGCTTCGCGGCCGATCGCGCCCGCTACAGGAATTCCCGGAGCCACGACATTGCCGAAAGAGTGATCAATGCAGCCGCATACGGCGTAGTGATACTCACCAAGAAGTCATTTTCGAACCCCTACACCATCGACGAGCTCAAAATCTTTCTTGGTAAGAAGAATTTGATCCCAATTTACTTTGATCTTGGGCCAGACGATTGCATCACGAGGGATATCATAGAGAGAAGGGGCGAATTGTGGGAAAAACACGGTGGGGAATTGTGGGTACTGTATGATGGTGTGGAAAAGGAGTGGAGGGAGGCTGTGGACGGCCTCTCGAGAGTTGAGGGATCAAAGCTGGACGCGCACTTGGGGTTCTGGCGTGACTGCATTTCAAGCACGGTGAAGCTTCTCGGATTGAGGCTCGGGCGAAGGAGTGTTGCAGAGAGGGAGAAGGTGAGAAAGGATAGACATGAGAAGGAAGAACTGCCCTTCCCCCGAAACGAAAATTTCGTGGGGAGGAGGAAGGAACTTCTTGAATTGGAGCTCATGCTCTTTGGAGATGTAAATGGTGATGGCGAAGGGGAGTATTTCAATCTCAAGGCCAAGAGTAATAGAAGGAAGAGTGTGGTTGTTGGTAGGAGGAGGAGAGAGGCAGATAAAGATGATAGAGAAGGCCACCAGCAGAGGGAGGGGAAAAGGGAGATTAAGAAAGGAAAAGAGCAAGTTGTGTGGAAAGAATCAGAAAAGGAGATTGAGATGCAGAGATATGGCAGTCCACATAAACTGGACAGACCATCTAGGGCGAATCGTGAGCCCAGGTTTGTTAGAAGTAGAAGTTATAATGGTGTACTGTATGGTAAAGGGATTGCTTGTGTTTCAGGGGAATCTGGCATTGGTAAAACTGAGTTATTGTTAGAGTATGCATATAGGTATGCACAGAGATATAAGTTAGTATTTTGGGTAGGAGGTGAAGCAAGATACTTTAGGCAGAACTATTTGAGTTTGTGCTCTTTCTTGGGCCTTGATGTGGGAAGTGAGACCCATGTTGGGACTGGCAAGTACAGAACTAGGAGTTTTGAGGAGCAGGAATCAGAGGCATTTCAAAGGGTTAGGAGGGAGCTCATAAGAGACATCCCGTTCTTGGTGGTGATTGATAACTTGGAGACTGAGAAGGATTGGTGGGATGCTGTTGATATCATGGAGCTGCTGCCCCGTTTCGGCGGAGCTACTCATGTCTTGATTTCTACACGTCTTCCCCGAGTCATGAATCTAGAACCGTTAAAACTGTCTTACCTTTCGAGCTCAGAGGCCATGTCTTTGATGATTGGAGGAGAAGCAGAATATCCTATCATTGAGCTTGATGCTCTAAGAACTATGGAAGAGAAGTTGGGTAGGCTTCCTCTGGGACTGCGTCTTGTTGGTGCAATTCTTTCCGAATCAGACCTGCCAGTGAGTCCCAGTCGGCTTCTCGATACCATTAACAGGGTGCCCCTTAGAGATGTTTTACATGAGGAGAAGGAAGATCCAATCTTGCAGCGCCATGTATTCCTTATACAGCTTTTGGATGTTTGCTTCTCCATCTTTCATCATGAGGATGGGCCAGAAAAACTCTCCACAAGTATTGTGTTGGTTGGTGGCTGGTTTGCTCCATCTGCAGTCCCAATCTCGCTATTGGCCGTAGCAGTGGAAAAGTTACATGACAGATATTCCAGGTTGAATTCATGGAAGAAATCTTTCTCTGCAATTACTGGTTTCTGTAGAGCTTCCCGTATGCAGGGATCTGTGGCTGAGGCAGCAGCAATGTTGGTAAGGTTTGGAATTGCAAGGAACTGCACTAAACAAGGATGGATCCATTTCCATGACATCATTAGGCAGTATGCTCGACAGAGAGGAGGCTTTAGTGCCGCACAAGCTATGGTTCGTGGTATTAGTATCAGAGGTACCATTACCTCACATTCTGATCATTTATGGGCAGCATGCTTTCTACTATTTGGATTTGCGAATGATTCAATAACAACACAGTTAAAGGTTCCTGAATTTATTCTCTTTATAAGAAGAGTAGCTTTGCCCCTTGCCGTGTATACCTTCAATGCCTTCTCTCGGTGTCGGGCTGCCATGGAACTCCTCTATCTTTGTACTAGTGCATTGGAAGCAGCAGAAGAATCTTTGGTGTCAAGAGTTGAGAAGTGGCTTGAGAAATCCTTTTGCTGGGGAAGATCAGTCAAATCAGACTCGCAATTGAATGCTAACCTTTGGCATGAAGTGACACTTTTAAAGGCCACAGTATTAGAAACAAGGGCCAAATTGATGCTCAAGAGTGGGAAGTATGACATAGGGGAGGATCTTTGTCGGTCTGCATTGAGTATCAGAACTGTGGTCTGTGGCGTAAATCATCCCGATACAATATCTTTGCAAGAGACATTGGCTAAGCTCGTGAGGTTTCAGACGAACACCCACAACAACTAACCACAGGAGAGGCTTAAAGAGGCAATTTTTTTGGCATTTTGCCATGATGTCATAATTATCTTCGGATAAAATTTTCCGAACTTTTTTATGTTATTTTGTAGATCGTTAATCTTCAACCCCATGTCTTATACTAGAATTAATGAATGAAATACCATTCTTTCTTTTAAATTTCATATTTTACTGAACTTTGGACTTTATGTTCATGGTATCTGAATGCCTTAAAGAGCCATTTTGTTCTTGATTGGGAAACCTCTGACATTAGAGTCACAGTTTTCTCTTCAGATGTTTCCAGTGATACCATGACATGATAACCCTCATGAGGCTTGATTTCCTTGGTTGAACCAATTGCGGCATTCTTTTTCTTGCTATCCTATTTAGTCATACGTCACTTTGCTTCTTGTTCTATGATATGTTATTTAAAGGCCATTTGTTACGAACTGCAGGCCTTTACCGTTAGGTTAACTACATGATTATGAATCAAGCAATCCAAAGTGTGGACTTTGGACTCTATGCTTCCCCCTAAGTGTTGCATTTGGAGAACCGGATCTCCAAAATATATGCATTGATTTTGGAACACCATGGCCAAGCGTGATTGAATCACATGTAGTAATTGGTTGTTTATCAGGCATCTCAAAGTTTAGCAGTTAACATCCCCGAAGTATGTTTATTTTAGTTGTCATTGTTTACATAAATGATTGTCCACTTCATAACCATCATTTATTGGTTACAGGTTATGACATTTTCCAACTTTGAAACTCGAATACAATTCTGAGAGTGCATCCAAAACAAACAAGTGACCCTTACTTCGTTTAGGGTTTCATTTATCTTCAATACCTTAACCGATCCTTTCCCCACACTAAGCGGGGTAGGCAAGAGGGTGCAACATGAGAACTTCCTGAGAAGCCATCCGCCATTAGTAAGCAAATATAGCTTACAAAGTTCTCATGTTACTTGCTGCATTTGTACTACAAGATGGCATCCCATGATGAAAATCCAACAGAATTTCGCTTGTGCTGTTGGCTTTCGCTCCAGCCCTCCTTTATCCATCATAGGTGAAGGAAAAACTTCACCATAGGTGGAGTTAAATTCGAAAGCAAAAAGATTCAGATTGATTATAGTAGTAGTCAACAAATTTATCATACTTCTGAAGCCCTAATAGGTGCCAAACAACTCTTTCACATGAATTTAACTAAAAACTGGAATTAACCTGAAAAAAAATCAGAATAATTAAGTCCTACAAAAAACAGAGATTCACAATCCAGGATTCTTCGGTTGAGGAGATTGCGTTTTCAAGTTCAGAGTCCATCCCTTCACGGTACAATAGGAAATATTCCCTTCCCTCATACTGCCCTTAGGTTGAAAGATTTTTTCTGCAGGAAACGATACTTCTGTTATTAGTTGATCACTTGATCTATCAACAACAAATTTCTAGGTGATGACTTGGATTTATTTGATCTGTGGCAAAATTTTCAATGAGATTCACAGTAACAGCATCCTTATGCAGTTCCCTTTTTCTCACTCTAACTTTTCTTTTAGTGAAAAGATGCACTCGAAACTTGAGTCCCTCAAAGGCTAATAGGTTGAAGTGTCCCCTGGTTTAGCTGTCCGCCTGTTGTGGGTCGGAAAGGTCTAATGACTTGGCCACACCAGAGTTGGTTCACTTGAGCTCAGAATTTGGTATTTGGTATGCTTAGAACTTCAAATGTGTAGTTCATTTTTCTGCAGAAGATACAGAAACCTAAGAGCATCATTTGGGCTATATACTATTCTCAAATGGCCTCGTTTATTTCTCCACATCTTTCTTTTCTTTCAAGTTGTGTCTTGTTCTTTATATGGTGTTCATAACTAGCGCGTCACAAAAGGTACTTGGCTTGTGAAAGGAAAATAGTCTTTCGTGGATGCCCTTTGGATGTTACTTTCTGACTCATGTATTTTGAAGCATATCCATCCATATGCGTTATGTTATATTTATATGAAATGTACTCATAAGATATTTATATGTAATCAGTAGTTCATTTTGCTGCAGAAGGTACAGAAACATAAGAGCATCATTTGGGCTATACACTATTCTCAAATGGCCTCGTTTATTTCTCCACATCTTTCTTTTCTTTCAAGTTTTGTTCTTTTTATGGTGTTCATAACTAGTGCGTCACAAACAGTACTTGGCTTGTGAAAGGGAAATAGTCTTTCGCTGATGCCCTTTAAATGTTACTTTCTGACTCGTATTTTGAAGCTTATCCATCCATATGCGTTATGTTATATTTATATGAAAAAAGTGCTACTCATAAGATATTTATATGTAATCAGTATCAGGTCAATGTAAAAATACTTGGTTTGGTAGATTGAACTCCTGTTCTAACACCAAGGCCTGACTCCAACAATGTCACTGCATTAGAAGTGGATCAAATCCTTTGCTATACAGAGTTAAAGAGTGAAGACAAGAGGCAACTAATGCTTCAAAGCCCTAGTTGCAGAGAAGCTTGGTTTTCCCTGAAAAAGCTTTCCTTCTTTGCTTCCACTTCGTGTTTGCTTCTTGTATCCATTTCCATCTGAATAACAAGTGTTATGTATTAATGGTTTTTTCCAAGACTTGCTTCCCATGTTGTTTCAAATTAAATTCCAAGGTCGGAAAATCCTCTGTGGAATGTTCATCCATCTTAACCAAGGGAACATGTCAGAATCAACAATAATGCTCTCGGTTATGTTTTGAAGAAGTGCAGTTACGGTGGTTTGAACATTTTGGAGAGATGGACGTGAAACCCTACTAAGAAGGTGTAAGAAATCGGATTAATGAACTTTTCAAAAGAGAGATATGGAGGACTCTAAAGTGTTGGGGGTGAAACAGTAAGATGTGATCTCGCTTTTGTTGCAGTTAATTGTTATATAACACAAGATTGAGCTCAATCCTATAATCCACGTAACACGTAGATGACCCCCACTTAGTGTGAGAAAAGGCTTGGTTTTAGTTCTGTTTTGGAGTAGTGCATAAGCAGGCAGGATCAATGCTACCAAATTGTTTCTTTGAGTGCCAAGAAATTCTGCAGCCAAGAGGAGCATAGTTTACCAACCAATAATGAGTACCAAAAGGATTTGTCTTCACATATCCAGAGCATGACTTTCAGCAGGAACATGCAGCATACTATTACCTGTCATAACATGATATTAACTTTGAAATCATGCATCTTTTGTACCACATATTCTGTACTGAATCTGTATGACCATGTGTTCTGTGAAGGTCTCTATTACTTTGTTAGTGTGTCTATAGACTCCATACTTTGTGAGTAAAAACTTCTTTGGCAAAGGATTGTACTTCCGTTTTCTTTATAGGAATTCTAGATCAAAACAAAACCAGGCAATATCTCAAGGAAAATTAAAGTCCCGAGAAAGACATTCTTCGTGTCTTTGTTGCGACAATGTCAAGACACTATCATGGTGAAAAAGGACAACTTGAGGTCATTTGTTTGTACACCTCTGTGTGTGTGAGAGAGGGACAGCTGTAAATGTATTGTCTCCAGAGAGCTCATTCCCATGATATGCACAATGTATAGGTGTCTATATCATATACATCATACAATATTTATTTATATATGTGCATGTGCGTGTGTATGTGTGTGGGTATATCTGTAAAGTACTCGAAGAAACAAGCTATACAAGACTAATTGTTAGTGCCCAGTTATGTAACTAAGGGTCAGGATGGCCGAGTGGTCTAAGGCGCCAGACTCAAGTTCTGGTCTTCGAGAGAGGGCGTGGGTTCAAATCCCACTTGAATCTTCTCTTAAATTGTTATTTTTTCTCAATTCGTAAATCTACTCGCCATTTGTGAAACTGGCTTCCCCAAGTGAAGCCACCGGCCTCATTCCTTCGATGGTTGTGGTGGATGTTCCTTTCCCCTTCCTCACGATCACAGCCTATGAAAGTTTTCATACTTATTTTATCGTGTCTATATTCCAATGTACATGTGGTGTTGCATAAGATATCGTATCATATTATTTTCTAGAATGAATCGATATTTGCTCTTTGAAGACACACTTTAACCAGGTTATGCATCCATCGCATTTCCACATTGAATGGAAAATGCACACCACATTTTGGTGGTGCCTTTTTATATTTTTTCATGTTGTGGTATATTTTCCGCCCAAAAAAAATTAATATCAAGACAGTGAAAGCTTATTTTGTCACTCATGATCAGTTAGACGATCTAGGACTTGTAAAGCAACTGCTTTAGGCCTCAAATTTTTTAGGCTACACTATTAAGCATAGGCCTCAAATATAAATGACTTCAAACTCGGCTCTTTCTGAAAGAGTGAAGAGCTCGATTGAACATATACGGACACTAGCAGCCCGTGTTGGGTGCAGTTGGAGAGGCTAAAGCTTAACACATACAGACGCATGTAGACTATGGGAATCGAACCCCCAACCTGCGAAGAGGGGGTGATGGTGAGAGGGCCCTGCTAGAAAGAAATCGAGCAACGCGTGAACCCTTTCCCCCTTGTATTCGAACTTCTTCCAGCCGACGATCCGCTTGTGAATATCCGCTTAAACCCCAATGACGCTAAACCTCTCTCTCTCTTCAACTTGCTAAAAGTTCATCGAAGCAACCAGAATCTGTTTACCAGTCATCTTACACCTAAGCATTCGCTTGGTAATCTCTCTCTCTCTCTCTCGGGGTGGCCATGTTTGGTCGTAGAGGGTGATCTTATTTTAGCTCATGTCAAACAAATTTCGGGGTTTATGAGTTAAATTATACTGATGCGGACAGTATCAAACAGTTGTCATTTTGGTTTATGTTTGTGGTCATCATAATTCGGTGGTTGCCGCCGGCGTCGTGAATCCTGAAAGTGATGATTTTGTTGAAAATCCAGCTAATTTCTGGGGAAACTCTAGTCTTTTTTGGTGGGTTTTGGTTAGTCTGTTTCAGTGGGCACTGTTGCACATGACTCCAGGTTTCTGGATTGGTTTTAATCTATGAACAGACGAAAGATTGGATATTTTGGCCAATGGATTTTGTCCAGAAGTTATCTCCCTCGGCTGTATTCGGGCTTATCAGCTGCACTAGCTGTACCAGAGGAGTGTTCTCATGTTGCGGTTTTGAGCACCATCAATGTGGTTGAAAAAGAAAGCAAGATAAAGTGCAACCTTTTCGGAAACCGAAGCCTTTTCCCTCTTGTAGTCGGGATTCTACGTTCCTTGGATTGGGATGCGATGGAGAGAATGAGATTTTCAGACAATGTAACGGAGTTTGGTTTGGATCATAGCCTGAATTCATGGGCAATCCTTGTTCATATATTCTCACATGCTCGAAAGTACGACAGGGCTCAAGAATTGCTTAGGCGCATGGTACTTTACCAGAAGAAGTGCAATTGTGATTCTTTTGATATTTTTTATGCATTGGTTAATTCATCGGGGTCGAGCACTTTTCCTGCTGCTCTTGTATCATTAGTTAAGGTGTTGATAAAGCTCCAGATGCTTGAGAGTGCATTTGATACAATGATGAGGATGAAGGAGATGGGGTTTGCATACAAGGTCTTCTTGTGCAACAATCTATTGAAATTTCTTGTAGAGAGTAAGGAAGTTGAGATGATTAATAAATTATTGAAGGATATGAAGAACTCTGGACCCTACCCTAATGTTTATACTTACACAATTTTGTTGAGGTTATATTGTGAAGAAAGAAATATGGATGAAGCTAGTAATGCCCTTATAGAGATGCGGCTGAATGGTATTGTTCCAAATGAGGTTACTTATTCGACTTATCTTAAGGGTGTTTGCAAGGTGGCCGATACAGATATGGCACTGAGGCTTTTCCATGAAATGAAAGATAAAGGTTTTCCTTTAAATGATTATTCTTTTAATGCAATTATTCATATGTTATGCCATAGGGGGAATACAAACGAGGCCTTGATGATTCTTGAAGAAATGAAGTCATGTAGGATATCTCCAAATATTCACACTTACGGCAGTCTAATTCATGGATTCTGCAACAACTTTCAGTTTTCAAAGGCTTTTGGGCTTCTAGAAGAAATGGCATCTCTTGGCATAAAACCAAACCTTGTCTGTTATAGCATGTTCCTCAATGGATTTACTAAGAACCAAGAAATGAAAAGTGCTGTAGAATATTTCCGTAAATTGAAAAACCTTGGGTACAAGCATGATACAATTGCTTATGGTATCATAATTGATGGTTATTGTAGAATTGGAGAAATGGATGCTGCACACAGTTACATTGATGAAATGGTTCAAAATAATTTGGTCCCAGATGTTTTCTGCTACAGCAGTCTGATTCATGGGCATTGCAAATTAGGATGCCTTCAAGCAGCTATGGATATCTTTGGACTCATGCAAGAGAAAGGTATATGGCCGAATGCCATAACTTGTTCCATTCTTGTTGATGCTTTCTGCAAGGATGGTTTCATTCAAGAAGCTTTTAAGTTTCTAGATGATATGCTGGAAAAGGGTATTATTCCTAACTTGGTTACTTATAATGCTGTGATCGATGGGCTTTGTAAGGAAAGAAAGTCAGCTGAAGCATGGACTTTTTTTCATGAGTTGGTTGATAGAGGACTGGTTCCCGATGTTATTATCTACAGCAGCCTGATTGATGGTCTTGTGAAGCAAAATGACTTCAAGAGTGCCTTTGAGTTGTATGCCAGAATGTCAAAAGACGGAGTTCCACTCAATGTGGTGACTTATACAAGTTTTATTGATGGCCTATGTAAAAACAACATAATGCGTGAGGCTTTGTCCTTATTTGAGGAAATGATCATGAAAGGAGTAAAGCCTGACAAAGTTGCCTACACATCAATAATTTCTGGATGTTGCAGGAGCGGAGATATGGAGAAAGCTTGGGAACTTTTCTCTGTAATGTTGTATAGCGGCTTATCACCTGATGTTGTTACTTTTACGTGTTTGGTTGACGGATATTGCAGATTGCATCGGATGTGTGATGCCGCTATGCTGGTTGGTGAAATGGTGAAAATGGGAATAGTTCCGAATTTCGTAACTTATACTGCTCTAGTGGCTGGTTATCGGAAGTCTGGTGATTTGAATAAAATGCTTATGGTTTATGGTGTCATGTTGAGAAAGGGTATCTCACTTGATATGATCACTTATTCCTCAATGGGGCTTTACTTTGAACAAAGTCAAGGAAAGTCTGACCGGGTAAGACCTGAAGACGGGTAGAAGTTTAGAGGAAGTTTCAGCTTTTTCTGATAAGGTCACACAAATGATTGTCCTAAGAGTGGCAATTTAAGGGCCAAGTTGCACGGAAGTTCTATTGCGACCAGAGTTTGCCAACATAGGTAGATGAAGCAAATAATTCTGGGAAAAGTGGAGAAGGTTTTCATGGGTGGGTGGGGTGATGGTCGAAGTGGAGGAAGAACGCCTGAAAAGATGTCTAATTTGTTCATCTATCAATCACAATGGCTTTCGAGTGCTTAATAGCAAGCATCAATCTGTATGTACTTCAGAAGACATTTGTTCACATGCTTCGTACATATAAATATGTTAAACACAGTATCATGATTTTTGTGTCCTTCCATCTTCGAATAAGGGAAATGCAGGGAGTGAAAGAACACAATTATAAATGGTGGAACTAAGTTAGCCCGAAATCCTGAGATCAACAACAAGGCAATGTCCCGTCCCAGCCTTTGGTATAGATGATCCAGTCAAATAGAACCTCAAAAGAGTATAATTGTTCCTTTCACCTGGTTGTAATATATCTTCTCTTCTGATCAAGTATTTCATGAAGTTGCTGGGAGTTCAGTGGCCTTCATGTCATTGTCCTCTTTTATCGAGCTACAGGACAGAGAAATCTTTACTCAAGATTTGCCAGTTAAAAGGTGATCACTGGGCTTCAGGTACATCGACGCAGCAATAGAAAAAGTTTCTTTCGAGCTGATCTGTCCCAACTCAATGTCTTAATTTCAGTTGAGGTATTGAAGGTGGTGCATGTTCCTTGTTGCTTATATAATACATAGAGGTGCCTCTTTGACTTGTCTTGGTTAGAAATTGGAGTTCCCCTTCTTGGGACAAACATAATGCTTCCTACAGCAGAGGTTTTTTTAACTCTTAGCCGGTTACGACTAGTAGCGTCTTTGGAACTTCGTGAAGAAAGATTTCAAGTCATTATACAACAACAACAACTAAGCCTTTTCCCATACTAGACGGGGTCAGCTACATGGATTCTTTGTTTCCACAGATCCCTATCGTGTGCCATGTTAGCAGTTAACTCCCAATAAGCTAGATCATTCTTTATTGTTTCTTTCCAACACTTTTGTGGTCGTCCTCTACCTCTTTTAATACTTTCCAAATTTAGTTTTTCTAACCTTCTTACAGGTTCTTCTTTTGATCTTCTTTCTATATGTCCAAACCATCTTAAACGATGTTCTCTCATTTTATCCTCTATTGGTGCCACTCCTAATTTGTTTCTAATAACCTCATAATGTATACAGTCTTTTCTTGTATGACCACTCATCCATCTCAACATCTTCATTTCTGTCAGAGACATCTTTTGTACATGTTGATGATTAACTGCCCAACACTTAGAACCATAAAACATGGCAGGCCTAATTGCTGCTCTATAATATTTACCTTTTAATTTTAATGGTATCTTCTTATCACAAAGAATACCTGATGCTCCTCTCCATTTTAACCAACGAGTATTAATTCTATGTGTAACATCTCCATCAATTCTTCTATCACTTTGAAAAATTGACCCGAAGTATTTAAAACTTTCCTTTTGGGGAATGCAATGTGTGCCAATTTTAATTTCTATGTCCTCTGAAATAGCCAAATGATCAAACTTACATTCCATATATTCTGTCTTTGTTCTACTAAGTCGGAGGCCTTTGCTTTCTAATGTTTCTCTCCATAGTTCCAATTTTCTATTAACTTTTTCCTTAGACTCCTCCACTAATACAATGTCATCTGCAAATAACATACACCAAGGTACTTCATCTTGAATATGTTTTGTTAACTCATTCATCACCATTATAAATAAGTATGGACTTAAAGTTGATCCTTGATGTAACCCAATATTAACTTCAAAGAAGTCTGTCATTCCTTCATGAGTCCTCACACATGTTTTTGCACCATCATACATGTATCTTATAAGGTTAATATATGTCAATGAGATACCTCTTTTTTCTAAAGTTCTCCAAAGAACCTCTCTCGGTATCCTATTATAAGCTTTTTCTAGATAAATAAATATCATGTGAAGGTCTTTCTTTTTTGCTCTAAAATGTTTCATAAGACGTCTCAAAAGGTGAATCGCTTCAATAGTAGATCTGCCTGGCATAAATCCAAATTGGTTCTCTGTTGTACTTGATACTTGTCTTAACCATCGTTTGATAATTCTTTCCCATAATTTCATAGTATGACTCATTAACTTGATACCTCGATAATTCGCACAATTTTGAATGTCTCCCTTGTTCTTATATATGGGTATAAGTGTACTTGCTCTCCATTCCTCGGGCATCTTTTGGTTTTTCCATATTTCATTAAATAGTCTTGTGAGCTAAGTGATTCCTATTTCTCCTAGTATTTTCCAAACTTCTATAGGAATATTATCGTCCTACCGATTTACCACTCTTCATATGTTTAAGAGCCTCTTTGACTTCATTCTTTTGAATACGTAGGTAGAAATTGTGGTTTATATACTTTTCTGACTTGGCTAAATCTCCTAAACTAATACTAACATCTTTATTTTCATTAAAAAGATTATAAAAATAGTTTTTCCTTCTATTTCTTATACCATCATTTGCCACTAGAATTTTTTCATCCTCGTCTTTTATGTATCTAACATAATTAAGATCTTTAGTTTTCTTATCTCTAGCCCTAGCTATCCTAAAAATATCTTTTTCACCCTCTTTTCAAGTCATTATCATGTGGGTATATATCTTTCCCTTGTTGATGTAAAGAAATAGGAGAATTATTCTAGATCTATTCATGGTTAAGATGAGATCAAGTTTGGATGTTGGTTCCTTTTCCTTGATTGCTGGCTGAAATTTTGGAGAAGCTTGTCTCCATTCTTCCCCTGTTTGAAGTTTATTTGCTTTTGCATTTCCATGGAATTTCTTAATTGACAGTTTCGTAACAAAGCAGGGCATTTGTTCTAACACATGCCAGAATCTTGCATCTTGCTATTTGTTTCTCTATTTTATGCATGTTTTTCTAATCCAACACATTTTGTTTCTTTTTTCTTCTGTTACAAGGTGGAACTGATGTCTTTGTGCATGAATCAACAATCTCAGCTCAAGAACATGTCTGCAGATAAAAGTTTTTCTAACCGCTAGGAGTTTAATGGTCCTCAGTGTTGTATAGGATACAAATTACATTAGCAATATATCCTAGCTTCTTGGGATGTATTAGTGTATATACAGATTACTCGTGATACTTTGTACTAGTGTTCCTGGAAATGATTATGGCATTTGTAGCAGCTACCTATATCCAGTAGCGTCTTTTCCTGAAGAGGCGCCATTTCAGTTACCAATGAAATGAGAATAGCAGATTATGTACACTGAAAATGCCACTGAAGTTTTTTGTGCGAAACAGAACCATGCACTGATTCTTGGGCGATCAATTCAACTGTTCTCCTTTCTAAATGCGAGTTTCCTGTGATAATTATATTTAGCACATTCATTGCATAAAAATGTATGAGAACTGTTTCGACTATTCTGCATAAACTGAAGAGGCATTGTGTGACGACTATTATGCTTAACACATTCACTGCACCCCAGCTCTTTGCAACTGTTTCGATACAATGTATAAAAATAAGAGCAAAGACACAAGTGCAAGTTCTATCATCGAAATTCCAGATTTCGTCAGAAAAAGGAGCATCTCAAAATGTGCACTCGTCCAGACAATGATACATATGAGAACAAACAACGCCTTCAAAAAATAATTCTTGCCGACTTCATCTGCTGGCTTGATCTCAGGAGCCCTCTCATACAATGGCACAAAACAAGCTATACATGAAAACCAATGTTCCAATGACCAATTGATTCAATTATTTGAAGCTACAGACACCAATCTTCCCGATGACCAAATAGTTTTCAATTGATTCAGTTGAATCACAGACAACTCCGTGGAAGCATTCGCCACACTCGTGAAAGCAAAATTCAGATCCTCGGTCTCTGAAGTATGAAAACAGAAAACCTGTAGGACAGTTTGTACCTTCGATCTTACCGATCTTTACAACATTGAGGACCAAAACCCACCATTTGCGGGGCACCTTTGGAAAATCATCAAAGAGGAAACTCTGCTAAGACGAAAATAGTATTACAATGTAGTTTACATGGAGATACCAAGTAACAATCTGCACCATTATCTCAAGGACCACACTGCATGTCCTGATCACCGGAAGGTCTCCGTACAACTAAATCATCACGGACTGGGCCGAAGTCATATTCATCATTGTCACTATCTACGTTATCTGGGGTCACCCGGTTCTGTAAACTGCGGCGTCGGAGAATGAAAACATTGAAATAGTAGCTTACTAAACTTCCTCTGCTTTTGGTTGGAAAGTGTGTATATGTTTCATTCCAGAAATCCTTTCCCTCTGATGGGTGGTTCAGTCTGACTAAGGTTTTGAACATCTGTTCATCATAAAGAGACCATGAAACGGAAACTTCTTCACCCATTTCATCAAATCTCCAGCCATAGAATGCCGAACCAAGTTGGTACCTCAGATTCAGCCGTGCCTCGAATATATGACGTTTGACACAGCCTACCGAACCAGGTAACTGGCAGGTGCATGACGATGGCCTGCCTTTTCCAATTTGATCATCAATTACAGGTGAAGTGCAAGTACCAGAAGAAGGCCAAGATTGTGTTCCAAGCCATTTGGAGTCCTCCAATGCATCAGAAGCTGAACATTCACATGTAACACCAACCCACTCAGGCACACAGGCTTGGAAGTCCGAGCCAATGGGGATCGACAACCTTGGAAACTGAATTTTACAGGAGGGACCCTCGATGCTTCCTGAGGCACGGGAATGAGAAGGCTTTACAGACTGAGACTTGGCCACTGGAGTTGAAATTGAACAAGTTCGAGGACGGTCGTTAAGTAAAATAAGGCGTTCACTGCTTCTTACTCTTTCAGCAGCCTGTTGCGAAGTACCATTGAGATCATCATAGAACGAGGGATGAACCCTCTGCTTTTTCTGACAAAAAAAAGAGAACATTTTTGGTCACCAAGAACTAGAGGATAGACGATATTAGAAATGTTCAAGACGTCACTCATGCCACCAGGAAGGGCAAAACCCAGGACAATCACAAGCAGAATATTAGAAGTAAATCGATGTGTTGAATCTGACATGAACAAAATACAACTGTCACCTGTCGGGTTTCAGAGCATCTGATACATGAGGCACAAAAATAGAGGGGAAGTTGAAATCTGTCATAGAATCGCTGTACATCTTAGTAGAAGAATCTCTGACATAGGTTTGTGAATTCAAGTTTCTATGTGACTGATTTGGTTTGAAGACCCTTAGATCTTCCTTCAATTAACTTATTGAGCTAAACAACCTTCCGCCTGTGTGCAAATAAACTCATCTTGTTGCCTGACTCATGATTGGCCTTTCAAAAGTCAACCCTGACCTCATCAAACTATTGTTCACCTTCACTAGGATAGCCCAGTGCAACCGAGATGACGAGGGATGTACTTCCAGGAAACAAGCAACATATAAATGATCCAGGGACAGGAAACTAGCCTTAAAAACGATCATTCTAATAGTCGTAGGATGCATAAATGATATAAGAAGCATAAGATGAAGCAAAAGGAATAGACATGAGGATGGATAGTCCTCGTCCAGCCCCACACCTTGAAGCCCATGGTGCATGATTTTGGCAATTAATCCTTATGTCATATAGACTTCTAGGAGGGTGCCATTGGACACTCCACCACTCGACACTGACATCGACACTGTATGTGACTTTAAAATCGTGAATCAAACACACCCGACTTGATTAACGTGTCAGGGTTATTCTTAAAAAGAAAAAGAATCGTCAATGTACCGGAGCCCATAGGACCCGTACTCATCTACTAATAAGGAAAAAAAAGGGTTTGTAAGTGTCAGTGGGGTGAGGTAGCAAAAGAAACGAGAGAAAAGTGGGCGAGGAGAGAGAAGGGGCAGGAGAATAGACACAGAGAGAGAAGAGAAAACGTGGAAGGAAAGGAGGGAGGATGAGCACATGGAGAGAGAGGAGGAGGAAAAATAAAATTGGAGGGCAGCATGCATTTAGTTTTGTAAAAGGATTTTAAAATTTTATTCAAGAATGAGTAAATATAAACTCATATTTGATATAATAACAGTAATTATTGGATAATTTTCTTATAATCTATTGATATATATTTAAAAATATTATGTACATATATTATTCATTTATATACTTTATAATGGCCACACAACTCGGCTTATGTAAGGGATCACCCTTGGCCTTGCATGGTCGGTCCCAACTCTAACCCCGGATAAAGGACGAAGGTTGCCACCGTAAAACTTTGTCGAACTTACCATGGATTCTAAAAAAACAAAGAATCCATGTAGCCGACCCCATCTATAATGGAAAAAAGGCTTAGTTGTAGTGGCCACACACACAAGTACATGCATACATTACACATATATGTATATATACAGCTGTTTCCCTGCACCCAACGATTCTCAAAATTGTCATGTCTTGCACCTGTATCCGCACCTACACCCACACCCATATCCATGTGACAGATTAAACCTGCCTAGGACAATTCCATATTTCAACTGATAAACATTGTCGTGGCTTTTATGCATATTGTGTAGGCAGACTTAATAGTTGGGTATTTCCAATGTAAGAAGGCAGACCATTTAATGTAAGAAGACTATTTGAAGTTGCAGAGAATGTCTCCTTACTAGCAACTTCTTATCCTGCCAAGATCTTAGAGCAAGCAGATTCAGAAATGGAACAATGCTATAATGAGATTGGAGACTCATTAAAGAATAGTCGGCTGGAAGCATTATCTGAGAAGTAAACAAAAATAAATTTTTGGGCAATCAATATGTACCAAAGTTCTGAATTTATAGAAGAGGGAATGAGGTGAGTTAGAGAGAGAGAAGTAAGAGGAGGGCCACACTGAATCAACCGACTGTTATCTATTCTTGGGCCCGACACCAAGAGGAAGCGCACATCCCAACCATCACTCATGCCACCTAGTACTCAAATGGAGATCCTAGACAAGTGGCATCTCACTCCAATAGCTACCTAACAACTAGTTTTTGCCTATTGGCTAACTCGACAACAGCTTAACTGCTAGTCTGGGCAATTAATACAATGTTTTTTTATTGGTTGTTTGGGCGGCAACATTAACTCTTCCCTTCTCTGTCATTGGCCAGCTGACGAGGTATGTTCCCAGCTATTAATACAATGTTTTGTTGCTTTATCAAGTGAAATACGAATTTTCATTTGCTTATCAAGTCCTTCGGCAAGGTTATGGTGTGCTTCTTTCTCTCTCAACTCATCAGCTAGATTGTGTCATTGGAGTGCAAGATTGCTGGTTTTTCACTCTTACTTTCACCTCTCTACTCACCTATGTTCCGGTTTCATCCTTCCCTGGTTTTCCCGCAACAAGCACATCAGTAGTGGATGGTAAATGATATTTTGGTGCTGACTTTCATCAAAATCTTCATGCATTTTCAAAGCTAGTTGGTCATCAATGCTCACCATCTTATTGAGTTACACTATGGTGGCCATATTTTCACTTTTTCACTACTTAAGTTACAACAATCCCCAAGGTACTTGCTTTTGATTTCCCATATTATGTAAGTGTGGACTAAACTCTCCCATAGTCTAATGGGTGCAGAATATCAGGAATGCCTAAGGAACTGTGAACGCCTGGCCCTTTGTCAATGGGACAATCGCTAGAATAGAGGAAGTCATGACAACTCACTTTCATGTCCCATATGATGCACTCCAGAGGAACTGTGACAAATACATCGAGGAGATCGGAGAGATATTGACTGACAGTGAGAAAATATTTTGTCTCAGGCCAGTCAAGAAAATGGAAGCATTTGACCTTACACTGGAAAATTAGACAAGAATGTAGTCCATAGAGACAGGCGGGAGCAAATCACGAATCATGCTATTAAGAGAACAAAAAAAAGGGAGAAGATATATTATGATGAAAATAACACAATGGCAAACTCCACAATGAATTGGCATTTACTTTTCTTGTACAATCTAGGTACTTGTATCATTTTCATCCATTTTATGGGTGTGTATCACATTGTATCGTACGGTAGACACAGTATTGTATGACATTATCATACCCTATGATATTTTTTCTATTTTGAATAAAATTTGGAGTTCATTTTATTTTTTTAATAAAGAAAATTAAAGCATGATTGTCATACAATATGGTAAGTACACACTTCAGTATCCTGTACAACAAAAGCACAGCATGATATTTCAACACTCAGTAAACTCTTTAATTTGAATTAAAAAGTAGAAAAAAATTCTTCTTTTCTATATTTCCCTCAAAGGAGGAAGAGTGAAAAGCCAACAGATCTGTTACCTACATGCAAAATCCGCACATCTCATCGCTTTGAAAATAGAGAACCACGTGGATGACCACAATTAACTCATATCATTAGGAGCTCCATCTAAGACCTATACATGTACCTCATCGAAGAGGGCAAACCTCATCTAAAACTTATTATTATTATTTTGATAAAGTTGTAGTCAAATGCAAATACTCAAGCACTTGGACCAAATATGTACAATGGACCATGCTTCGGTGGTGAGTCACATTCAGTTCCTCTTCCAAGTTCATGGATCTCACAGGCTCCCTTCCGCTGTTTCTCTGGATCCTCCTGGATCACAAACATTTGCAACAGTGCACTAATTTCAAGAAATAAGAAGCAAAAGAAGATTAAAAGTTTAAGTGAGTAACTTGGAAAGGAAGCAAAGTTGAAATCCATCAAAAGGTGTTGCTTTTGATGAATCCAGAAAATTGCTTTTAACTTAAATACCGTCCTAATCTTTTAATAAAAGAGAAACCAAAGAGAAGCATCACGTATTCATAGTTTTTTTTCTCCAGGGGATTATGTATGGATCTTTCTTTTAGAACGAGTGGTAGTGGCTGAGCCTTATCTATAGAAAATGCTGCAGTGAATTCCAAAAGTATATCCTGGGTCATATATTATTACGATCCAAGATTCCAAACCCTTTAAATACTACTCATTGATGAGAAAACTATTGATATCCTAAACAATGGAAACAAGAGCAGCAATAATTTAAATAGTACTACTGATGGCAAGAATAATATGACCGATGTGGACAGCAACGGGAATTTGTGAAATATGGAACACTTCATAACTCCAACCGTTCAGAAATCAGACCGCTATAGTCTTGGATTTGGGTCATATGGATCCTTCGCATGGACGACTCTAGATCTTAACAATATGGATGTAATGACAAATATCACAATAATTTCTTAATAAAACATGAGCAACAACTTGGTCGTCCACATTATCCAGTACGGGAGGTATATAACTCGTTAAAAATCGGAACATAATGGATGTCATGATAAACTCTCCTTACTCTAGGAATGCTTGATAAACATGTCGCTAAACTAAAACTTTCTAAAACCAAAAGAAACATACTAATTTGATTCTCCAAAAGTCAGCATAACAACTGCAGCACCAAATCCGAACAGTTCAGTCTCGTGATCTCCAAAAGATAATCGCAAACAAGAACACTTAGAGTCTCACCTAAGTTTTCTCAACAAGATAGAAAATAGTTAAATGGTCAGAAGTTGAGCCAATCACATATGCACGAACAAGCAAATAGCAACACAAACAGTAAAAATCCAGGGCGGCCTGTAAAATCACCTGCATATAAGGATCACTACGCTTAAAAGAGTCCTTCCAGTGAAACAGAGCTTCTCGCGCAGCAAGGACCCGAGCCCAGCATTCGTAGACCCGGTAATCCTCGGCAGCCAAAGCTCCCACCATCCTCCCTTTCTCCGGATCGCACGGGTTCACAGCGACAACTTTCAGCCAATTCAACAATCCCACCAATGTTTCCTGCTTTCGCTTTCCAAACGAACCTCCCTCGCTTGAAATGCTCATTCCGCAACTGGCATTCTCTTTACTACCATCGCTGGTAACGTAAATAACAGAACCACCACCCTTACCCATGTCACACTGCTTTAGTACATACTCTCCATCCGTCATATCAACGACGATATTTCTTTCACCCAATTCCAAATCAACTGGCTTCAATCCCACCGTTTTCGGCTCACAATTATCGCGGCCGGCTGTACAAATCTCGCCAGCCCATCGCCCGAAACACCGATCCATTCCGCCCAAGTACTTGGCATACACCAATTTCAGCGGTGCAGCGAACTGTGACTCGAAACCGAGTTCCAGCGCGATGGACTCCCACGAGCCGTTGCCGGAAATGGAGTCGTAGCCCCCGCGGTCCCTCACGGTGAAGTGCATCTTGAACAAGTCGACGGACCTCCCGTCGCCGAGAAGCACAGGAAGCAGCCTCGGCTCATGGCTGGGAACGTCCTTGAGGGACGAACCAAGCATCTGATTGAAGACGGAGCGGAGCTGGTCCATGTACGCCGAGCTGTCCTTCGAGCTCGGTAGGCGGGCGATGACCAACCCGCCATTGTGGGGTTCTCCCAACACAATGAAATGGGGTTTTGGGGTTTCAGAATTCAAAATGACAGAAAGAAACAGGTACCCGGAAAGAGAGGTAGAGAGAGAGAAAAGGAGACAGAAATAGAGGGAGCCATCGTCACCGCTACGCTAAACGTTGTTGATAAGGATTAGGAAGATGGGAATTGGAGTTGTCGGAGGAGAATCGTCGATGGTTTTCAGAACCCTGTGAATTTCGTCACCCATGCTCGTCCCGCGCTTTTCGCAGAGAGAGAGAGAGAGAGCCTTTCGAATTTGGGCTATTTGGGTACCTTTACAATGAAGTGCTTGGGATTCAATACTGTGTAGAAAATAAGGGGAATGGTCATAGAAGATAGTAAAGCTGAAGCCCTTTGGGTTAGGGTTTAGTCTCCTACTTGTTTTATTATTTACATTTTTATTTTATAATAATAAATGGCTTTGCTAATTGTCTTAAGTAATTACTATTTTATTGGCTATTGTCATTATAAAATACCAAATCCAAGCCTTCACCCTCACTAAATGGGATTGATTACATAGATTCTTAGTCACAGTATTTTTTTTTTTACAAGAGGAGGCCAAAGCACCCTCCGGGAGTCGAACTCCTCACCAACAGCAACGGCACTAGAGTGCCCTGCTCTTGAGCTAACCCTCCGGGTAGTCAACCTAGTATTTAAATTAAGAGAAGATTAAGCTTTTCAATAACAAATTATAAAATAATTAGTATTCTATAGAATATGAGATGCTTGTTTTATGTGATGTTGCTAATTGATTCTCAAAAGTACCTCAATTTTTTTTTACCATTTGAGCTTACGACCTGCATGTTGTGAGTCGCGAGGTGAGCTATCTCTTATGATTGCCAAGTAGCTTGAACTCTATAAACGAACCACTCATTCATGCCTCTCTTTGGATGTCCTTCTAGTGATGCTATTTCTATTTATAGCTTTTGTACTCTCTTCTTTAGTTGTTTTGATTAATTATATTCATTTATTAAAAATTTTACTCATGTAACAGTTCACTCTTGCATGGTCGGTCTCAAGCTAGGATAAAGAAGAAGGGTTGCGTCGGTCTCAAGCTAGGATAAAGAAGAAGGGTTGCATTAGGCTTCCGACAGTTAACATAAAACTTTATTGGATTTATCTACATTGAATTCTATAAATTATGAGCATTATGTTGGGGTGCTCCCTCTTACCGACCCACTACCAAATGCAATGAAAAGCAAGAAAGGGCCTCTATATTTTCGCCCGAATGTAGTGAATCAATTGAAAAGAGGGTTCCCACATCATGTATGGGCGTGGCTAAAGAAGTTAATCTTGATACATTGTCGTCAGACTATAGTAACAAGTTACAACAAGGGTCTTCGTATTTTCAGCATTAACGGATGTGGGGTAAGGAAGTTAGTCCTAGATAATAAGATTCGTATTGGTACTTAGAATATGAGAACACTGACGGACAAGTTAATGGAAGTGGTAGATACTATGATTCGGAAAAAAATCACATTTTATATTTATAAGAGACAAAGTGGGTGAGAGAAAAAATAAAAGAGATTGAGAATAAAGGTTTTAAATTATGGTACTTAGAAAAGGAAAAGCCTAGAAATGGAGTTTGTATTATTGTAAATAAAGATTTAAATGATAGTGTAGTCGACATCGACAATGATATGGTGACCGAATTATGATAGTGAAATTAGTGTTAGAAGTAGAGGCTTTGAATATAGTTTGTGCCTATGCACTCCAAATAGTACTAGAAGATATTATAAAGAAGGCTTTTTGGGAGGAATTAGATAAAGTAATTCAAAGAATTTCATAAAGAGAGATGATTTGTTTAAGAAGAGACTTAAATAAACATGTCGGTAAAGATGTATTGGGATATCAAGGTATTTATAAAAACTATGGTTTTAGGGATATAAATGAGGAGGGTACAAATTTTAAATTTTATTATGATTTGATCTCTTTATATTAGAATACAATTTTCAGAAAATAAGATTTGAACATTTTAGAGCAAAAAAGAAGGACCTTCACATGATATTTATTGATCTAGAAAAAGCTTATGATAGGGTACCGATGAAGGTTCCTTGGATAACCTTAAAAAAAAGAAGTATCACATTGACATACATTAACCTTATAAGAGACATGTACGGTGGTGCGAAAACATGTGTGAGGACTCATGAAGGAATGACAAACTTCTTTGAAGTTAATATTGGGTTACATCAAGGATAAACTTTAAGTTTATACTTATTTATAATGGTGATTGATGAGTTAACAAAACATATTCAAGATGAAGTACCTTGGTGTATGTTATTTGCAAATGACATTGTGTTAGTGGAGGAGTCTAAGGAAAAAGTTAATAGAAAATTAGAACTACGGAGAGAAACATTAGAAAGCAAAGGCCTTCGACTTAGTAGAACAAAGACAAAATATATGGAATATCGGTTTGATCATTTGGTTACTTCGGAGGACATAGAAACTAAAATTGGCATACATTGCATCCCCCAAAAGGAAAGTTTTAAATACCTAGGGTTAATTTTTCCGAGTGATGGAATAATTGATGGAGATGTTGCGCATAGAAATAATGTTGTTTGGTTAAAATGGAGAGGAACATTAGGTATTCTTTGTGATAAGAATATACCATTAAAGTTAAAAGGTAAATATTATAGAGCAACAATTAGACCTGCCATGTTTTATGGTTATGAGTGTTGGGCAGTTAATCATCAACATATACAAAAGATATTTGTGACAGAAATGAAGATATTGAGATAGATCATACAAGAAAAGACCGCATACATAATGAGGTTATTAGAAACAAATTAGGAGTAACACCAATAGAGGATAAAATGAGAGAATATCATTTAAGATGATTTAGACATATAGAAAGAAGATCAGAAGAACCTATAAGAAGATATGAAAAACTAAATTTGGAAAGTATTAAAAGAGATAGAGGACGACCACAAAAGTATTGGAAAGAAACAATAAAGAATGATCTAACTTATTGTGAGTTAATTGCTTGCTAACATGGCACATAATAGAGCTCTTGGGAAACAAAGAATCCATGTAGCCGACCCCGTCTAATATGGGAAAAGGCTTAATTGTTGTTGTAATAGTTGTTGAAGATGAACATTTAATTACTTATAAGAGTGACTTGTCACAAACACAAATTGATTATTTTGTTTATAGGAGAAAAGATATATCATATTGTAAAGATTACAAGGTAATGGAGAAAACTTAACTACTAAATATTGACTTTTAGTAATGGATTTCCAAGTAACAAAGTTAACAAAGAAGATTAGTGTGTATAGAGTTATTCATACTAAATGGTGTAACTTCAAATGTGAGAAAAAAAAAAATTTAAACAGAAAGTTCTTCAAGGAGATACTTAGAATTATGTAAGTATACCTTCTTATATGTAAAATAATATAGCTATAAGTGACAAAATATGTGTTAGGTGAATCTAAGGAAAATGTACTTGCACAAAAAGAAGTTTGGTGGTGGAGTGAAGTGGTGTAAGATAAAATCAAGACAAAGAAAATATATTACAAATTACATTTAACTACTTAAGTTTGGGATGCTTATAAGAAAGCAATAAAAAGAAATGAAAAAACTTAACTCAAAAGAAGGTGAAAGAGATGTTTATAGGATAAATAATGCTAAAAGTAAGAAAACTAAGGATCTTACTTTTATTAGATGCACAATATTTTAGTAGTAAATAATAATATAAAAATAAATAAATAATTATTTATATAAGTTTTTTTTAATGAAAATACATATAACACAACATTAGTTGAAGGTTGGTAAACGTGTAGGACGAGACAATGTAAAAGTATGAAAAATTCAACAACGGCTCTGTCTTGAAAGCATCCTTAACAACCGCGACCTCGAACGTGACGGTGGTAGATGCCGCTCATTGTCTCGGTCCTATCTAAAATCATTCAAAGATGTATGATATGCATGGATAATGACTGACTTGGCTTCACAAACCGACTCTCCTTAGAGCTGAATCAATCTTGCGCCGGCTTAACATCTCGATCTGTCTTACAGAATTGAGGTCCCAGTGAAGCAGATGCCTTGGACCGGCAATGGACTGCATGCCACTAATAGATTCACTGTGGTGAACGCTAGGTTGACTAAATGCAACTATGGGAAGCTTAGTGCACTTCTGCAGCATGAGTTGAAGCCAAGGTCAGCACCGACTGTTCCGGGCGAGTTCAGTGCAAAGTGGCTCGAGGAAAGTCAATATCGGATACGTATTTAACTCTTAAGAAATAATTTGATTTGGGTAAGTTAATTAGGGACATCTTTGTTGAGAAATTGTTGTTGGGTTGAGCAAACCGCAGTAAGCATTCTTCTAATTCTTACATTGTACATTGATGTAACTATTGGGCCTTCGGGTCCAACAATTAATGGCATGATCAATCATTTCACAGCGCCATGCTTAATGTTAATAACACGACCTTAATCAAAGACCTGTCCAATTTGACATTTTGTAGTCAATTACAGAACTAAAGAGTTCTGCGTTATTAGTTTTAAGTTCACTGTTGTTGCAAAACGGTAGACCTTTCATTTTAGAGACAACTTTTTCTTCAGAAACAATAGTTATGAAACTACCACTTTTCAGTTCCACAAAGTTCGACGATTCAAACAGGCCATCATGGACCTTGATAATGAGGTCAAAACTTATGTGGCGCGTGATTCATCATGCTTATCGGAGTTTCGATCGCAGCCTTGACCTCAGTCCTTTCTGCAATTGTTTATCATAACAAGAAACAGATAAATGAACTGAAAAACTTACTTCAGATCCTGAAGGAGACAAAAATACAAATGTCCAAGAAGATAAATACGTCCTCCCATGATCTAAGAAGATGGCATTGAACCTAATAGAATTCCTGTGACATGACTCTTCAGCTACTCCGATCAATTTACAGCAGATATATAACCTGGGCACGAGGCGCAACTAGACAGCTTGCTTATTTGAACCAAACAATCTGTGCTCTTCACTTTCATGGTAGCCGTCAGATGTTTGATATCCCATTTTCTTGTTTTCCCCCCCAAGCGGATACATGCAGCTGCAACCTAACACATTAACATACCAAAAGTTATATATACATATATATGTATATATACATACACCAAATGAAATTTAAAGCCTAGATTTATAACTGTTCTTTTAACCATGGGCAGTACTTTTTTTTTCTACTAATAACCGTAGTAATTGCCCTTAAGTACAGTGCATCATGCAGTTAACCATTTGAAGAGTAGTAAATCTACACAAACTTTGTCAAACCAAATGCCATAGACAGTGGATCAACGAATTTTGCATCTTTTGTAGTTTCTAAGATGTAATAGAAACCAGTCCGGTTTGATTGAAATGATCAAACACAGCGTGACATTTCTATTATTTATGCACCAAGATATATATATGCAGATAGCAATAATCAATTGTGCATATGAAATCCCTTAGAACTAGTTTGTCATTTACCTCTTTGTTCCAGTTTGTTCTCCATACAATCACCGAGAGGATGACGGTCTGCAGTGCAGTGCCACAGAGCAAGCCACCCCAAATTCCCTGACAAGGTGATCATCATCAGTATAAATATATTAAAGGACACACACACAGAGGTTCCTCTCCACATATCAACACTAGTGGAATCCAGTGGATAGACTATTGTTTTTCATTGTGTTAATCAAGACAAAACGTTGGGGAATCCTGCCATGGGGAATGACAGTGGTTAATAAACAAGAACCAGAAAAACGCAGTGATTGAACAACACAATACAGTAGCCAATTTCCTTCTTTTTACTAGTGTACAGAGGGCCTTTTCATTTAATCTGCGATTAATGGATGTAATTCGGTCATACTATATTAAATCCTTATAAATGACAAGATGAAGTTCACATTCATTTCAAAAGTGGCATTGTCTTACCAAGAAATCCTTATAAATGACAAGATGAAGTTCACATTCATTTCAAAAGTGGCATCGTCTTACCAAGAAATCCTTACAAATGACAAGATAAAGTTCACATGCACCAACATCCTCATATTATAAATTACCTGAACACATAGGTGTAATGTAAAGCCCAGAACGATGCCAAGAGGAAGACCGAATATGTTATGGCAGCCCAAGTTTATGAAAGCAATCGCCGCTGGACTTCCTCTCTAACAACGCCTGCATCAGTAAAATTGGGTGAACAATACTTGTTTAGCGCACGGATTAGTAGTTATCAGGCACCTCAGTTTGGAAGGCAACTATCAGAATTTGGAGATGATCGGTTCCCGTCCCCTCCGCATGCAAGGGGTGGAAATCTGTGTCCGTTTGGGATCTGGGCACTTCGGCTCTTGCCTGAGTTCGGTCCATGTCATCCCATATCCGACCTGATTATATATATATATATACATATATATATATATATATATGTATATATATATATACATATGTATATATATATATACATATACATATATATATATATATATATATATATATATGTATATATATGTATACATATGTATATATATGTATATACATGTATATATATGTATATACATGTATACATATGTATATACATGTATATATATGTATATACATGTATATATATATACATGTATATATATATATATATGTATATATATATATATGTATATATATATATATAGAGAGAGAGAGAGAGAGATGAAATCTTATAAAGCACTGGCTCCACACTCATGTTAAATGATTGCTTTTTGTGACGGTAATAAGTCCTATGAGGTTAAAATACACTTAAACATTCAAAATTACGTTCATGCCTTTAGAATTTGTATAAAGGTTAGTGGTGAATAAAAGGATCTTGTTTTTTTTCTCTCTCTCTTTATATATATATATATATTATCTGGATGTAATTAAATCCATCCTATCAATGATGCTATAGATTTATACTTGATTATTGTTTTTTGATATGATAATATTGTTCTTTATTCTTTATTATTTTTTTTCATACATACAAAAAATATATATATAAATAAGCATATAAAAGTGGGCATGACCCGGTTCTCTCTCATATATATATAAAATAAAGGTATCGCATAAAAGAAAGCAGGCCAGATAGGCAACCTCCTGCTCAACGTGCACTTTAGACGAACTTATTACCTAGTATTACTAATTAGGCACTATTTAGCACCATGGTCACTGTCACACTCGCTCGGGTCGCAACCACAACCCAGTTCGAGCCGATGCCACGTGGCCGCTTCTCGCGCAGGTGTGATGGTGAGCAGTAACCAAATACAATACTAATTTAATTCAAACTCCATGAAATATCTAACTGAAATAAATATTCATATCGAAGTTCTAAACAACACGTCCAAAATGATACGAGGCCCACCTAACAATAACCTCGAATAACAACGACTTTATAATTCGTTTAACACTTATCATACGATCTAAAATAAAATGTAGCTCTATCCAACTCCTACTCTGCTCTGTGTACCTTCGAAGTGCTAGTTTCAAGATAGGTTGTAAAACAATGGGACGAGCTCCTATACATAGCTCAATAGGGAGGTTAAACATCTTTAAACAGAAATCATACTAAAAGCATGCATAGTTTCACAATCATTTAATAACAAAACATAGTTACCTTTAAATCATATCAAATTCATACGCACACACTCACACACACGCACAAATCATTAGTTACGATAATTGCAGCCCATGCTGTGTTTGCCTCAAAGGCCACGGGAGTCGTCCGACCCTCTCTAACGTGACCTCGATAATCCCGTTCACGTCGACTCTCACGGTAGAGTGCCCGGGAACATACCCTGTATTCGCTCCAAGCCGGATCGCTCGAGGTACCTGCAAGTCTGTAGAGACTCCACACAAACCACACAAGTACGACTCGTATATTCACACATCATTACATTTCTAAAACCAAATTCAGTTCATCACATTCACAAATCATATTCAGATCCATCATTATCCAAAATCAAACTTATATCCACACAACATTTAAACAACATGTAAATACCATGTTCATACAACACATGCACATCAAAACATGCTCTTTATCAATCAGTGTCATAAACATGTTTTATTTGAAATGCATATCAAATAACTCATAATTACGAATAACATTTCGCAAACATCAATAAAACATTTATCAATCATGCATATTTAAATCTATCTAAAACAGTAAAATCACTTCTAGCATGGTTCTGTAAAAGAATGCATGACCCCCTACTTCAAGGATCGCTAAGATCCAGTTTCCAAGTTGCTGGGCCATTCTTATCATCATCAAATCCTCCAAATTTAATCTCTAAACAATTACAAATAATTAAAATATTAAAATTTATTTAACTATAAATCTAACGAAACAAACTGTATCCGAATCGGATCCCAAACCCAATCTGGATCCATTTAAGCTATCCGAGATCCAAATCGATACCCAGATCCATATCTGATCCAAATGAATGACATAATAGGTAACTTGTGTCACTGTATCAACAAAGAACCTTTAACTACTGACACGGGTCTTGTTTTTAACCTAGAAACTCATTTCAAGACACGACCCAAACTTGACCCATTTTCGACACAGAACCTGACACAAAACCTATTTTGACACAAAACTGTTTCTTAACACGCAATACGAGGACACGACACAAATCAGTGTCGATTCATGACATTTTAGACACTACAAGAAAACGAGGGACACGCCCAAAAGGGCCGGTTCCCATAGTTTTTTGGCATCGATTTTACTGGTTTCCGGCGATGATTAAGGCCGACGATGGTCCTCAACCAATCATCTGCCCTTCTTCTTCCAACCCAATCTATCAATGGTCGCCGGCGGTATCTTTTTCGCCGAAAAATTCATGAAAAATAGTAACTCGGATTTGAAAAAAATTTCATGAATCTATGCTTGTTTTAAATCGTTTTTCACGTAATGAGGCTTGTTTTTGAAGGTTTAGCATGGACCAAACAAAAGCCCTATGATCTAACTCCGTTTTAACAACTAAAATTGAAAAAATTGATAAAAAAAAAATGAGGCTTTTCTTACCGGATTCCAGCAACTTTCACGTTTTGCGGTCGATTCTCGCATTTCCCTGCCGAGGCTGCCCAACTTTTCCTCGATAATGGGGCTATGAAGGCCTCTTTTTGCACTAACGCCTTACTGCACAACGCTTGACGTTACAGTCACCGCAAGAAGGTAGCCGAGATGGGCGACCTCGTGCTGGACTTCCTCGCTATTGCTGAAGATTCTGGCGATGTACTGTCTGATTATCAGAACCACGGCCATGAACATCAGTCCGATCATCACCGACGTCAGAATCACATTCGTCACGGCGAACTTTACAGCTCCCGGGTGGCCGCTTGCCGGCAAAATTTCAACCGCAAATGGTAAACAGACGGAACTGTTAACCTTCAAAGTCACCGCGTGCATTGTGCTGTTATAAGCCACCGTTCGAAACTTGAACATTTGTTTTTAGCAAGGGATATATTGTGTGTCTTGCACGCGCCTGTTATACTCAAGTAGAATGGTGGCGGCCTACAATTACTTTAGTTTTAAACAGTTCTCAAAAGAGCCTAACCATATAGATGTGTTCACGTTGCTAAAAAGGCAGATTAATATTAAGAACACACATACGTTATATACATCAACACACTCATATATCTATATAACAAGAGAGTGAGTGAGTTAAATATGCTGTAAACATCTTCATCGTTTGATCATGAAAAATACTTTTTATATTCAAATCTCTAATGTTGATCGCGCGCTGATCATGTAAGTTGGAAAAAATCTTCAATTTGGACCTCTAGATATAATGATGCCAATATTTTTCACAAAATCTTTTGGTAATGAAATTTCTTACCCAATGGCCAAACCGATTCCAACGAAAAACAGGGTCTCCCAATTATTTACTTTCATGCTGCAAATTAGCAAAAGATTCAGTCAATTTTTGTTTTCTCCATGAAAACAACATTTATAAAATAAAATATGAAAACTTGGTTTCAGAAAGAGGCACTTCTCTTTTCCCTAGCATATCACGAAGAGGATTACAAAAGGGCATTAATTATACAAATACCTGCCTTGTCTCCTCCCTCCTTTGGTAGGGTCATAATTCATGTTGTGTCCCTTGCTTTTGTCACCAAACACACACACACACACATATACTAATCTCTTTTACCACCTAAGATTAAGCAATACACTTCGTTCCAAATCTCTCCAACCAACATACAACCACATGCATGTGGAGGAAAATTGTAATATACTAATCCAATGATCCGTACTAGCACTTGCAGTGGCAGATTGACTTTGAGAAGAGGTGAAGAATTGGTTTCATCCGAAAACTAAAAAATTCTCGAGTCTGTCATTATATACAGGAAAATACAAAAATGCTTTATGAATGTAACTTATAAGTGTACCTCATCAAAAATACAAGTTCGGCTCACCCTAAAAAAAATTCCTCAATCTGCCATTATTCACTTGCCTCTACAATATTGAAATTGGTGGCTGAACGATTAAATGCATTGTTAAGAGTGACTTGCCCCTTCATGAACAAGTGCTACTAGAGAATCATATATATATATATATATATATATATATATATATATATATATATATATATATATATATATATATATATATATATGCACATACACACGCGCATGAGCATGAGTGCAAACACCGAAAATATGATTTTCTTTCTCACTTGCCGACCTTATTTCCGACTTGAGGCAGCATTACAAAATTACCATGTTACTTTTATTGTCAAAAGAGGTAAATGTTTGCAGTGCTGTCCCGTTTCGGTGCCCATTTTCCTTTTCACCTCATCTTTGAAACGGATGATAACAAGTGCGTACCATATAGATATTTGAATCGACGGCGATGGTTGCATTGCGTTGGTAACCCGTCAAGAGGACGAGAAGCATCAAGTACCAGATGTCCGGGCAGAACATCACCCCAGAAGCAACAGAGTGCCTCACGAACGTCCACATGCCAGTGAACGCCTTGACGAAGAATCCGGTCCATGCGTCCTTGCGCCGGACGAAGAAATAGGCGGTCTGAGCCACCGCAGTGAACCAATCGCTGATGTCAAGTGCAACAGCTGCCCCGGTCAGGCCCCAATCGAGGACGCTCGCCAAGAACCAAGTGAAAAGCGCATGAACGATCAGTGCTGCCAATGCAAGCGTCCGCACCTAATATATACACGCGAAACCATGCTAAGGACTGAAACATTGTGGCAGATACCATGCTAAAGGGCTCTCTATCTAAACTGAACATTAGCAATATATATAATACACACATATATAATATATATACCCACATGTGATATTTTCACTTATTTTTTGGGAGCACTGATCGTTCATACTAATGGAAACAGCAACTAAGCCTAAATATTTTTTTTGTTTTCATAAAGTCTAATCTTGTGGTATGTTAGATCATTCTTTATTATTTATTTTCAATTTGTGTTCTTCCTCCTCTTTTAACGTTTCTACAATCAAAACTATCATTTAAAGTTGAAAAATTAGCTACAATGTCCATGGTTGAAATCAGGAGCTAATGTATATAATAGTTTAGAAAATGGATGGTTAAATATTTGACCTAGATAGCATAGCAGAACGTGTAGATGACAGAAATACTAATGGAAACAGCAGCGAGCTCGACATCTTCGATGCGGCCGACGAAGATCTGGGTGACTGCATTGATGCAGCTGAAGCACAGGAACTAGAAAATGATGGGCAAGGCGATGACCCAAAGCCTCCGCGACTCCTTCAAGAACACGCGCCATGCCACGTCCGAACCGTTCACCTCCGGATAGTCACCCACTGGTTCACCATCAAGCGGCTTCGACTCCGTCAGCAGCGGAGCCTTCATTTCCAGCAGACAAAGAAAATACACGCACGCAGAGAGAGAGAGAGAGAGAGAGAGAGAGAGAGAGAGAGAGAGAGAGAGAGAGAGAGAGAGAGAGAGAGAGAGAGAGATGAGACCAGCGCTGAAGTCGGTGTGAGTTCTAAGCTAAAGAGCAGGAAGTGAAAAGCAGGAGCGTCAGGCTTAGAAAGTGGTAAGCAAGCATGCGGAGAGTAGATTTACGGAGAGGATCGTCGTTCATACTGCACATCAATGTACGAGTGAGGACATTGAGTCATTTTTGTGCCTCTTTCACTTTTTTATATGCTTGCAGACGAACCTATTGATTGTTTCCAATGGCAGTACACTATTGTTCATACTAGCAAACTCAAACAAATTTCAACTGTTTTTCTTTTTGACAATTGGTTAAAGTTTAATGCAAAAAGTATATTAGTATTTTATTTATATTATACTTTTATTTTTTTAAATTAAATTTTAATCATTCATCATCAAACACTAACGTTTGAGATTTGTCTGAGTTTCCTATCATCTAAATGATATATATATATACACAACAACAACTAAGCCTTTTTCTATACTAGACGGGGTCGGCTACATGGATTTTTTGTTTCCATAGATCTCTATCATGTGCCATGTTAACAGTTAACTCACAATAAGCTAGATCATTCTTTATTGTTTCTTTCCAACACTTTTGTGGTCGTCCTCTAGCTCTTTTAATAGTTTCCAAATTTAGTTTTTCATACCTTCTTATAAGTTCTTCTTTTAACTAGAACTATATATATATATATATACATATACATGCATATATATACATATACGTACATATATATACATACATACATATATATATATATATATATAAAAGAGATCTCTTGTATGACTAGTCTTAAGCTAACATACAAAAAAAAAGAGGGTTGCATTAAGTAGACGTGAACACTGTAAATATTGCTGTAAAATATGTATTTTGGCTCAGAAAACAGGTGTTAAATGGCCTTTTTAAGGCACATGAGAAAATACTTCCAATCTTTTGAATGTTGAAGGAGACAGCTTACACAACATTTCACGTGGAGGGCAGTTTGTGGGTGGGTGGGGGGCATTACTTTCAGGTTTAGAATCCTATGGCATTTAACTTCGGTCACCACAGCTACCCGCCCACCAAACCTACCTGTCCATGACTATAGTAAGCCTTGAACAGGGAGTTTCATGTCCATTTGAGAATATGAGTCCATGAAACCTGATTCAGAGTCCCATACAATGAGCTCGACCTAACCAACTTTTGTATCTTAGGGTCTCTACTGATTTACTTGGTCCAGAAGGGGTCTTAATTCTAATTTGAGTTCACATTTGGTCTGGTTGAGCCCTTGGTCTTGACCCACTTTTGATTCATGCAGCCAAGCCCTTTACCTTAGTCTGTCCTGAGTTGCCTCAGACGAATTGACTTTGACTCAGCCTTGGTAAGTCTTTTATGTATTTATATGGTATCTATATACAAGTATTAATGTAAAATATATATACAGAGCATTCAATAGGTGAGTTCTCCTAAAGCCTTATTTATATACATTTTTCCTTTCAAGTAATTGCATCATGAGGCAAGGTATCGAAGAACCGAAATTCTCATACAATAGCCGACAACCCATATAAAGCTTTGTCAGATCTTAAAGGGGTTCCACATATCTAGCATAAATGCAGCAGATCCTATCTAAACTCTAAGGTTAAGTAAGCTTGAGCAACAATAGTATGGGTGACCTAAAAGGTCCTCATGTTGAGAAAAAAGTCTTCTAGTTTATCATCTCAACCCTTTTATTGCATTAAATGCAAATTAGAAAAGTAGAATAGTACTTTTAATCCAAATCTCTACCATTGATCATGTCAATTAAACAATAGAGATGTTTGAATAGATTTCAGCACGAGGTTTGAGCATTAACCACTACCTCTTCTCTTATATATATATATATATATATTGATCTTCAACTAATATTAGGTGAGTTAATTTTGACTATCATGGTCAGATTGTAGTTCCCAGATTGGTTGGTATTAAGTTTGGCTGATCTTTAAATGTCGATATGAATGCACTTGTTTTTAAGGCACCTAATTTATGACATGGATTTGGTTTGAGATGGCGTTAAGCTGAGAGAGAAGCAAAGGTAGTTCCTTACTCAGATCGTTCAACGGCAGGGCGCTCTAGCGTGGTTGTTGATCGTGGAGAGTTCGACTCCCAAAGGGTGGATGTGTGAGAGGGTGTTAGGCTTCAGCCTCGTCTTGTAACAAAAAAGAGATACTAGTTGGCTTCAACTGGACCCAAGTGATCCATCATGGACCCAACCTGATGCAATTCACAATGCAAGTGACTTCAAAGATGATATATTTGCACTTACAATGGGAGGCTGAAACCTCACACGCATACGCGTTGAACTTGGATTTCTGAGCACTTGCTCCAATTCTTATCACATGAGCAAGATTAGACTTTGAGGCCCCATTCTCTGGACTCAAGTCGAGCCATTGGATCGAATCGGGCCGCTTGGCGTGAGAGTAAGAGGCCATGAAGCATCATGAAGCTGCGGTAGCTAGAGATGCCCTTTATGTATAACAAATATTGGACAAATTTGGATTCAGATCAAGATTTGATGTCAAACAGCTAGCATATTTCGTAATCCAAATCCAAAATTATTTGTTGAATTGGATTCCGATTCGGAGCAGATTTAATTGCAAATTTGATACGCTGGAATGCTTTCGATAGTTACATGGGAGTTACCATGAAGGATCGGAAGACACCGTTTATCCGAATATGAGTTTGCTACGCTTCCATGGGCCCAAAAGAGATGATAGTCATACATCATTTGCAGCCCCCATCAAATGGGTGGACAATTAATTATTCCCAGGGTGACAATTTTGTGTTATGGATCAGCGTCCGAGTCATCAAAATAGATCCAAATCGTTAAGTCTAGATCAACTTGTTTTATGCCATAAGTTATATGGTTCTACTCGTACATATATATGTATATATATAGGAAAACTGGTTCATCTTTACCACTGAAGTTGCTTATTCATGTCTGACTATATTTTTAATAGCATAAGTATAATTTAAAAATTTAAAATTTAAAAAGGTTTTTGAGTAGTATGAAAGACAATATTATTATACTACTCGTACTCGAAAAACAATAATCGAATATAAGTGGGTAGCATGAGTAGCAAACATATTATATATAGAGAGAGATATACAAACATGAACCTAATCAAGTATATATTGGAAAATTTGTTCCTCTTTACTACTGATGTTGCTTATTCATGTCCAACCATGTTTTTTAGTGGTATGGGTGTAATTCAAAAGTTTTAAAGGGTTTTTGAGAAGTATGAAAGATAATATTATTATATTCATACTCAAAAACCAATGATTTAAAATAAGTGAACAACATGAGTAGTGAATATATATATATATATATATATATATATATATATATATATATATATATATAGAGAGAGAGAGAGAGAGAGAGAGAGAGAGAGAGAGATCTACACACAAACCTAATCAAGTTAAGCTGCTCTAATCTCAACCTGTTTAGGTCTGTCTTCACAACTACTTGAGATAAGCCAAGTTCTTCCCTTTGAATTGGAATCATGCGAGAGAAGAGAGCCACTTTAAGAAGTGTTTCCACGCAGCAATATTGATGCAAAATTCTAAATTAAGTACCTTCCATAGTGATTCCACGTAGAGGAGGCAATTTCATGTTTTAGGTCACGTTTGTACCTTTTGGTTTGTCAGTTTGGGTTTACACGAAAGCAGAGTTCTTAGGGTCTTATGTGTTTCCTGACGTGTTCAAAATTTAAGCAATTTTATGTTCAGGTCGTGTTTGTGTTCTGCTACTCTGTTTTCATGTCCAAAACAGGTCAAACCAAATCCTATGTTTGTTTGTTTTTACCAGAGGGGCTAAAACGCCCAGGGAAGTACACACTTATCTCACAGCGGTCTGGATCTCTCTGATAATGCTGAAGGGTCTACGGAGGTTTTCGTAGAGTCTGCTTGTCTTTGGGTGGACACGTTGGGTTTTCGTGTCATGTCTGACGTTGGCACCCCAAATTTCAAGTCCGACCCTACATTTAAAGGGTGACGCCAACGTGTCCGAAGGTTTTAAGTGGACTGTGCCCTGAAACTATGACCATCCATCACGGCAATCAAGGGCCACCACCAAATCCTCCAACGGACTCCGTTGGGAGTCTTGGTTGGATACCCAGAAGACCGTGAGATCCAAAATCAGAAAATCGGACCGGATCTGAAATCCATGGATCTTAGTATGAAAAAGATCTCGAATACTTAAACATAGGCTCGTTGTTTAATGAGGTTTGATCTCTTTGTGCTGTGGATCGGATCAGACGCCGGATCTAGGAACCAAGAAACTTAAAATGTACCCCTTTTCTGTGGAGGCAGTAGTTCGTGTCATTCACAACGGACCCAACTTGATAAACGATGAAGATCCACTTACCCACGAAACCTAAACCAGGAAGTGGACTTTTAACATCAAAACAGGCTGGCTTCACTGGACCCCTAACACAAATTATCATTTAAAATTTTGTACCGTTTTAAATATGTTGAATAGGGCGTGACCGTCTCGGTTATGTACCACAACTAGGAAAGGACCAGCCGTGTCGACTAAGCTCATCGTTACCCGCTCTATGGGTCATGTGCCTTCAAGTTACTGGCTAAGTTAACGCATAGGTTCAAGGACTTGGACCATATAATCCTTACCCGAAATGGTCCTGCCTCGAGTCAACCTGGTCAAACTCAAACATACCTTAATCCTTTTGACCTGTTTCAAACTTCGAAATTGCACTATGAGCAATTTGTTTACCTGAAATGGTACCTGTTCTTATTTGTGTTCACTGATCATCCCTGATCTACTTAAAGCATTTGCTAAAACAAAATGGACCCTTTATTTACCTTGACTACCATGATACAATTATCATCGAAGCATGGTTTAGCTAAAAAAAATGTTGAGCTTTACACAGTTGAACAAACCATGTTCCTGTTGAGTTTTCCATTAAAAAAACCTATAAATAAATCTGTTTTTTATCCAAATCCAAGTGCGGGTATTATAGATTTACAGAAGTTCCAGCTGGAATCTAGTTTGGATCGGGACAGATATCGACGACATGAGTCCGAATCTAAAACCGGAAAGCTATGATGCTCCACCCCAGTTGTTGTCACCGTTCCATATGGACTGGGTTTGGATCTTGAATTCGATCCGTTCGAAGAGAGCAGGGGCATCTTTTGAAAAGGGAAAAGGCCACGAATAATCACTCGCGAAACACACGTCACTTTATCGTCTTTTCTTAAAATTCCGAGGACCTTATGGTAATCGTTTCAATGTAGCCTTTCGCCCTAGTGGCATTTTGGATATTTATCGTTTTTCCAGAGGCATTTTATGGATAGTTTCTTTATATAAACCGCTTCTTCCCTTTCATTTGTGAATTCTCGTCTGTTCCTGTGCAACTGCCTCCCCTCTCGCTCTCTCTCTCTCCGTGACGCATAGCTGCGCATCGTCGGAGATGTATCTTTCGGCCGGTACGTCGCCGTTTCCCGGCCGATTTGGTCGGGATATCTGACCCTCACCACCGTCTTCCGTTCTTGTTGCAACCCCTTTCTTGGTTTCTTTCGTACCCTTTAAAGCATTTCCTTTTTCCTCTTGTCGTTCTCTTTTTTATTTTTGCCCCTTGCATTTATCGAGATTGCCAGATTCCTCCCTTTTTTCTTTGCCCCGGTGTGCTGTTGACGTGGCCGGATTTGATTGGTTCAATGTCCAGCAACAACCACGTGGACACCAGGGCGTCGAAACGGAGGAAATTGAAGGATGGGATTCTTGACCCCCAGGTGACGACGAGGACCAGCAAGCCGAGTCAAGCCGCGCCGAAGCCGAAGACTGCGGCGCCGCCGACTAACCACCTCCTCGCCTGCTACCTGGCCTACGAATTCCTCTCCCGCGGCACCCTTTTCGGCCGCAGGTTCGGCCAGTCCCAAACCGACCCAATGAGCCGAGTTGCAGAACCGGATGCACTCCAGGTCTATGCGGACGTGTCCGGCCTCCTCAAGGAGGAGGATGTCCACCTCCCGGGGATCGTCAATCCTAGTCAGCTTGCCAGGTGGATAGGGATGTGACACGTCACATTAGACACGCTGTTACTGCGACCAGTCGAGATCAACATGATGGTCTTCATGCCAAGATGATGATGATGATTGTTGTTGTTGATTATTGTGGTGAAGCCGATCGATCATTAAGGTGAAATGCTGATGTTTTCTTGGGTGGTCACTGGTTATTTCAGGTTGTTCCCAAACATGAACTTTCAACTAGCATGTTTGAAAGTTCCCTAGCATGATCGAGTCTTTGAGTGCAGTAACAGATGGTTCTCTAATCGCCACTTGACTTGGTTGAGTCTTTGCGTCGGTAGTACATGTGAATGTCCCTTAGCATGATTGAGTCATGCTGCAGAAGTGGATCTTCTTCCGCTTTGTTCGAGCGCCGGGACTCGGGCTCGGAAAAACTTGCGAAGCTTTTTCGTGACTTCACACTGTCACGGTATAATGGGTACTCGTATAATTTACCGAGTTCTTCCGGAGCCTTGTCAGAGACGAGTGCTTTTGAAGACTAGTCGATCGAATTATTGACAATATGTAAGAATTCCTCCAGTTGGTGGCGAATCTAGATCCTTACGTATTTCTTTTTATGGGCTGCATGCGTTCGTATACTTGATCTTAGTCTTGTTTAGAATCTCACGTTAAATGCTTGGACGCTATAAGAAAAGTACGCGTACTTTGGTTTCGATTCCTGGTTTATTTTGTTTTCTTTCTCGCTGCAGAAGCGTGCTAAACGAGATAGTAGTTTCTTCATTTTCAGTGGTTACTGGTTAGGCCGGCGTTTACTGTTACCTACTTTTGGCGCAACGTTGGGTACGTTCATTAGTGCGTTAACTATAATTTTGATCTCGTAATCCTCTTGTTCTGTTAGATGCTTGTGACATCCTTCAAAATATACGTGATCAACATATTATGGAGAGAGTTCTTTTGTGTTCTTTTCCTTGCTTCTTTCTCTCTATACGCTCATGCAGAGAGAGATATTGATGCATCAGTTCAAAGGAACAAGTTTCATTACTTTCTTTCTCACGTGTTTTTAGCAGGTAGGTTCATGAAAATCTTGTGTATGTATGCGCGTGTGTGAGAGAGAGATTTCAGACTTGAGACTTGATGCTATCTTGGTTTTAGCGGTTGTCTTCTGAAAATTCAGAGAAACTTCTCTTGATTCTTTCTAGTACTGAAGGGGCATATTTCTAGTATTTTTTGGACATGTGCGTCGGAATATATTTCTAGTATTTTTTGGACATGTGCGTCGGAATATGTATGGTATATGTATATATAATGTATATAGACAGAGAGAAATGTTGCATCTTTTCAAATCAAAAAGTTCGTGACGCAAACATGACCTTGGTTGTTGATTCTAATTGTATTGCCAGTCTCAACTCGATCGATCGACTTTTGCGTTTCTTGCTTTTCTTTCCGTATTTGTTTAAAATGCAGGTTGATGAAAATGAATTTTGTGTGTATGAGAGAGAGAGAAGAAGAACTTTTTAAAGAAATTTGGGTTCCAGTTATCATGCTACAGTTTAACACGACTGATCTTCACCACTCGTTCTCTTTCTTTCTTTCACGTTCGTTCAGAAATCTTTGGACATCTGAGACGGAAAAACTACACATAGATATGCACTCAGCGGATTTGCACACCAGGCAAGGCTCTCAACTCATTTGGAAGCTGGCGAGAGTTTGACTTCCTGCTTTTCCTCTCTCGGCCCTAGTTTCTCCTTCTTTACCCAATTTTTTCTCCTCTCAATCATCGGTACCGGCTTTTCCTCTCTTTCTAACAATTGTTCTCCATTTTTACTTTTCCAACAATCTCTTTAATATCCTCTTTAGCTTTTCTTTCAAAACTTAAATGAATGACAGTATCTCTCTCAATCTATTTCAGACTCTTTTCTCTTTTATGATCTAAACATAAATCTCACAAAAAAATTGATAGAAAATAGAATTATTGAGAACAATTGTAGAATTTCATGCATAAAAAACTATTATACAATAATTATAACCAATATATAATAATTATAAACATGTCTCAATCAATAACAATAGTAGATCCAAAGTATCTTCAAAGTAAGGCATAAACAAACCGTACGAAAAACGCAAGCAAACAATAATCATAAAATAAAACTTATATGTGTACGTCCTTGCAAACTTGCCTTGAAGAAATGAGTGTTATCTTACACATGATGTACAGATACATTTACTTCTCTCTCAAGATAAAATGTACACACAAACTAAGGTAACATACCTTACTTTGAGTCGACCTTGATTTGGTCAAAGAGGAAGGATGGCAGGGAGCGATCACTGCGAGCAGAGGGAGACGCATAGAAGGGAAGAGATGGAGGAGAGAGTGCTTAATAGCATAAGTGTACATTAGGGAGCTCTAATCCCTTATTTATAGGTTGCGTGATGGATCACGGATCTATCCAATTGATCAACTCCTTATCTCATAAATGTTTTCGTATAAACACTTTTAACCATTAGATCAAAAGTTTTTTTTTATGTAAAAAGATTGACAAAAAACCAAAAATAATTCTCAAACCCAATTCCAAGTTCGGCCCAATCCCCCCAACATGCGTGTGTGTGGTCTAACATATCCTCTCCAAGCTCTTTAAACTAAAGTTCAGTTAAGAAATATATAAAATGATATATAGGTTTGTCTCATTCTTTAATATGGGACTAAACTTTGTCTTCTCTTGGTCTTCACATGCACAAGTCCCTCACACTTGACTTTTTAACACTTTAGGACTTTCATATATATATATATATATATATATATATATATATATATCAATAATACATCATCAACAACAACAACAACTAATATATCAATAATACATCAATTGAATTAAATCTAACCTTAATTAATATTAAATCCAACAATCCCCACAAAGTTTTAAAGTATAAAGTGCCCTACCCAAACAACCATTGTATTATACTTTCAATAATAACACATTCCGGTTTAAACCGTTACCTAAGATCAAAAGGTGTTTATTGTTAACACATAATAAAAGGATATGACATGATCTTTAAGGGTGATACATTAATGGTCATGCATCCATAGCATGTATCATGATTGACTTTATGAAACAACTCAATTCTCCTTTTGTGGCTCCACAATAACAATTACTTAATTGGGCATCTGGAAGAATGTACTGGTAGCATCTTGTCCGAAGACGCGATGTCATTTACATAATAATTTTTTACTAAACTTGCAATCGTGACACTTTAGGTTTACAGAAGATATACACATAAATATTGATAGTATCTTATAATACAAAGTATCAACCTATTCACCCAACAAATTGTTATTATCATATTGAACCTACTTCATGGTATCTCCACTCAATTAGACTGGGTCACCACTACTTGTTAATAAATTATGGGTTTCAGTATTATCCCTAACATAAATTTCTCAACTAAGGCTACTGGTAAACATTAGACAAAAGATTGGTTGTGTTATCTTTGTATCTAATAAAATCTACAGTTATGACCCTATCAGACACAAGAGTTCTTACAGACTTTAGTCTGACTTAGATGTGTCTGCATTGCTTTTTATTGTACTTTGAACTACACATCTTAGCAATGATAGTTATATTATTACACCAGAAGACCAGTCGATCGAATTATTGACAATATGTAAGAATTCCTCCAGTTGGTGGCAAATCTAGATCCTTATGTATTTCTTTTTATGGGCTGCATGCATTCGTATACTTGATCTTAGTCTTGTTTATAATCTCACGGTAAATACTTGGATGCTATAGGACTAAGATCAAGTATACGAACGCATAACTCGTCTATGCCATATACATTAAATGCTTGGACGTTAAATGATTGTATTAGCATTTATGCGAGATATATTAGATATAATGACCAATAATCTTTACACATAGCTCGTCGTAACCTATAAATATAATATTCATTGTTTTAGATTCTTTTTATTTTCTCTTTCATTAAGAGATGAGTATTGCAGTATACTACAATCATCAATAAACATGATAAAATATCTTTTATTATCCTTAATAGTCATTCCATTGAATTTACAAATATCAATGCCCACCAAATTCAAAAATTTATATTTCTTGTCAACCGTATGAAAAGGTTTTTTAGGTTATTTTCCTTGCACACATATATCATATTTATGTTTTCTATCTATAACAATCTTAGAGATAAGATTTAAATTTATAATTCTTTTCATTGAGTCAAAGTTAACATAATCCAATAACCTAGCATGTCATACATGAGATGATTTAATATTATACACAAAAGAAGAAGCATAAGTAAATGTTTTATTAACATTAAAATTAATAAAAGAATCAATAATTGGTTTTACATGAATTTTAAACAAATCCTCTATATCAGACAAATAACTCTTCTCAAAGAAACACCCTTTACTAAGCCATATAATTATGACATTATTACATTTGTAATCTAACCTTAATCCCTCCATAACTAAAAGAGGACCACTAAGGATATTCTTGAGAATTGTTCGAATGTGCCTAACTTCTTGATTAAGGCATGTTTATAATTGTTGCATATTAGTTTTTTATACATATAATTCTATAACAATTTCCAACAATCTTAGAAAAATCAGTATTATTTATAGTAAACATGTCTTCGTTTGCTACTTTTTGACCTAAGGTTCACTTGACCTTAAGGATGGCGGGGAGTAGTCACCGCAGGTAGAGGGAGACGCAAAAAAGGAAAGAGACGGAGGAGAGAGTGTACTTAATCACATAAGTACAAATTAAGAAATCATAATCTCTTATTTATAGGTTGTGTGATCAATCATGAATCCAATCCAATTGACACACTCTCCGTCATGTAATCGTTCCAATGTAAACACTTTTGATCATTAGATCAAAAGCCCAAAAAGATTGATCAAAGACAATTCATAAGCCCAAACTTTGCACAACCCAACCTGCTTGTATAGTCTAACATGTCCTCTCCAAGCTATTTAAACTAAAGTTCATAAGCTACCAAATATATAAAAGGACATGTGGGTTTGTCTTATTCTTCAATATGGGACTAAATTTTGTCTTCTCTTCATATTCACATGCACAAGTCCCTCACATGTGACTTTCATATTAATGATAGATTGAATATTTAAGAATACTAAATATAAATTAAATATTATTAATGCACATGAGTTTAATTAATCAACCTTAATTAACATTAAATCCAACAAGAACTCCAAATTGTCATTTATGACAAACATTTTTGACATAGAAAGAAATCGGCGACAGATGACGAGACACACCTAAGGCTTATTTTATTTAAGAGACAAAAGCGCTCATAACACATCGCTATTTGAGGAGCAACGCGTCATGAGTGTTTTTTTTTGTTATGATTAATTATCAAGCATGCTTAAGGTGCATTATATTAAAATAATAGACATGCACGATATGCAACATTGCTTGAATGTTGATGTACCTTGAGTGCAAAAGGGTGTCCATAACAAAGTAAAAAGAGGTGTATGTAGACATGTCTAGTTCAAGGTAAATTGGAACCGGCGGTTTCAGATTACCTGAATCAACTGAACTTGTTGGTGGCCCGTTTTGGTTTTGGTTTTGATTTTGAAATCACTCCAAAGTTGAAAATGACATTCTATATCGTTGGACCAAGACGGTTCTTATGATATCAAAATGCACAGATATATATATACCTAATATATAAGTGTTTCAAATCACAAAATACACACAAAGTACATCTTACTATTAAGCCATGAGGATTCTTCTTAATATAAATATTAAAATAGTATATATATATATATATATATATTTAATAAATGATTAATTGAAATCATCAATTCCATATTAATTTCTAAAATTCATGAACCGTAACCAAACCGAGAGGTCTCCAGTTCTCTCAATAAGGTTCTCAACCCAAAACTGCCAGTTTTAGGTCCTAGTGGTTTTGATGTAGGTTCGGTTCCATTATAAACCCCCGACCTGGTTGTGAACCGGTCATGTCTAGATGTATGAACAGTAACACCTCAAAATAAAAGAACGTATAACTTATATATATATATATATATATATATATATATATATATATATATATAGAGAGAGAGAGAGAGAGAGAGAGAGAGAGAGAGAGAGAGTCGGCATCCAAGCCAGGTGAAGTACACGGAATTCGTGCATATGGATTTGCGCCTGTGGCTTTCAAGCATGCGACGCGGAAGGCTCCCCCTCCCCGCCCCCCCAATTAGATCCCAAGGTTTCGTGTTTGTTGTCTTGTAATAGCTGAAAAGGAGGATTAAGATCCATCAGGCTTATTTCTTTGAGGAAGAAGAGAAAGATGGATGCCAACCATTAGCTATACAGATAAACTGTATGAACGGAATGATGATGGCTATCTTCTATACATGCCTTCACTTTGATTCTCTTCTGTCATTAAGTTGTGTGCGTTTGCAGATCGAAAACCAGACAAGCAGTCACCCTGATCGAAACTCTTATAAGAGAAGTCGAATGATCCAAATCTCTCTCTCTCTCATACACGCGCGCGCGCGTACGCAAACGCATGTGCAGGCACACACACATACTGGGCGTTAACATCATAGCATGATTTTCAAAGACCAGTTGAGGCAACTACGTTTCATTTATGCCTTCTGCGAGATTCCGGACTTGCCAATGAATAAGATGGGACTTGAGACGACCAATTATAATGGACGAGATGGACGCACATTATTGGTTTCATCTATAAAGATTAATGGATGATGATGTATGCCTGTTGTTTGTTTTGGATTAATGTATGAAGATTAGTGGATGATGATGTATGAGTGTTAGGTGGGGATTAATGCAATTGCCTTCTTTTCAGTAACAGTCCCACTTTCATCTTTCTCCATTAAAAATTATGAAGGGAAAACTTCGTGTTAGTACCTCATACTTTAACCAGTTTCACGCAATATTGGGTCCAACCCCTGTGGCCCTGACCAATCCAACCCGAAACAAATGGGACTACGGGTTGAGGCATGAGGAAACACCCGAATATCTTTGATTGGGAATGGGACAGGTCCAAGATAAGAAGTATATGGCCCAAACTATATAAATGTCTGTAAATAATATACAAATACATAAATGTAAAATATATAAGAAGCTTACTGTATGCTAGTTATATTAATCTCAACCATTCAATTTTAAAGATGTATGATTGATACCTTGAAAGATGAAGGGTTGGTATTTGAATTTTAAAAAGAAAAAATACAATCATATTTTTGAGTATAATTAATTCAAAAGTAGCTTTTTGTTTCTTAATTTCAAATCTCAACCATCAATCTCTCAAAGTGGATAGTTGAAATTTATTTGGATATAAAAAATATCTAATATTAAAGCATGCATACATACATGCATATATATAAATATAAATATAAATATAAATATATATATATATATATATATATATATATATATGTGTGTGTGTGTGTGTGTGTGTGTGTGTGTGTGTGTGTGTGTGTGTGAAAATTTCTAAATTTCCGTCATCTAACCCCTTTTTTATATTATATTTGTAACATCAATTCAAAATATTTTCAATTTTAAAAAGTTTATTGAGATTGGAGTTGGGGTACAAGGTGTCGGGCAATTAAAATCCTCTTCCTTAAGGGTTTTTTTTATTGTGAAGCCGAGGAATACGGAACCGGAACTGTTGTCATCAAACATGGGCTTCGATTCAATATGCAGTAAGAAATAGAGCTACATAGGCCTGCTTTTTATTCCCATTTTACATGCAAATCTTTTGGGCCCTCCAAGGAAGCAATCCCTAGAGGCAAATCTTTTACATGCAATCTCTTTCGGCCGAAAGTTACTCTCCTCCTTCCTGCTCGTGGAAACCATATGCATTTAAAGTCTATAGGCCATGGTGATATTCATGGGCTATAACACATATAGTTTGTCCCGTCCGACGCTGGGGACTATTCTCCCCACCACAAAAGGGTTTCTACATCCGCCACTGCATTTAATCATATATATATTTGATCCAAACAACTCGAGAGACAAAAAAAAAAATTAAGGTCCCACTAGGTCAGTATAGTTGGATCTAACTTACAGCTATCAATTGAAGCTCCCACCTAGCAATCACGGCCAAGAAGCCAATCAATCTTGACTGCGGATGTCTCAAAAGGAAGAATGTCATAAGTTCAATACCCAGTCGCGGATCTACATTAATCGAGGTGGGTTGCCTGCCAAACTTAACACAATGAGTCGAAGAACGCCATGCGTTGATGGGTGCTGAGGACCCATGTTGAACATGGAGACTTTTCTTGTGTCTAGAACATGCATAAGTTGTTCTTCGACCCGAATTCATTATTCACGACCGACTTTTCTCAACAAGCAGGATCGTTGTAGTGCTTGACTTTTGGTATTAGAACTGTAAATTTAAAATCACAGTTACATGTTTGATTCTAAGTGTTACTGATGCTTGGGTTTTTGTGCGAGACATGATAGCAATAGAAGAACAAAGAAAGCCCTTCAACAGTTCTTGTAGCCCTCTCTCCTTTGGTGCCAAAGTTTTTGGTTCAAATGGGCAGTGTGGAACTAAATTTTTATGCCAACAAGTTTTGCAACAAACTTGAAACTATGAGCATAGAGAATCATGTTCTAATTTCCTTAAAACTTTATATCAAACAAACCCTAAATGAACCAAGAATTAAGGACGGCCACAATTATTTTCCACTCTAAACGAGGAAAGAAACAACATGATATCAACAGTGCAAACAGTAACCAAGCAATAATCGGGATAATTGCGGGCTATCAAGCTGATCAAGGAGCTAATAAGTTAAGGATGCATATTTTGTCAGAGTTTCAAATTGTAATATCTTACCAAAACAAGAAAAAGAAACAATAAGGATTAATTAGGGGTTGCAAATGTGTCCAAGAAAAGAGACAATAATGATGTGCTGATTCATTTAACATCCACAGGAGCCCTCATGATATATATATATATATATATATATATTTCTCTTATTGACATTTTCTTCTAGAGGTTATGTTATCTCTCTCTCTCTCTCTGTCACACACACACACACACACAATAAAACAACAATAACCAAAGATGCCATTTTTATTGCATTATACATCTTAGGCTTATGTCTTAGCAATGTTGGTTCGAGTGGCACTGTATGTAGACAGGGTTTTGTTATACCCTTGCGTAGTCATGCCTATTTCCATTCTCTAGTGTTCTTCTTACTATTGTATTCTCTACCTTTCATTGAATGCAAGATGCATAAATGGATGCCTTTTTCAGATAAAATACAAGCTAAAAAATATGTTTTTTGCTGAGAGTAAGATCTTAATTGATCATCCCTTCTCTAATGCTTAAATAGCATATGCTTATTATGTGGTTCTGCTAATGGCGCATACATCCATTCTCTGGTACTCTCGTTACTACTGTATGCCTTACTTTCTCGAGATGTGTAAAAGGTTACATGAAATGGGAACTGAAAGGAGACCTTTGTTAGTAAGAGAGACTGAAAATGATAATCCATTCTTCTCCTTAATCTTTCCATCTGGTGCCTCCTCCCTTGCTGTATGTGGCGACCCCCTTTTTTTTAGCATGTATTTGACTTGATTTGGAATAATTGCTATATCCAATCTCATTAATTCGCTTCTATCATCTCACAGTTTTCTTTTGTTTTGGCAAAACCTTCCTTTGTACAGAAAGTTGTTCTTGCCCGTTGGAAGCTTTAACATCAATGCACACTCCTCCTTTCTTTCTAGTTCAAACATCCTCTTTCAAATGCTGGCAAGGGTGTGTAAGAATATAGTTGGCCTGGCCTAGCCTGGGCCAAGAAGGCCAGGTGGCCAGGGCCAGTCAGGCCAGCTGAGCCAAGGCCCCAATGGCTATAAAATATAACAGTTGGGACTGGTCAGCACTCAATGGCTAATCCCATAGCCGTTGAATGCTGGCCTCCAACAGCTCTCTTTGAGAGCTATTTTGCCCATAAAAATGCTGTGAACTCTTTGTGTAATATCAATCCTTTAAGGCTCCTTGTGATTCAATACAAGAGCTTATTATTCAAGTGTGCTGTGGTGTGTCTTGTCCGAGGTTTGTGAAGTGTTGAATGCACTTCAGTGTGAATCTTTCTAAGGTGTATCTTCTTATATGGTATCATAGCCTAATCAAGGGTGTTATATCTATTACATTTGCTTTGTGATAATGAAAGATAAAGGATTTAGTTTCCGTCTAATAAACTCTAACTACAAAACAGGGGTGAAAGCTATGGAAAATTACTTGTATTTTAAAAAACTATGGGGTTACGTTAGCGAAACAAAAATCAAACCTTCTATTGATTCGAGTATAGAACAAAAAGAGGATTATGAAGGAGGACATAAAACTATTCTATGGATTCTCATGAACAATGTGACTGAACATGTGCGGGATTCATTATCTGATTTTACAAATGCCAAGAAAGCATGGAAATATTTAAAAAAATCGTATGTTCAGAGTGATGTATTGAATGACTCTTAGAGATAAACTCACGAAGTTTCGCCAAGGTGACAAGAACATAAATGAATATTACACGGAATTTTCAAACACATGGAATCAACTCCGTGCATATGAAAAAGGTACACACACTGCATTGACTGAAGACAGTGTGAACAAAATGAAAATTTTGTATATAAATTTCTCAGAAGTCTAAGGGAGGAACTCAAAGGAGTTAGATCCAGTCTTATCCATCGGAAGCCATTCCCCTCAAGAGAAGAAGTGCTAATCGATCTGCTTATGGCAAAAACCAAGTTTAGGGAATCTAAACAACAAAAAGATGATATGCTTGCTCCTTCCAGACCAAGGACTAACAATAAACCCTACCGACCCCCATAGTTCAAGCAAGAAGGAACCAACCAAGAGGTAATATGCTTTTATTGTAAAAAAACAGGGCATGTACAAAAGAATTGTTTAAAGCTGAAAAGGAGACTTGTCACCATCGGTGGAAAAGTAGATCAAAATCCACAACTTGTAGAACTTCATGAAAAAATAAAACAACTTGAAGAACAACTGAAGGAAAAGACATCCATTAGTGCAGTTTGCTCCACTTCTGAAGTAACAATATGTCCTGGCTATTTGATTATGGTGCATCCATTATGACATGCGAAGAAAATCTTTTACAAGCTTTCTCAAATTATAGATAGGTAGGTAGACAGTAGATACTGATGTATGATGAATATGGAGCTATTGGCGTGTGAATTTGATTGTAATCACACAAGGCCATGCCCGACGAACTTAAATTCTGGGTAAGGGCAGTAATTACATATTATAGTTGCGATGAACCTCACCCAAACCACCTATGCTGACTTTGATATTTACATTCACATGCCATCAACCTGTTCACATAATTTTTGTATTGAAGTATTGTTGTACATGTTTATTGCAAGTTTCAGTTTATAGTTCTGGATCTTTTAGATTTAGCCACAAAATTCTTTCTTCTTGAGCTGGTTGCTTTATTGCATGGCATTACAATGGGAGGTGGTGCTGGAGTTTCTATTCCAGGGATTTTTTGAGTATTAACTGACAAAACAGTATGTTAAAATTTCATGGATCTCCCATTTTGGTTTATCGTAAAAAAAGAAAGCAGATTAATACCTCTTAATGGTTGTTAATTGGCTTATGATCTATTCGCTGTGGGTACATGTTGTCCTGAATTATTTTAATTAAGAAACCCCTGTATTAATGGAGTATTTCTTAACCAAGTATCAAAACCTTTGTTGCTTATAAAAGATGACTAACATTACTAGTGGGGAATAAATGGACAACCTAAAGATGATCACATTCTTTTTGCAAATTATTTCTTTCTCTCCAAGTAGTAGATATTTCTGTTCACCTATTACGCTACTAGCAGACCCACCTAGTGTGTTCATAAAGCAGATCCATGGTTTTGCTTTCAATCTAAAATTTAGCTTTATGGATATCAAATATATATAGTGTATTTTTGTTTGCCTATTCTCAATTTGTTGTGGAGAGATGTTTTCATGAGATCTCAAACACTTTTAGCTAGAATAATATCCTCTAATACATGTCATCTCATGTTTCTTCTTTCCTGGTTGTCTATTACTTTGTCACAGGTTTTTACCACCCCAGAAACCCAAATTGGATTCCACCCTGATGCTGGTGCTTCATTTTACCTTTCACATCTGCGTGGCCATTTGGGTACATCATCCAATGCTCGTTCATATCTATCATTCCTAATCACTGACGAAGGATTCTGATAAGTTAAGGGTTAGCAATTCTTTTTGAAATCGAATTGTTTTGGTCTTATACATACATGAGAAAGGTATAATAAAAAGAGAAACTGTTTATGATATGACTTAGTTGTGTTCTTAGTTGACCAATCCCTTCTGGGTATTTTGTCCAGTCATATATACCTACTGGGTACTGTTACGTAAACATGTCAGAATAATGTATGTACCCATTTTACTGTGAAAATTTGTCTTTTCAATAATTTTCTTTGTATCTTTTGAATCGTGGATCAACTTCAGGAAAATCGATAAGGTTTTGTACTCTACAGAGGCTTAACTTGATTGAAGATCGACTGAGTGAGTTAGTAACTGATGATCCCTCAGTTGTAGAGACCTCTCTTGAGCATCACAGTGACATCATCTATCCCAAAAAGGAAAGTGTTATTCACAGGTGTTAGCACTTTTGCCCTATTACAATTGCTTGTTTATTGTTTTTTATAATTTTAAAATGCTTAGTCTGCTTTTTAAAATAGTTTCACTGTCATTCATTTGGAATTCTCTGCAGTTTTAGATGTCACCTTCTTTTCTAACAGCCACATTTGGACGATTTAATAACTTAAGATGTTATATGTAGCTTCAATTTTTATATTTTTAGGCGCACATATTAATTGTTTTTGAATGGTAAATTGCTGAAACGTATGTCAAAGAATGGACTAGATTAAGGGAGCAACTTACTTGGTGATTGTTGGCTATTTTCTGTTTGTGTATGCAGGGCTGATATAGTTGACAAAATATTTAGCAAAGATACGGTTGAAGACATTATAGAGGCTTTGGTATGGTTTAACCCTGTTGTAGATTGATTGAGTTCGGTATATTTAGCTCTCTTAAAGTGAAAAATTCTCATACTTACATTGTTCTGCATTTAATTTCTGAAAGCTGAAGTTATTGGAATGTGTCGCTTGGCTGATAGTAGAATCCAGCTCGATAATGTTTGTTATACTCCATGATTCATCTAACACAAAATTCCCTCGGGAAAGAGAGGTGGCTGTATCCTCTGATGCATGGTGTATTTCAACTCTCGATAAATTGAAGGAGGCGTCACCCTTGACTTTGAAGGTTTCTTTAAGATCCGTAAGTCTCTTTTGGTTCCATGTCTTGCTCAGACTTCTTGGTAACTAGGCTGCAATCTGAAATTTTTTCCAAGTTGCACTGGACTTGTTTCAACCCCATCTAGTATGGGAAAAGGCTTAGTTGTTGTTGCACTGGACTTGTTTCGACCCCATCTAGTATGGGAAAAGGCTTAGTTGTTGTTGCACTGGACTTGTTTCGACCCCATCTAGTATGGGAAAAGGCTTAGTTGTTGTTGCACTGAACTAGTTTACTCTGCAAACTTGGCAGCATCAACGGCTTGAAATGTTAGAGACTTGACCTGTTGGTTAGAAGTCATTGGCACTTAACCTGTTGGTTAAATTGGTCTTTTTTTGTTGCTTTCTTGCTAGTAATACCTTTCAACTTGTTGAATTTGGTTCTTATATTTAGCCATTTTCTTCCCACTCTCTTTTCTGTGCCCTGGACCTTCACCTGTTTCTTTGACAGATACGTGAAGGTAGATACCAATCTCTTGATCAATGCTTAAAACGTGAATATTGGATGTCCCTTAACGGGGTTTCTGGTGACTTCTGTGAGGTTTGTCAGACATTCTTATACGTGATTGCTCTGTGATGTTTAAGGAATTTTAAGCATTATTATCTTCTGAAATAGGGTGTCCGAGCTCAATTAGTTGATAAAGATGGTTCACCAAAGGTACCAAGTCAAATGACATTATATGCTATTCCTTGAGTTCATTTGCTAAGTCACACCGACACTTCTAAGAGATGGAGTGTCAACCTCGACACGGGTGCGACACCGACACTGTATCGGTGCATCATGGCAAAAAAAAATACAAATTTTTGTTTTGGTAACTCACGGTTTTGCCATCTATGGTATATTTATCCTAAAAAAACCCGATCAAAGAGAGAGTAATCCATGAAGACGATGAAACCGAAGCCTCTTAGTCGACTCATGACCTTATCTCCCATGATACCACCTGAGTTACCTCACCATAGTTTCCAAAATGCTCATTCAGCTTGTCTTTCATCGTCTTCCACGAAACTCCGTCGATGAACGTAGAAAAATATCTCAATGCAGACTTCTTTACTTTCTTTTGTGTGGATATTCCATGCTTCAAAATCTGGTATCGATTTTGAAGTTCGGGTCTTTTTGGGTCCGGAGAGTAAAGATTGATTTGTGTATTATGATGAAATTAGTAGTTGTTTACAGTTTATGTGTTTTGCTTTAATATAAAGTTGTGTACTTGCTATTGTCATATACTTATGTTAATTGATGTCTCACTTGTTGTAGTTTGAATATTATATATAATATATAATATTATATACCTTAGCACCCGTGTGACATAGTTCATTTGCTTCTCCCTTTTGTTGTGACAAAGGAACTTCGTTTCTTGCAAACTGATCATGCAGTGGGATCCTCCTTCCTTGGATAAAGTATCAGAAGATATGGTGGATAAGTATTTTTCACAACCTGACAACTGTGAACCAGAACTAGAACTTCCTACGGAGCAGCGTGAATCCTTCATTTAATCGTGATTTCTGTTGGTTGTGGTTCATGGATATGCTTTAAGGGGGCTTCAAGGTCCCAAACCGAGTATTGACCTGTTGGAGAAACGATCTCAAACGATCTCAATGATTTCTGTTCGATCGGTGAAAAGCTGGTCCACCCATATTTTTAGGCCTTTTTTTTTGTCTGAAACCACACAGGAAGGTGGATGATCATTTGTACCATGACCAGAGAAGCTCTTAATTGCTGGCTGGTTCAGGATCCATTTGTAACTATGAAACTGCATGATGATGTTAAGATAATCACGCATGTACAATGGTAGATATATAGGTTGATATCAGCCTTACAGCGATGACCTCTTTATGGGCGTACGACAATGGATGGCAACTTCCATTTTGCAATTTAGCGAGGGATGCTCCTATTCAGTTCATCATTTTCTTCTTTTCTATCCCCCTCTTCCCTTTTCTTTTCTTCTGCGTGTGGATCATGAGCAGCTTCACGATTCATTGTCAAAGGAAAACAACTCTTGCAAGATCCAACTGACGTGAAGTTTACAGCAGTTCTATTCGCCAGCATATCCCTATCAGATGCACACCCTGGGTATGGATCTTGGAACCTTCTACTTTAAGGTTTTTGAGCTGCATCCGTAGCCAGGAGAGCTTTAGCTCCCTGCTTACTCACCTGGTATTACTGGCTGCGGGCATCTATAGAGCGTCATGGTTGCAAAGTCGCTCTTGTAGTCCCAGTTTGGCTTCTTGATAAAATCCTTCGATCTAATAGACAACAAGCATATGGTCCTAATATTATCAAATCAGGGGCTCGGCATGCCGGTCGCCAGCCCCACAGAGAAACACAGTTAGGGGAGGCTTGCAACCAAAACCCTCGTTCTGATGGTATACATCAAATGCTATCAGAAATGGACAAGAACTTGAAAGGTTCTTGATATGTTACCAAATAACTTCTGCTGCTTAATATAGAGAATAAACACAAACAGCTTGTACTTGATACTGGTCATGAGAATTTGAGAATAGCATTTGGTATCATGAGTACATCACATCTTCAACTGTCTCGATCAAAATAGGATTGAAACTCAGAGTTTGTGATGACATTTCTTGTGCTACAAAGTTCATCCGAAATCTATTATAGGGTAATTTGTGCGAGAGATCAGAATGGCTTTCAACCAGTTGAGAGGTGGTCTTTGTTCTTGTGGCGACTTTTGGTTCTCAACATCTTCACTACAAATAAATGTCCATAAGCAAAAACCTTTCAGGATTCCAGGATCAGCCCAGCCACTGTTCTGCAGAACGATCACCACCACCTCCAACTGCATGTCGGATGCTGATCTTTTCATTGGCATATTTTTCCTGAAGCATCTCAAAAGCAGTCACATCTAACTTCCCGGTGACTGATTTGCCTTGCTTTCTACGAGTCATCTGTTCACGAATGGATGCCCAAAGCTTCTCGATTCCCTTCCTTTGCTCTGCTGTAAATCGATCGATGTTGTCAAAAGCATGTTTCACCAATATATCAATGACAGTTTGTGCCCTGAAACGGATAAAGAAAGCAATATAACTATGGAAGCAACGTCCATGGCGTCTTGTAGCCACAGCCAGAACAGATCTTTGAACTGACAGTTTAAACAATAAATTGTAGTCAGAAACAAAATTGGAAGGCAAATTTCAACAAACCCGACCATGGCGTCTTGTAGCGTTTGGCAGCAACGTCCAAGCATCCAATTAAAGCTTCCCTCCGTGCCGTTAGAAATCTTTTATGTTCTTCATGTTCAGCTTTCTTTGCTTTAACTATTTGATCTTTCTTCTCTTTTATTTTCTCACTGCTCCTTGAGCTGCAAGGAAGCAACGCATCTAATCCAAACGGATCCTCTTGCATAAGCTGCTTTTCGTTTGTTGATAGCAAACTTTCCACATCTTTATTCTCTAAAGCTTTTCGCCTATCGTCACTATTGGCTAAAGTTGCTTCTTCTTCAATATCATCCTCCTCGCTTGCAAAGGGAAGACTTGATATGGCATCCTTTATGCGCCCAGAAGCCTTTGAAAACTTGAGTAACGAAACAAGAATATTACTAACGGATAATAATTATTTGTCAGCCTCGTTACACACACACACACATGCGACACACACATAAGCAGTGCAGACACATGAACATGCAAGCGTTTTTTGAAGACAGCTGATGTGAAACAAATGATTGCTACAAGGTTCAGGCACCAAAAAGTTAGAAGGAAAATAATCTACTACCACAAAACTGTCATCTGTATACAGATCGTTTGCAACAACTGCTCTGAGGGTCCACACAGCCAGCTGATTCTTCTGTTGCACACTGAAGTGCTGCAAAAATAAGGCAACATATAATGAATAACACAAGAAGCTCATCCACACATTAACACTCAAAATAATTTGTTGCAATCAAATTGACACAAGATGTTCTTTAATGATAATGTAGAAAGAGACGAGAAAAAAACTCTTCAAAGTGGAGTTACAAACTTTTAATACATACATCAGCAACATCTTGAGCAGAAGAGAAGATGGAGCTATAATCTGCCCGGAGTGAAGAATCAGCACATGCTGTAGGCACAGACATTGCAGCCTCCAATATACTGAAAAAATGATCTGCAGTCCCTGGCTTCACGCTGCCAGCCGTAACCAGTTGCAATGCCAGTTTCGATGCTTTACCAAACTTTGCAGGATTTTTTATATGTGAAGCTATCTTCCGCATTGCTTCAATAACTTGAGTTTCAGAAGCATCCGTAGTTGTTTTAAATCTTAAACGTTTTTGAGGAACTGCCAATGAATAGCAGAAAACCTAATTAGATCTTTCTCCACCAAAATGAAAGTAAACTTAGAAAATAAAAGGCAGGGACGTATAATAAAAGATGTAACAAGTGGTCACCAACAAAAGGGAAAAGCACAATTGGCAAATCATATAACCTATGAACTCTGACCTATGAGTAGCCAAAATCAGTCCAGTGATGTCCAAGCACGTTTTAGGATTTCAGCAAGTATGAAACAGGGGATTGATGACTTATTCTTGTGACCATACTTTGTACTGTTAAAACTAGACAATATGGTGTATTCTTGGATTTGTCCACTTCTGTCACATGGTTATAATTGTAAGAGTAATGTCTGTAGAAGATATTATGTGATTTCAGATCAGTAGGTCTCCAGTGTCCAACGGATGCCCAGCCAAGATCAGGGAAAACTATCCCTTTCACACTGCTCATATTTGCATATCCTTCTGTTTATCTAATTTAGTTTTAGACAACAGGTACAGGATTTCCAAGAAGAAACCATGTTGATGACATGCAGTCTAATTAAGGTTTCTGTATCATGTGATAAGGAGATGGACAGATGACCCAAGAGAAGAAAAGAAGCGATGCAAGTGCTGAAAATTTTCCTATTGTTGACGAATCATCAACAACTCATCCTTTAGGATAGGTATTTTACCAAGGCAAGGGTAGTGAGAGGCAAAAAATAATCATTTGCCTCATTCTAAGCCAAAGGCTTTCATCCTTCATCTCAGACTCATGCACCTTAGGTGTCCACTCACACAAAAGACAATGGCCTGTAATAAAACATAATTCTACCCTCTTAAATCTTAATCCTTCTTCAAATATGGTTTGGCCCTTTGGCTAGCTTCAGAAAATAAACAATTTAAACACTCAACTTTTCAGTTTCTGAGTCTAGATTGCAACGTTGTTGACTTCCAGGTCATGATTTACGGTCCCATAAAAGACAGGGGAGTCCTTGCTAAGCCTCTCAAAGAGAAGAGGGAAGTGAGAAATAGCCTGATGTTAAGCACGCAGAACCACTTTGGGTAATGCACTGGCTAAAAATCCCGACATCGACATGCTCTATTATATATTTTATTGGTAGGAAAGCTCTCCACAGGATCATGGGGTAAATTCGCTAGAAAGCTTTTCGACCCTTGCTTTCTCTTCTTCCATCTTCCATTTCTCTCTCCTTTTCTTCCTCAGTTACTCATCTCCATTTCTCCCCAAGGTACACCAACATCTTTCATGTTCCTGCTGCTCATTTTCACAATTTCTCAAGAAGGTTCTAGACTTTCTCTTCTAGAGTTCCAGTTTTGCCAATCTTTTTCTAAATGAATTAATCCCAGTACACTTGCTACCAGAAAAGCAGAGGCGGATGCATTAATAATCCTAGTATGATGGAGGCCCTCAAGGGAATCAAACCTATGTTGGTTAAAGATGTCTGGACAAATAAATATAGACACACTAAATATAGTTAGGACATGCCATGGTTCATGGATACCCGACAAGAAACTAGAGCTTGATCTATGGTGCAAGAATGAGCAGAACTTTTTCCTCCTTTTCCTTCCATCGTTTCCCTATGATGCAATCATCAGGCTATTGCCACATTTATAAACTCTTGAGCTCTCCTTCACCTTCCCAAAAGTTTATACAGAACAATAGTGGTTGCTCTTAATTGTGGTTTAAGTATCTCAATCTAAAAGATATCTAATCTCAAGGCCAAGTATGCACTGGGGAAACTTAATTATGTTCCGTTTTCTAATATATTAAAGTATGTTATCAATCAACTTGCTATACTTAGAGTTCAAACATTGTACGATGATGTAAGGTCACATATTATTACAGGTCTATCCTCCGGTAATATGTTGACAATCAACTAAATAGGCAACGTTGATCATCATATTAAAGGCCGAATTTCCCAACCTTGTAAGTTAGGTAGGTCCATAGTACTAAAATACACGTCGAACTTCCCAACCTTTTAATTTTTCACAAACTTAGCTTAGGTCCATAGTACCACAATGCAAAGTTTAAATATCTAAGAAAGGAAGTAAATGCACTAGTATGTTTCGTTGTCAACATGCTTCATTTTTAAGACAGTAAATGAGGAGTGAAATTAAGGCGGGAAACACAGTACCAATCGGTACACGTGACTCCACTATGACAACCGCCAAGTGTAGAAAGGAGCTGGCATGAAACTTCAATAAGAGATATCAAAAGAAAAATCACCACTTATCTCACTTTGTTGATAAGAAATTAACGAATACATGCCAGAAGGTCACAGTTTATCCCTTCGCATGCCGTTAAGCAATCACAAACCTATTTCAGCACTTCCTCAAATGAGCATCGAGTTATCTACGATCATTACATCATAATCATGTTTCTCACCCATATTTCGTTAATGATTTCATTCAATATCACCACATATATCGATTAGGATCTATCAAACTGCAAAAGGTATAATTGGTACAAAACGACCGGTTTCTCCACGAATGAAGAGGTTTAGCTTCAGCCCACTTAATTACTTCAACGCTAACACAACTTGGGCAGTGATAACGCCAAAAGAAAAATAATAGGAGAAAAAGATAGGGTTATGGTCCATTTGTTACCTTGCTCCTGCGATACCGAGGGTTTCTCCCTCTTGAGAGCGCCTTTTAGTATGGATTGAACGGGAGTTTGAAGCGCAGAATCTTCCTTCTTAGCCGTAGCGCTCTGAACGGCTACCTTTTCAGGAGGATCAAGTTGGAGAATTGTAGAGGGTGGTGGCAGATCCGAAAACAGGTCTTCCGCCATATTCTCTCTCTCTCTCTCTCTCTCTCTCTCTCTCTCTCTCTCTCTCGTGTAGAAAAGGAGAGTTCGAACCCGAGACCGGGTAAGCGGGAAGCATTCAAGACTTCTAGTCTCAATGATTCGGATTTGGATCTGGTTGTTTCCTATATCAGAAATTGAATGCGCCCAGTGATGTTGCTTGTGCTCAATTTTCCCCTTAATAACCTTTAAAAATTGACATATATATATATATATAAAAGAAAATTGAATCCTACGACCACTGACATGCTCATGTGAGAGCTCACCTATCATGCTCATCTAAGTTTACTCAATGCTTTTGTCACCCTTGACATGCTCGTTCATGCTAACTTTGGTAAAATAAATATACTTTTGAAAGTTTTAAGAGCTTTTGAAAAAGTATGTAACATAATATTAATATACTCATGTTTTAAAAAGTAGTAATTGAACATAAATGAACTAACGTCAATGTCAATTAAAATCCAATCTCTATTTATATATTTATATATATATATATATATATATATGATATAGGTAAGGGCACCTTATTTCCATCCTCAAATCCAAACCTGACGAGGACTTGGCTTCCCACCCCATTTGGGTTAGGATGAGTCGGGGTTGGATGGGTCGGGACAATATTGTCATCCCTACTTTTGGGTCTTTCTGTTTATACAAATATATTGGTACCAGCTCATATCTGAAATGGTTTTGTTATCCAACAATTCACTAAGGACTATTGTGAAAAAAGACTACAATAAGGATTAGACTCAGAACCCATAAAAAAACGATTACACTCAGCAGGTTTGGATCTCAACAAGTTTGATCATGTACATTTCTAATTGCATGTAGCTGCGTTCAAGTGTTTCTTACTTCGCAGCTTCAGCGAAAAAGAGCAACTCAGTCAAAATTCCGGAAACTCTTGATACATGATTAAGTTAAACTCACCAATATCAGCTTTGGTAGCTTACATATATTTGCATGCATATGCAGCACTACCATTTATTGCTTATTATACAATGTCAATAATTATAACGTGAGACATAACTATAAATAAGCAAAAATAGTTTAAGTTTATGAAAAGTAATTTAAAAAAAATTGTCACAACTTTAAGGATTTTCTATTTACATACAAAATTTGAAAATTTGAGTCAGTATTAGTTTATATGTCTATAAGTCAGTCTAATGCATTTATGAGACATAATCTAAGATATATTAGACCGTGCTATTATTTTTTATCTTCATAAGTGTGACAAAAAAAATGAACCTGCTTCAAAAGATAACTTATTTATGTGCATTCTAGTGTGCTTCTAGCTACAAAGATACCGGAGTAGCTCGACACAAGTTAGGTCTAAAGGGAAAATTGGATGCTATACAACAAACAACAACAACAATAACAACAACTAAGCCTTTTCCCATACTAGACGGGGTCGGCTACATGGATTCTTTGTTTCCACAGATCCCTATCGTGTGCAATGTTAGCAGTTAACTCCCAATAAGCTAGATCATTCTTTATTGTTTCTTTCCAACACTTTTGTGGTCGTCCTCTACCTCTTTTAATACTTTCCAAATTTAGTTTTTCTAACCTTCTTAAAAGTTTTTCTTTTGATCTTCTACATGGGATGCTATACGTGACTTAAAAATTTGGGGCCTAAGTCTAAAAGTTTTGGAGCCTTTTTGTGCACACAAAATTGATACTATAATGAGTCCAATTTAGGGGGCCTAAGTCAGTTGCATTAATGGCTTTACCTAAACAAAAAACCAAGAACTAACAGTTCCAAACAACCGATTTCGGTTTGCTTGGAACTAGAAACCGGAACCAAACTGGTCCTCCCTGGTTCAGATGGTTACTGTTTCAACCGGATTGAAAACGGTTATTTCTAGCCGTACCCATGAGCCACCCTCTGCTGAGATACTGCTTCCCATAACATCTGGTTTTTCATAATCTTTTATATTTTCTATCATTTATTACTCTCTTTTAAAGCTTATTATAAGTTTTAAACTAACCCATTAGCTGTTAGATATACTAGAATACATTCAGACCGGTTTAGTTTACTTTAGTGATAGATTATTTTCTGAGGAATACCCTTGATATGTTGAGATTTTCTTCTTTTCCAAAAAGATGTGATAATTTTCCACTCAGCTGGGATTTGAATGGAAGACTTCGATGCCATTTGATTGTTTTACTTCCTTTCATAGATGTAAAATTTATCGAAGTTCTTTTATGGCATGTTGCAATGTGTTACTGTGTGTGTTTGTGTGCGTGTTCGTGTGTGTGTGTGAAAGAGAGAGAGAGAGGTTGATAAAAGAGTGACACTTGGGCATGTTTGACTTCACCCAGAATACATGGATTCTCAACTTTTAGCGATCGAATTCAGATTTTAACCTTGAGCAGTTGAAGCAAACATGAGACTGTAATGTCATCTTCAGCAGCTTAATGGACTCGGATTCTCACAAGAGAGCATGCAGTACTTCTTTCTGAAAAGGGTGTGTTCAGAATTTTGGGAACCCATAAATCAGAGCAGACCAAGAGCACGCTTGATGGTTGATCTTCATATATCAGTCTAAGCTCCCAAGGAGTGTTCATGGTCTTGTTTAGTTCAGTTCTAGGCTCAACCTCCAACCACAAACCAATCTAGTCAGTTCTCAATTTGAAGAACCAAATCAAACCATTATAGAACTGAACCAACCACACCTTCTGTTCTGGTGACTATTTGTTTAATTGATACAACCAGTTTGGATTGGTTCTCTGAAAAACCATCTACAGTTCAGTGAGAAATGGGACCAAAGCTCAGAACAACAAAAGAAACCATGTGATGCAAAGGCAGGATTAAACAATCCCAATGAGAACGCCTGTAACAAAACCTTCTCTTTTTTTGCAATTGTAAGGAAGGAAAAATTCTAAAGCTTAGTAAGACATGCAGACAGAAATGCTGTACCAACAGGAACGTTAGTAATTGCACAGGGAGCATTATCTCATCTTGGATCAAATTAATCCCAAGTCAAAAAGAAGGCCAACTAGCTACCATATTTCTCGAGCTTATTCCTTCCACAAAGATGAGTACAAACTAAAACTACAAAACCACCATCTTTATCACTAGAACGTCAAAGAGAGACAACATGCTTATTGTTTGCCTCTCTTGGCCCGGCTCGCATATATGTGTGTGTTTGTGCGTGTGTGCACACGTGCTAATTGAACTAATCAGATACACCAGCTCTTCAATATCAGAAAATATATGGTTGCACTAAGTATCATTAAGTAAAAGTGTAATGGTTCACTTTAATGAGCAAGAATTTCAGTTTTCAATGAGCAAGAGTTCGATCTTTCCTGTTTAATATTGAGAGAGCTGATCATGTCTTGTCTGGGTCACCGGTTGTGTCAGTATGAGCTCGGCTCGTTCTAAAATAAAAAAAAACTAAGCCGTGAACAAGCCGCATGCCTAACTCGGCTCATATTACAGCCTTTGTCTTTGATGCCACTTTTGTTGCTGATAGTCACTTCAATCTTCAATGGTGATCAACAAGCAAATCCAAGCCCCTTAATGACTGCCACCATAACCACTGAGGGTCGTCTCTCTCTCTCTCACACACACTCTAACTCTAGGTTGATTGCATTTGTCAAAGAAGCAACAGAATAGTTGGACAACAACATTCAGTCAGGATGTAAACATCGTAATCATTTCCCTGTCCCATACATTTGAAAGTTTCAACATTCATCTACTTCCACAGAAAACTTTTGAAATATGCAGACAGTGAACAAATCCAAGTATGAAAACTTGAATATCTATGGCCAAATGCGCCTAATTGGATGCTAAGTGGGCATATCTCTGCGTGATAGCTTGCATGATCTGGTCAACCTGTTCTAATCGCCAGTCTTTGTTAATTGAATATAATGTTTCTTAAATCCTAGCTAGATGCTTGATTTTATACTGTACATACCTGCGTGCACGCATGCAAACACACGCAAAACTTATCTATCAGCAAATTATGTGCCATTAAAATGGAAGCATACGCTTACAAAGCTTAAAATAAATAATATATATGTATATATATATATATATATAATTCCATTATATTCATTGAGAGTAAGAAAATGAGAGACTTGTCTGATCGTGTGAGCTACGTTTGTACTTTCATCGTGATCGCGGGGTGATCTGAATCACCTACTCCTTTGCCTTTCCAAATATGGATTTGTTCCCACGGACGAGCAACTCAATTTGATTAGGTAGCGATTGACTTCATCGGTCTATGTGGTCCTCATGGGTTGACTCATTGTGGGTAGTGCGTGGACTCACTTGATCGGCTTAGTTTCTGGGCTTGCATGAGCCGAGGGCCGATCCTGTACCCTTGCTCGCTGAGGAAAGGATCTGTTCATTAGCAAATTTAGTAACAAGATGAACAATTGATTTTTCATCTTTCTAAATGGCATTTTGTAAACGCGAGAATGCCCAAGGAGTGATCTGATACATGTTTATATATATATAAAAGAATTTAATGTCGAGATTTATTTATTTATATCTTATGTACTAAATTCACTAGGATGCAGTCGAGCGGTATAACTCTAGCTGCTTGCTCTTCTTCTCAAAAGAAAACTAACCATACAAAGAGATGTGTTTGACATGCAAAGAAACTACTACACATTCTCTCTCTCTTATATATATAACTCTTTAGAGAGAGAAATTGGTATATGCTAACATTCTTAAGTGCTAGTAAATTCAAACAATCTCAAGCATCCATTTTTTGTGATGGACGGGTTGAGATTTTAATACTACTTTTTATACATCTATTTTATTCACACGAGTACTTTTACTTTTTAAATTATAGATCTCAACTATCCATCATCAAATATGAATGACTTAAATTTGTTTTAATTGGTATTAACATATGAGAGTCTCTCTCTCCCTCTCTTTGTCATGCTCACTAGTATCCAAACTATTATTTTTTTGAGGTATGAGTTTAATAACATTGTCTTTTATTTTTTTAATATTCTTAGTTTCTAAAATTACATTTACTATGAGGCATCACTGAGGGTCTTGGAGGTGGGTAGGATCTAGTTTTTCTATATATATAAATAATGATAAGTCATTGTAGGAGTATATATTCTAAGACCCTAGTTATTTGATAATATCACCATTGATGAACAATCAAAGACGGCATCAACAAAATGTCATCCTTATCATATAAGTGACTTCGTTATGAGACAAGGATAACACATTATTGACACGGTCTCTGATCATCCATCAAGGACGATTGGATATTATATATATACGTACATATATATTGTAAACTTGAAAAAGAACAAAATTGCCAATTTTAAACACTTATGAAATCCAATCTAATTCAACCGTGGAAATTTTCACGGGCATTTACAGTTTAACCCTTATTACAGGTAGTTAGCTCTATCATTACTCAAGCTGAATAACTTGGTTTTGTGAAGAAGGACACTTTAACTTCAACCTCACTCTAGGTCAAGCCATCGCTCTCTAAATTGAGAGGAATGAGCAAGATGTAGACATCTATTAAGGCCTGGAAAACTGCTAAAATTCATTTTCTCAGTAATAAAAGAGAAGTCTGTTTTTGACATATAAAACAACTGGACTGTTCATTTAACAGCTTCTAGCTGATTTTATGAAAAGCACATTCAACTAATTAGCCATTTAAGAAAGACTTAAGTGTCTCTCTCTTTTTTTTGAGATATACAAGCTGGGGTTGTACAGACCCTGTCAATCAGATGCGGATGTCCCCGAGTATCGAACTCATGACGTTGAAGTGGAAGTTCTTTTCAGTTGACTGGCCCGCTCGTTCAGAGGGCCGTGGCTCTTTGTGCCTTGAAGGAATTAATGGCTTCGGCCGGCCCAAATGTTGAAGACGATGAATGAAGAAATTATGGACCGTGAATTAGACGACGAGACCGATTATGGGTCAAGTCAGTTTTGATGCTAGATCATGACAACACGTCGCATTACTTGATGTGTCGACGAATGGTAGGCGGAGAGAAGAAGTAATCGACCAACTGCAGGAAGCAACGTAGATTCATTAGAATTCCAATCAAGAATCGGTCCGCCATGCTTGATTTCCTAAACGGTGAGAACGTTCACATTATGGTCCTAAAATCAGTACTTAAATCAAGAGCAATTTGTCTACACCCTTGACCAAGGAACTATCAATTAAATAAAGTTCTTAATGTCTCGCTCATTATTTTTGTTTTCGGGATATTATTCATCTTCTTTGCAATGCAACAATGAAATATAAATGGTAGAAAAGGCGATTAAACCTTTTAGACAAAACAAGACGAATAGTCTCTTTGTCCACACACGGAGCTTCCTAATTCTTTTCATCAATTCATGAGCTTAAAGTTACAAGAGATCTGGAATCCAAATACTTTTTTATGCATCCATGGCAAACTTACATTTGCAGGGTATTCCATCTTTTCCAGCAAATACCATCACAGCAAATACATGATCATAATCTTTGATTGCATCATTTTTCCCCCACAAAGGAAAATTTTATTACTCAGGATGTTAGCCCACCTGACAGGGCTCATGGAGGTCGCGAGTTTGATTCCTGGCACATGCATACCTGACTTTGGCCTCCCCTTTTGTAACCAAAGAAAAGGAAAAAGTATTGCGAAAGGCGTGAAAATACCAAATTGATGTTTTGAAAGCTTGGTGTCATGCCTTTTTTGGACATTATTTATAGCTCACCAGTAAAAAGAGACTTGAATCATGAGATGAAGGATATATATATAATTTAGATTTAAAGAATCCACTAAAATAAAGAATCACAAAAGCATCATTTTCACGATTGATTAGCATGAACTAAATTAAATATTAAATATTTTTTAAGGTTGCATTTATTGCACTATGCATTATGTTTCCTCTTTCAACGTCTCAACCATTTATCACAAAGTTCAGTTTTAAAAGGATTTTTTAGTTCTTTATTTTGTCGAGTTTTCTTAAGTTACATATGATTTTTCATGTCTAAAGTTATGATTTTTATTTAAAAAGTTATAATAGTATTTTAAAAAATAAAAAAACTCTTTTATTATACTCATGCTCTAAAAACGATAGAACATTCATGTGGTTTTGTTTGTAGACTTGGTTGAGGTTTTGATAAGGTCGGGCTCTTCTTGGTTCATGGTCCATATGGCCCGGTGGCAGCGTTCCCTCAAGAATCCGGTGGGGCGTTACAAATGCCAAGATTTAATGTGTACGGCCGAACCACGACCGGTTTGAACGGGTAAGGGTAATCCCGTCATCATGGAAAATGAGAAACTTTTACGTCCAGTAAATAATTTGCGTGGTTGGTTCTGTAGTTGAAGATTAAATTGAAATTGTGAGAAGCTGAACGTTTATTGCCTCAAAAGACCCTTATGAACTCGTCGAAGACTAAACGAACCCTCATGCTAAAGACGGATGGCTCGAACCCGATCTCAGCACGCCCTCGTGCAAGTTACTTGGGGGATAAACCACCAGTGAAACTAAAACCAAACGTTCTTTTATTAGGCTCACTGTATTCTTGATTAACATTTTGATCTATCTTAATAATTTTCCTATTTAAACAAAAAAAATCATGAGTTCATGTTTTATGGTTGTCCTGTAGGAGAACTACTCCGCAATGCTTATAGAGGTGGATCCGCCATGCTTATAGAGGTGGATGCCTCGACTTAGGGGTGGCGTGTGGATAATGCGAGTAAAGCAACCCGCCTTACGCTCCTGAATTTTAAACTCGTTATAGTGTCACTTCTATATGCCTCTTAAACATTTATAAGTCATTTAGGCTTTAACATTTTCATTTATATAAATTTCCTTCTAGGCCTCAACTTGTATAGAGCCACTGTTGCCTCTGCGCTTGATGTTCTAAGTAGTTGGGCGACTGCAACGGCGACCAATAAAGATGGAGGTAAAATAAGCAAAGCCTCTGTGCTTGCAATGAGATTGTTTACTTTCCTAAATAACATTTTTAAGCGTGAATCAGCTTTTTTCTACTTAAACGTTTGGCTTAGTTTTGACAAAGTTTGCAAGCAAATGAGTATTTGGATTTAATTTGAATCAAAATAGTTAGAGTCATGACTATATTATTAATATTGGCAAGCAGTTTAGATAGAGCAACGCAAGTTCTTGGATGATATGCACCATGAACGCAGATCGTCAAGGATATTGCTGTCATTTGTCATCCAACACCAGTGCAGAGAGAGAGAGAGAGGGGGGGGAGCTCCAGAAACTCGGCGATTGATCGGCAATAAAGAGGGTCAGGTGTAAATGCGCATCTTTTAAACTCCGAGCAGGTAGGAAATTTGAAATGTTAATTTATGAGAGGAAAAGCAAAATCTAACAAAACGATTAACAGGAAATTTGAAAGTCAATTTATGAGAGGAAAAGCGAATCTAACAAAACCAAATAACACCGACCTTGTTTTGAGTTGTTCTCTCTCTCCATTAAAGCTGAGAGAGCTATCCCCTCTATCTCCTGCTAGCCAAAAGGCACAACCATTTATAGCAACCCTTTATTCATCTTCAGGAGCTCAACCGAAGCATACCCACAAAATAGTATCTCATATCTTTCTTCCTGTCCTCCGCTTTCCTTATATTGAGGCTCTTACGCCACAACCTATCTGCAAATCTCTCTCAGAGGGACACACACTTGTACTCACTCAAACCCATTATTCCTCTGAGAGTCTTTATTACCTCTCTCTCTCTGGTCATTTCAATAAACCTTGTGCCATCTGCAAAACCTGTTCATTACGGGCTGCCCATTTGAGAAACTTCATTTTTTCTTCCTTCAGAGTTTCATCAGAAGACAGCTCATATAAAGTTTCATGATGGTTTTATCTTGTCTCTCTTCTTTTCCTCATGTTTCTGACCAACATTAGGCTTAGTCTTGCAAACAGTCGAAGACCGTCCTCAGAAAACAAGCTAAAGAGCAGCAAAGATGGATGCTGAAACTTGGCTGGTGAAACTGGGGAGTCAGGTGAGTCACAATCTCAAGCATGTTTTCTCTCTTTATGATACAAACAAGAAAGCCACTGTGAAAAAAACACAAACCATCGGTATCTTGTCCTTCGAGATTGCTAATGTTATGTCCAAAATCATTCATCTCTACAAGTCTCTTAGTCACCAAGAAATTACTAGGATTAAAGATGTGTTTAAGTCTGAGGGCGTTGCTTTTTTGGTATCTGATAATGAGGAACTTCTTCTCAATCTTGTTTTCATGGAAAAACTATATGAATTGAATAGGATTTGTGGGGTGGTTTCGAGACTAGGAAAGAGATGCAGTGAGCCTGCTTTGCAAGGTTTTGAGCACGTTTACGCAGATCTGTTGAGAAAGAGACTTGATTTTCGTGAATTCGGGTTTTTGGTTAAAGGATATGGATGGGGTGATTAAGAAAATGGAAAGGTATGTTAGCGCTACTACTAATCTGTATGCTGAACTGGAGGAATTGGGTGAATTAGAGCAGAATGCAAAGAAATTCAGGCAGAATGAAGGGCTTCCGAAGGAGAGTTTTCGTTGTTTTGAGCAGAAACTTCAATGGCAGAGGGAGAATGTCAAGCATCTAAGAGATGCATCATTATGGAATCAAACCTATGATAAGATTGTGGGGGTTTTGGCAAGGTTGGTGTGCACAATTTATGCAAGGATTTCTCTCATCTTTGGAAAGATCAATTCCTCATTTCCTCCTGGGAGATGTGATGTAAGTGGAGGTTTCTCCACCCAAATCGAGCTCCGGGAGCGTGCCTCATCGTGTGTATCTAGTCCTCTTGAAAAATTTCCTATTGAGAGGAGGGTAAACAATGCTAAGTCCGGACTATTGCTTCAAAATACAGAATTGGGAAGCTTTAGAAATAGCAATTGTGTTGCGCCTTGTGGTTTTGGCCCGGGAAGACTCTTTAACGATTGCCTGAGTTTAGCTAGCTCGGGTTCCTTTCGATATGATGATGCTGAAATTGAAACACAGAGTACCAGTAGCAGCAGTGGCAGTACTCATTCTAGACAGATGAAGAATGGTGCTTTAACCAGCAATTCAGTTAGTTCCACTCCTCAAAGTGGACCAATAAAAGAGAGTCCCTTAACCAGTTTCGATCGAATCAAAGCAATTTCTCAACCTAGTGGAGATCGAGAACTTTCCCAATCGATATGGGGATTTGAGGAATATTCAAAGTCACAATTGGGAGCAAATCTAAAAAATGGGCTAATGAATGCACCACCCTCAACAGTTGGGGGTTCTGCTCTTGCTCTACATTATGCTAATATAATCATCATAATTGAGAAATTTCTTAGATACCCGCATTTGGTTGTTGATGAAGCTAAGAATGATCTATATCAAATGCTGCCAACTAGCCTTCGAACATCACTGAAAATGAGTCTGAAATCTTACACCAAGAATTTAGCTTCTGCTATTTATGATGCATCTCTCGTACATGACTGGAAGGAAGCCGTGGATAAGATGCTGTCTTGGCTGGCACCGCTAGCGCATAACATGATCAGGTGGCAAACGGAGCGCAATTTCGAGCAGCAACAATTCCTCTCTCGAACCAATGTCCTCCTCCTTCAAACTCTCTACTTTGCAGACAGACAAAAGACAGAAGCCGCCATCTGTGAACTTCTCGACGGTCTGAACTATATATGTAGATATGAGCATCAGCAAAATGCACTATTAGATTGCACAAGCAGCCAAGAGTTTGATGACTACATGTCTTGGCAGTTGCAATACTGAAATTTACTCCCGCAGCAGACTTTCTCATGATTTATGATATGGATTTCCGGGGTATAGTAGCATGATACATTTGCTCGAGTGGCATCACAATTTCTGAATTTGGATTCTAGTAAGTTAGAGAGAGAAAGGTGCAAATGAGCTGAACGGTCACTTGAATTAGTAAAAGGATCATGTTACTAAACTCCAGGCCTGAATGGCTTTGGCATACAACAGCATCTAAATTGGATGTGATTGACACACAAGAGCTTCTGGAATTGGAGTCATTTGTTCATGCCAACAGTGTGTAATTGCTCTCTTTATCTTTATGTAGGAAACTTCTCATGTACATAAGGTCCTTATTCTTTTTGTGGAAAAATCAGTGGAAAGCAAATATGCCACCAGATTGCTTGCGTTTCTGATCACAATTATCTTTCCTCACATCTTACTTTCACAATCTGGCATGCGGCAAAACATGCATGGGTGTTAAGATTTGGTTGAGATTTTATATGGCTGCTAAGATGGTTATTGATTGGTCTTATCATGCACGTACATTTTTAATAACATCTCTGTCTTCTTCTCTTGGTGTCAAAAGTTTATTATATCCCTAAAACAAAAGTTTGTCATGGCAATCAATTAATCGATATCCCAAGTTCATCGAGGAGAAGGCTAACATGAAACCATTCATTTCGATCAGATGATCCGTATGTTACCTTATTTTTCCATTTTTTGTTTATTACTTGAGAAGCCATCTTGCTCGAGGTGTGTCAGTAAAACTCTGAGCCTAGGGCCTCTAATTTGCGTTATCCTTTTCCTGTTTGTGTTTTTCAGATGCATCCTCTGCTTTCTGTTAAGAATCATAGACATGCCGTGATCGGAAAAGAGGAATAACAGGAACGGAAGTCATATGCAACTTAACTGTTGTTGCCACAGTTGAAACAATCATGAGTTTGCCATTTTCTTTTCATATATGGGTGCACATTGCATCCCCCAAAAGGAAAGTTTTAAATACCTAGGGTCAATTTTTCACTGGAAGAATTGATGAAGATGTTACGCATAGAATTAATGCTGGTTGGTTAAAATGTAGAGGAGCATCAGGTATTCTTTGTGATAAGAAGATACCATTAAAGTTAAAAGGTAAATATTATAGAGCAGCAATTAGGCCTGCCATGTTTTATGGTTCTGAGTGTGGGGCAGTTAATCATTAACATGTACAAAAGATGTCTGTGACATAAATGAATATGTTGAGATGGATGAGTGGTCATAGTGATACCAATAGAGGATAAAATGAGAGAATATCGTTTAAGATGGTTTGGACATATAGAAAGAAGATCAAAAGAAGAACCTATAAGAAAGTATGAAAAACTAAATTTGAAAAGTATTAAAAGAGCTAGAGGACGACCACAAAAGTGTTGGAAAGAAACAGTAAAGAATGATCTAGCTTATTGTGAGCTAACTTCTAACATGGCATACGATAGGGATATGTGGAAACAAAGAATCCATGTAGCCGACCCCGTCTAGTATGGGACAAGACCTTAGTTGTTGTTGTTGTATCTGGGTATTAGGGAATTTGTTCTTTTCTGCTCACTGCGCAACGTGTGAAAATAATCCTTGTTTTGTGGGAATGGCACCGTCCTTACTCCATTTGTTATCTCGAAACTAAAGTAAGGCCAGGAGTAGGCTCCTGGTGCCACCATACTTCATTTAACTAAAATTTACCTTCGTTTAACTTTATGTACTTTTATTGACTTTCTTTAGACCAATGCACTAAATCTTGACCTGTCACTCATTTAAAAATTTTGAATTGGGGAAGTAATACAATAATTAATCATGGGCATGCCAATATGAATTGATACTGGTGTGTATGAAACATTTAATATATGTAAGATTGTAGCTTTTGAGCTAATTCACAGCAATCAACTTTATAATAATTTTCCTTTTCCTGACAAAGGAAATTGCTGTTTTATAATGATCTGAGAGGCTAGTGGACTGATAAATAAACAATCAAATGGCAGTTGATTAGTAGGAAGTTTTGCCATTTTTTGGTGGAACAAAGAGGATCTATCATGCTGCTCTTGATGTTATATGTTGGATCAGTGGCAGAACTACTCATGGGCAAGGTGAGGGCCTCATCCGAGATCCGACGAACTCAAATAAGTTCTATGCAAGCTGTCCCAATCTGTTAAGTGTTGGATTTCTGTGTAGGATCCTCGTTGGAGTCCTCAGATCAGATTTGCAATGAAGAGTGGGAATGGCTAAAGGAAGACCTTCAGATGGGCAGCGGAGAGTGGGAATGGCTGAAGGAAGACCTGGGAGCATAGCTGAAGGAGGAGGAGAGAGTTATTTTCATGGTTTTTCACACAAGGTTTTTCTCAAGGAAGAGTTTTTCTTTTTTCTCTCAGTATGTGTCTGTTTTTCTTCTTTTCTACTGGAGTCATATTTATAATGAAAAACTCCATTAAGTCCAACCTCATCTTCTCTATCTTACTGTTATGTGTTTTCCGTTACCAACCATTTGTTATTATCCAGGATGACATAGAGTGTTTTTAATGAAAAATATATTTTTATATTTTTAATAAACACAAATCTCGTAAAATTTAGAAAGAGGTTCTCTTTCCAAATTTCACAATGGATGCCTCAAGTGGCCATCTGTTATCAGTGTAATTTACATCTCTCACTTCGCCACTTGAGCCAAACAAATATGACACGCTGGTTTTACCTCCCATTTTTTAGGGTTTTTTCATGATGTGCCTATCATAGTTGTAATTATAAATGCAAACTATACATGTGTGGTTTTTTGTATCTTATATATCTTTTCTTACACAACCATCATCATAATATAATTTAATATACTAAGTAAACTCTAAACAAATCTCAAGCTCACGTTCACGTTCACAACATACTTTGATAAAAGATCCTCGGTTATGCTTTTGGTCAAGAGGTCAACCAACATATCATTAGTTGGCATATAAGATATGAATATCTTATTTCTTTTAACCATATCATGAACATAATGGTATTAGATCATTATATGCTTGCTTTTGGAGTTATCAGCTCCACTTTTAATTAGAGTAATTGCCGCATTGTTGTCACAATAAATGATAACATCCTCATTGATTATATCTAACTTTAAATCATGTATAAAGTGACTTATCTAAACGACACTAGTTGCAGTCATACTACAAGCAACATAATCAACTAATGCTATCCAACCCTGTTTCTTGCAAGCTTAAGAAACAATACTATTTATAAATAAAAATATTTATCAATCTTTTGTCATCTCTTCTCTCAACAAAGTTAGAATGTCATTATCCAATCACTTTTAGTTCATTTGCTAAAAAATACAGTTTCAAGTCTTTTATTCTTTTACGATATCTTAAAATCCTTTTCACAACTATCCAATGTTGTTGGATTACTTTGATGAAGGTTTTTGGTCACCGCCATCCTTAAGATAGGTATATTGTGTACCCTACGGAGCCATGTGCTGACTCAGAAGAACTTCCCAGTTGGATGTCAGAAATTCGATTCACAAAGGCAAAGGCAAACGAACATGCTTGTAGGGGGTCTGCCAAACTCTATCATGTTAGGGAAAAAAGGAAAGAAGAAAAAATAAGTGCATATCCCCGTTGTGGAATTCGTAGTGCGGATTGAGGGTCTTTGGCAGTTAACATATGCCCGTGCAAGAAGGAAATTATTTACTATAGATGGGTGCATAAATCCTTCCATTCTATTTGTTAGGTCAGCTGGGTTAACGATGCCAGATGCACATTCGGATATTGAACTCCTAAGCTTTTCTCAGAGAGCCAAACCCCTAGGCGGTGAGCTATGCCCCTTCGGGGCTAGTTGTGTGCATCAATCCCACGCTAAGAACATCTTTTCCACACTTCTTTCTAACTTAAGAAACAAATGAACCTTCACAAAATAGGGTTAGGCCAACCTTCAGGAGAATCATGGTTACTTATGCACTTTCCAAACTTTTACTAATGATTTTACAACAAAAGTGTTGGAAGGAAACAATAAAGAAGGATTTACCTTATATTGAGTTAGCTGTTAGCATGGCATATGATTGATTCTATGGAAACAAAGAATCCATGTAGGTGACCCATGTATTATGGAAAAAAAGGTTTAGTTGTTGTGGTTGAAATGAATGCATGTCAAGTCAGATAAATTAAAGAAAACCTGCATCTGTACGTTTTAGGGGAAGTTCCTAAAACCTATACAAAGAGAGAAAGAGACGAGTATAATGCCATAAAAATTGATGGTCACACGAACTATTTTAGCAGATACATATTACAATTATTTCATTTACATCAGGGAAAGATATTGTAGGTAAATCTCAAGTATGAAAAATCAGAACCCCACGTGATAAGTGGAGAATCTACTATGAACTTAGAATCTGAAAATTACATTCCCAAGCTGAGGTCCCCGGGTTGATAGCAGGCTGATCCTTGACAGAAATTCCCATTGAAGTTCATGAATCTCCAAACGCCAAACATCTAAGAGGAGGGATACAAACTCAGCATATTCGTCCATTTGGCTGATAATAGGACAAATAAACATATTGTTCAACAGGAGAAATGCATACCTTGAATTGTTCATGGACAAAAGCATTTAGTGCCCTGCCACTTCTGGTACCTGCATGTAAAAGAACTGAAAAGAAGACCATGATCAATATTTCTACAGAATGTCATGAAATATCCAGAAGTGCATCCTCGTACATATAAGTCTACCTCAAAGGGCTTGCCCTGTCTTTCGAAGTCTAACATACTTAGTGCGACCTCACAACTCTGAGAAACGATGGGTTCAGGATCCCTTGTAAATTCCTCAAGAAGAGATACGCTTTGACGATCTACAATACAATAGCACAAGTTCAATACATGCCCTACAACAAAATTAACTGTTATCAGTTCAGTATTTACAGATATCATGTTGATCGGTATACACTATCGTGAGAGCCCATGAACCTTTACCAGCTATATATTTAAGAGAAAAAAAACTTGATAATCTAAACAGAGGTTATGTTATTTATTTTACGACAAAAAGAATGGTTATTGCAGTCAGTAGCAAGTCATGCATCCTTTCCTATGAAATCCATGGGAAAATCGAAGTTAAGGATAAAAACTTATCTGGAGTGGAGACCCCAAGATCTTCATTTACGAGATTTTAAGCTTCAAGATTTAGGAAGCAATATACATTTTCCGCATTGACATTGGTACATCCAAAGGATTGTGCTTAAGCAGCAAGTGGAGAGTCTGTACAAAGTTTGACTTCATTGAGTATCTCCTTCCAGCAGCATTTGCTGAGGAACTACTAAAGAGGGTAAAAGAAGCATCGTTCTAATCCTATAAAATATTTCAAGTCAGAAGGAAAGTCACAAAGCAGAGCACCACAGTGAAGATTATTCCTGAAGCCCCCCAATTAGCACGGCGGAGTTTAAACTGAACCAAAACCACTCTTTCTCTCCAAAAGTGGGGTCTATTACATGGATTCTTAGTTGTCATTGAGCTCGATCTTGCAGGACGCCTTGATGACAATATTATGCGAAAAGCAGGGAGGGTTTATGGTACTGAGCAAAACACTTCTGCTGAAGAAGTAAATGCAATTTCCAAGCATATCAAACGATAGTCACGATGCTCGCTGTTGAGCACAATAACTAATATTTAAACGAAGCAGATAAGCACATCTTGATGCTATAGAAAGCATCACTAAATGTCCCAAGAACCAGTTAATTCATACTTAATAGGAGAAAAATGTGTCCATCTTTTCTGAACCTAAAGTAGTCAAGTACCATTTCTCTGCAATGAGAAATAGAAGTTGTTTATCAAGAGAACATTAAACAGTTTTCATGAGAAATACACTATTACAGTAGGAGAAACAACCCTTCTGGTATGAATACGAGCTCAACTATGATCCATATCCATGATGATACAATTACAGTAAAATCCTATAGAATGCAAAATTGTGAAGGTGGCTTAAAGTTTTTAGACTCACCTCATGACGGAGAAGAGCACTTTTAGCGTCCAAGGAAGCAATAATAGCATTCAGAGCTCCTACCCCTCCATGATTTTGAAGAGCAAATAAAGCAGCATATCTTTCATATATTCCTTCCTCCTCATTCAAAAGAACTTCCCTAAGATACAAAAGAATCAAACCACTAATAACAGATACTATGAATTAAGGTTGGATGTATTAAGCTCTAATGCCACTACACTTCAACAAGCCAGAAGCATATAATATTTGCATAGAGGGAAATGGAATCCCCTTCTTTAGGTAATAATTTACCTTAGCTCATCTATGGAACTCTGGGATGAAGGTAAAGCAGGAACAACTGACAGAAATGGTGATGCAATCTTTGAATGTTTCTCAGAGCTGTTACTTTGCCTGCTCTGATATCCGCCTTAAAGCAAGCTCACATGTTTCACGAACTTCCTCTGTAGGATCAGACACTAAATTTTTTTGTAAAATTGTGACGCTGCCCTCCAATCCAATTGCTCCTAGAGCTTCAGCTGCCTGCACTAATCAAAGTTGTTAAAGAAATCATATTATGCTTATAAATCACAATTCTGAAAACCATTTTGACTACACAGCTATGTAATAAGAAGTATCTTTTTGCAATCGAAATTAACAAGAGCATTGAGAAAACCAGTACCTCATGGCGAACAATAGGGTGAAGAGAAAGGTCCCCAAGAACTTTCTCTAAAGCAGGAATAGCTTCCACATCTTGCATCTGACCAAGTGCAAAGGCAGATTCATGTGCAAGCAGATTTGATGAATCCCTTGTTGCTGTGAACAAAAGCTACCAAAAAGTTCACTACTTTTTTCATATAAAGTTCAGCATGTTTGAACATTTCTTAAATTATTTGAACACTCAAACTTTCAAATATCAAACTTAATGAATATTTCCATGAAAAACAGTAGTTAGCAGAAATCTCCTAATGTAGAAAGGCACAAACATGTATGCGTTATAAACAATGCAGCAACGAGGGACCTTAGAAAAACAATACAAACTTTATCATCTCTAACCAGGTATCATGCCAGCGAGCAGTTGATACCAAAACCAAGCCTCCTCACCACTAAGTGGGTTCGGCTAGATAGACACTAGCTTAGCATTATCTCGATTTTGGATTATTCCTGCACTTAACTCCAAAAGAGCAAATTTACGTTTTATAGTTTCATTCAACTACTTTGAAGGCCTGCCTTGACCCCTGTTGAGGTCTTCACCATGTAATTCCTCACGAGGGTTTCCCTTTTAATGTTTCTCAACACATTCTGATAAACTTAAGTGTGCTTCTATTAATTTTAAAACCAAAATCAGAACCAAAACCAAGATATCTCTCATATTAAAGTGGGGCCGGCTATATGGAGTCTAAGGCACCATAGCTTGATCTTGGGTTATTCTTGCATTTCAATTCCATAAAACTATTATGTTATACAGTTTATTCCAATAGCTTTTGGGCCTTCTTGATCCTCCCATGGGGTGTAATTTCTCAAAAGTGAGAAATTGATACATATCAAAGCATGCATCAAACTTGATTTTATACAAAACCAGTAGCATACTTTACCTATTCCAAAATGGCTTTCCAGTAATTTTCCTCGCTCAGCATTATACTCATTACTAAAAACAAACTAATTAGGTTCCTCACGTTTTATAGAAATTTCTTTCCTTTGGTTTTATTTTTCATTCAAGATGAAGTCCATGACAACAAAGAATAACACTTTTCCTTCAGTCACACATCAACAACGGATCATTCAGGATAAGCAACAAGCCAATCAAAGTGAAGTGTTTCCATAACTAAACATAATTAGTTTCAATGATGTAAAAATAAATCAAACTATCGATCATTCAGTCTCTGCTATTTGTAACCTAAAGAAAAGCTTACTCAATTCGACTCATTTCAGGATAAGCAACAAATTAAGCAAAGAGCACTCCTATACCTAATCCTCCACACTGTAGAGCTTGAACTCGAATAAGAAACGAAAAGAAAACACACACAGAGAATCATGCAATAAGCAGTTCATGTTTTCTTATTTTTCACTTATTACCTTAAAATTCATAAAGTATCACACAAGTACGACCCATTCAGCATAGAGGTCGAAAACAAACGGAAAAAAACCCTCCAAAATTGTTGTAGAAAAAGAGAAACCACATATTCAACGTTAAAATAAAGCGTCTAGTTGATTGAAACAAATAAGAAACTGAATAGAGTAGCAAAAGGAGATGAAGGAAGTGGGACGGTACCTTGAATGAGGGCGTTGCGAACGGCGCTGCCGGTGAGGTTGCGGAGGGAGAATAGAGCACTAAACCTCTCGGCGATCGGCTGGTAAGGATCGAGCAACTTTCCGCAAAGGAACTTCTCCGTCTCGGAAGATGCTTCGAACTGACTTCCGGAAGCCATACATAGCAAATCCGACGACTCTCTCGCTGAGGTTTCTGTGAACGCCGAAGTAAAGTGTAGAGAGAGAGAGATTAGGATTAGGGTTTAGCGTAATTGTAACGCGGAATCTGCGTCATCTTGAATATGAAAAGGGCCTTGGCACCGCTCCAGAAGGTAATCGGGGAGAGAGGGAGCTGTGTTTGGTGCATGCAAACATTTGTAATTAACTCTTTAACATCGATCTCAACGGCAAAAATGTTTGTACCCAAACACAACTAAGACACTATCTCTTCCTATAAATCTCAACAACTAAAAAGGTTGTACGCATTTGCAAAATAGCTTGGCAAAATTGTCCGATCAGCGGGGTCGGACTTGAAAAAGCGGAGTGCTTACTTCGCACAATGACAAATAGGTTGCACGTAATTTCTGGCTATGCAGAAGCGATTGAGGAAATGAGGGTCGCCTTGCAAGTTATGCAAATTGAGATTATGTTTGCTTTAAAGTATGGTATATAAGGTGTCAATTTCATTCAATTGAGGCCCTACTGATGATTATTACTATGGAACAAGTACAAAAACTCTTGGATTTATTACTGACCAGACTGTCAGTACCATTAGGCAAAGCAGGAATGTATAATTGTCATATATAACGTACGAGACCAACGTGGGTGGGTGTTCATTTTTTACTAAACGTAGAGTCAAATTAGATCAAGATTTTAAAATGAGGACTTTTCCATCTAAGGAATTTGAGGTTTTGCAGTGTATAATTTTTGTGCTTTTTCTATAAGATGAAAAGAAATTGAATGGTTGAAAAGAAATATAATGGTTGAGATTTGTTTGTATTATACCAAACTCTCTCTCTTATATATATATATATATATATGTGTGTGTGTGTGTGTGAAATGAACACCATGCTTATCTTATATACATAAGTCATAAGGTGATCTAAAGACACGTATTATAGCTTCTTATATACATTAGAATCCAGTTATTAACTTACACTATAAATAATTTGCTTAGACCTATCAAGCAGATTTTTAATGATGCCGCATGGTCACAAGGAATGTGTATATATACCTACAACAGTAATAAACTAATTGAAAAAAATGTTGACCCGTTTTATTGTATAGATATAATTTAAGTAATTCTTTTGTACAAACGATCATCTCTCTTTCTCTCCCATATATTTTGAGATAAAGCGGAACCTGATGAGGGAGGACCTCTCATATTTTACTTTTTATACTTTATATTAATTAAATATATAGAGATACTAACATGCATTTAATGTATGTTAAATATACATCAAATCCAACATTTTTCCTCTAAAACGACTAATGATTGTCACTGTGTGTGAGAGAGATGAACACTACATGGCTTCATGCAACCATGTCTTTTCAGTGAAAAACAGGTTAGAAGCCCGAAAACACAAATGAAAACACTGCGAGGACGACAAGTTGTATAGATTTGATAATGGACTTCAGCTGTGCCCTCAGCCATGGCACAGGCTGAATTACGGCGAGCTAGACCAGTTGTGTATGAAGCAATGGCCGTAGCTGAAACTTTCGTGGATCAACTTATAATCCCCGTGAGGATGCTGCTGCAAGGAAGAAGGATGAGGAGGGATCTTCCAGTTGGGATTCAGGTTGGAAGAAGAAGAAGAATGGCAAGTGGAAGGAAACAGAAATCGGGTTCTTCTCAGCAGAAGACGAATTCCAAATAAAACCAAGACTACAGATATTAGAACAGGCGGTCTAGCACTAGATGGCAGGTATATGTAAAAAGGAGTACCACAGAGGAGGTGTAAAAGTCAGACAATCTAGCCAATCCACTCACATGTTCCCCTCTCTCTATAGGTATGATAAATAAAAAGTAAGTTTATTACAATAATTTGTAATGAAAAGATTGTGGGTATAATGCCAATGGATCGAATTTGGATCCAATGCATCTGTTTCAGAGTCCCTTTACTCTTTTTCTTCATTTTTTACTTACCACAATAGAACCCCTGTCCGATTTGTTAATTAAGATGTAAAAGGTTTGGATTCGAGTTGGAATTGGATTAGATGAGACAAGAGGTAGAAAATTTCAATGACTAAATTGCAGAATTGGGTCCGGTCTGCCATGCATACGAGTAATCGGATTCAAATTCAGGTTGAGTGTGGGATAACAGCCGTCCTCATCATGTGAAGAATTGTACTAGAAGGCAGCAGCTCCAGCCATAGACCTTTTGAACATGAAAGATTTCGGCACAACCCATTGCCATCAAGTAATTGAACGTCTGAAAATAAGCTTAGTTGCTAATTTGCCTAAAATGTCTTCGTTCTGGCCCAGCCCACCCATAAGAGGCAGTTGTTTTCATCGAAGAACCAGCATTTCATGGTGTTGTCGTCGGAAGAGTCGATTTTTGGGCGTGAACACATGGTAAGCGCCATTATAATTCTTGTGAGAATGCAATTTACTGCAGAAGATGGTAATGAACAGATTTTCCCCTTGGTAATGGTACTTATATGAAGAACTCTTACCCATTTAAGTTCTTTATAATCAGGAGATGTCTGAAATGTTTTTTTCTTTTTTGTTACAATGGATAGGCCGAAGCCAGGTATGCACAACCCGGGTATCAAACTCACGGCCTGCAACTTGAGTCCAGTCCGACCCCAAGCCAGGTGAACTAGTTATCACTCTGAGTGCAGAGATGTCTGAAATCTAATTGTTTCCTTGAGTTTTGATCTTTTCTTTGGTCGGTGATTATTGAATTACCTTTGATCGATCATTACAGTTGATAAGCCAAAGGCAAGAGATGAGAAGGGAGCCCCACTGATTGTTAAATCGTTGATTCTGACTTTAAATAAACGTTGCAGCTGTCTTTCAAGGGATCAAGATGGGTGCCAACGCCTGCATCACATCGTGGGGGCTCCCTTTGTTCTACAAAGCTATTCTTTTATATTAAGAGAGAAGAATAATGAAGCAAGTTGACATTTAAAAATGAAAAGCAGCGCTAATGACCTCAATGTTACGTCATGAAATCATCAAGAAGCTGCCAATCTGCATCAATACTTTGAAACAACCTGTTTGATGCTGACTTGGCCCTCTCAAAATCAAGTCTCTTCACAAAAAGCAATTAAATAATTGATTCAGAATCCCCCTTGTTCATACCTTGAGAGTTCAGCAATGGTTGATTTTTCATGGGCAAGCTGGGATGAGGAAGACACCTGCCAAATTAGGCACCAGGGCATCAAACTCGTTCTCCTCGCCAGGAGAGTGATAGCTTCTGTGAGGTTATGCTTGACTTCAACAACATTCATGCTTGATTTCAACAACATTCATGGAAAAAATTATCCATCTGATAAAAAATGAAAAGAGAATACGAGTTGTGTGTGGTTAGTTAACAAGGGAAAATATATGACTAGTAATATATATATATATATATATAACTGTAACAAGAAAAATTTTGCAGAATAAATAACAAAAAATACTTTGCACAAACTTTTATATTTCATGAAATAAACCTATCTCATACGGGACACTTCAATCTTAAAAGAGGGGGAAAGGCCATTATGTCACAAGATGTATGTCATGTTCGGACTGTCGGAATAAAGTTATTCCGACAAAAACGTTTCTTGACAGTCGGAATTTAGTTAACAACCGTCGGAATTATAGGTTTCATCTTTGACGGTAGGAATAAGCTCAACAACAACAGTCGAAATTTTCCATAATATTATAGAGGTGTAATCAACTTACTGAGCTGAAACCAGCATCCGGTTTTGATGGTGAAATTTGGGAATCAAACCTAGGCAGTTGATGAATGAAATAGTGGTCTACTTTATCGTTGGGAATGGAATCATATATATGAAATTATATCTCTTGTCTATTTAGACAAGAAATATATAATTCTTGCCTTTATTCAGCCGAAATATATCTTTAATCCTAATAAATGAAAGGTACGCACATCACAAATTCTTTGTATATGCGCTTGCTTGATTCCTTGTTGCATTTTTATGGAAGCAGCTTGCATACGTTACTTGTATCACTGAGTTGGAAGGACGAGGCAGTTGTCAGTCAATGAATATCTATTCCTTTATTCTTTTACGATTTATTTAAGGACTTCGCACCATAGTCAAAGGATTTTATAATATAAAGATCAACACGATCACAGATAAAAATCACCAATATCAATCTTATAATGGTATTATGATATTAGCAATTTCTGACTAATTTAATCTTCTACATTGACAGCAAGTTGCATTTTCTATGGGTTGAAGCAGATAGAGCTACAACTGTTCCCAAGAAATCATCATTTTCATTGCATATGGATAACAAACATAATCAGTATCATATTGAGTGGGTGTCTCCAGGAATATCTGGGATCGAAAAGTGTGTGAATGCAATGGAGTCGCCGGTCTTTCTCATCCCATGAAGGATGCATGCATGTGACCGTGAGTCACAGATCTCATTGCCTGCATGTGTTTCTGTTTGTGATTTGGAGAAACTATCTTTCGATTCTAAAGCTAAGATCATATTTTTCTTCATTTTTATTCGTCACTACCATCCAAATAAGCTTGTGTTTCAGTTTTGGCATTCAAAGACGCCAACTCTTCACAACCTGTCTCAACAAAAGTTATTCTAAGCTAATCCCTCTTGGGACAGCTGATTAATTCAAGCAATTATCATGTGTAGATATAGTTTATGATGTTCACTTCCCTACATGATCCATACAGACTATACATCTCTTTCTATCAAATCATGTCTTACCCTCTGGTAAAGGGGTCAATTTCATCCCTTTCTATTTTTAGTTCTTACTCTTCTGAAACACATAATTAGGAATACTATAAGCATTTTGAATTTGGATATAGGATGAGTAGATCCAGGCCATATCTATATATATATATATAGAGAGAGAGAGAGAGAGAGAGAGAGAGTACTGATATATATGTTAGCACACTTAGGGTATTCGATTGGCAGGCTAGGCTTGCAGTTGTGGGTTCTTGGTCCCAGTACCAACAAGGCACCCCTATGAGTGGGCCGCTTTGTTCGCATAAAAGCGACGCTTTTGACTCACTTTTCAAGACGCCATACTAGGAGACCATGGTGCCATGTTTGATATGCAATGTTCTTGGGACTATGCTTCCTGTTTTGTGGACTCAAAACTGTGTATCAAATACCCCTTAGGTATTAGTATATCTAAAAAAAATCACAATCATCTATCTTAAGATATAGATAGTTGAGATTTAAATTCAAAAACAAAAAATTACATATGAATCAAGTATATCTTTAAAAAGTATGTATGCCTCATTTGTTTTTTAAATTTAAATTTAAATTTATAGGATGATTATAATTTGTTTGGATATGCTAGCTTATAAATATCTTAGCATGTACCAAGTTCTCTCTTTCTCTCTCCTACATACATATATACATATGTTATATACTATACATGGTCTTAAGAGACTATCTAGCTAGATATATAGGTACATTTAGTGACGAAGTGAACATAAGGAAGTCCAATGGACTCATATAGACCTATTAGCACCCACCTAGTTCAAGTCGTAGCACTAGCTTGGTCATTGCTTCTGGGTTTTGTATTTGTCCTTATGGTATCAAAAGGAGGAAAAGGAAAAAGTCACGCAAGGCCCAAGGAAACGACCGCTCCATTATGGCAATGTCTTCTTAGACATGGGCCTTGTTTTCCTCCATGAAAAGACAAGCCCACCTTCAGTGGACGCCATTTTAGTCGAACTTCATAAATAATATTTCCAAATTAAAAATAAATATTCGTTAGTAAAATGAGTAGGAGAATCGGATTGGACCCGGAGACAAGATGGATGTGTTTTCAGGTAACTTAGCCAATCTCGTTGTTTGAACCTGTACTTGAGCATGAAGAATTGAACGAACCAAGCATGTGTGTGTGTGAACATACACGTTACACACAAAATGTTTTATTTCCCATATTTCAATTTTATTTCAAATAATAATGATAATGCACTCGTATAGGAATTAGAAGTGGTTTATGAGTAGCTTTCGTTAAGATAGTTAAATAGTTTAAAATTAATTAGTAGTACTTTTTGTAATTTGTGTGAGAGTGTTGTGTTCTGCAACTAGTAAAATGACATTTTTTATCATTTAATATATGCAGGATATTTAGAGAAAATTGTCTAGGTAGAACATCATCAACATGAGCAATTAAAAACTATACGTCAACTATAAAATATTTGACAGAATCAAGAAAGCTACCTATAAAATAAGAAACTACCTATAATACACTAAGGAGAAGGTTGCTACCCACTCTGTGTGTGTGTGTGTGTCTGTGACAGACATATGTATACGGCTTGAGTTCAAGATTCAAGACTGGATGACTTATAAATTACCCTCTATCAAGATTAGAAATAATAATTTATTATTTCTTTCTTTGTGCAAAGAAGCTAAATGGCAGATAGGAGACGGTTAAGCCCTTGGGAGAAAGCGAAACAGGCGTGAAGAAGCAGGTGGGTAAACACTGATGGTGTTATTTTATACAGAAGAACATACGTTATGCACAGACAAACCCCCCTCCCCCCCCCCCCCCCCCCCCCCCCCCCCCCCCCCCGTGTGTGTGTAAACCTTAATTACGTCTCAAGAATGATTACCAGAAACGTTCCTTAATATGACAATCTTATATCTCGACGTTTGCTTGCTGTTTTGGTTTATCCAATAGAGGCTTAAGTCTGCTTTGATCCAGCAACCTTCAAAAAACTGACAGCCAGAACGCTAAAATATTGATATTAATAATGTGGTTGTTAGTTTTGCCTACAACATATCTAATCCGATATATCCACTGAAACTATTATATTTCGAGACAGGATGATAAATATATACCATTTCCTTTTATTTACTGAAGAATAATTCATTAATGACACAACCCAAAATAAACAAACTTTATAACATGAGATCACTAATACACTCGATACAAAATTAAGAAATTAGCTAGCCAAGCACTCCATAGTGGATCAAGTTTAAGCTCTCTCTCTCTCTCTCTATATATATATAATATAGAAGATGGAGAAGTCAAATGTAATATTTGAGAATGTAGAAGGCTAGGTTAGTCATGATTAGAAAGAATAAGTGCTTCATTTTATAAAAGTTGATGACAACATTAAAATAATAATGGAAAAGAGAGGTCTATGTATATATTTTCTGCATTCCACTAATTCCAGGCGATAGTTAATGTGTGGGGAGTCGAGCAGTAAACAACGTGCTCTCACCTGCTCAATACTCACACTACCCCACAGTCCCTATATTTTATTGCCCTCATCTTTTGTCTTCTTAATAAACAATATACACTTGATTCCACAAACCAAATTCCAATCTTTCTCTCTCTCAACTATTATCTTCCTCCTTCCTGCAATACCACCAATCCCGAAAACCACCTTGCCCCTAAAACCAGGCCTGCACCTATGTAGGCAACGAAGAGAAGAACTATACACCCTAGAGAGAGAAAGAGAAATTGGTTTTCCACCTCTGATAATTCTCCTTTCTTCCCTTCAGATCGCTCCATTCGTGCACTATCTACAGAAAGAGCCCCTAAGATTCCGGAGAGAGAAAGAAAAGCACGTGTGACTCACACATGGGAGTTTGGCGCCTGTCTACTGCTACATATCTCTTGCCTATCATTTTGCTGTTTTAGGGTTTCCCTGTTTCTTCTTTTCTTCTCGTTCCAAGTGAAAGACGGTGCAACTTCAGCAAGAAGCCTGGCAAACAGGTGGTGGACCGGCCATGTGGGACTGCCGGGTCTCAATCCGGCAGCCGTCCCGGTCTCTTCTCCACCGGGTTCATATCGGAATCTAGGAGACTCACTCTTCCCGAATCTCAACCAGCTTGACAAGTCACCTCTACCGGCTGGCGACGACAAGCCCTCGAACCCTGCCGGGTCCGAGTCGTCTCCGCTGGAAACCAAGTCTGATGCAGAGCATGAAGATCCGAATTCCGGCCAAGAAGTGGTAGAAGCAGGGTTCCGCCGACCACGCGGCAGGCCCCCTGGCTCCAAGAACAAACCCAAGCCACCGATCATCATCACCAGAGACAGCCCGAACGCCATGAGGACTCACGTCATGGAGATCGGAAATGGAAGTGATATAGCTGAGAGCATTGCCATCTATGCACGTCGGAGGCAGCGGGGCGTCTGCGTGCTCACCGGCAACGGCACGGTCGCAAACGTCTCACTCCGGCAACCTGCAGCACCAGGATCAGTAGTGACTCTCCACGGCCGGTTTGAGATACTATCACTCTCCGGGGCCTTCCTTCCAGGACCTGCACCGCCGGGCGCCACTGGACTGACAGTTTACCTTGCAGGAGGCCAGGGACAGGTTGTCGGCGGCAGTGTAGTTGGACCGCTAGTGGCTGCTGGGCCGGTCATGGTCATCGCGGCAACCTTTTCGAATGCAACTTATGAGAGATTGCCACTCGAAGACATCGACGGCGAGATAGGCAGTGGGACAGCAACAGCTTCAGGCATAGGAGCTTCGCCTGGCTCTGGCGGTGCCGGTGGAGGGGTGTTGGCGGAGGGATCGGCGCTCCCCATCTTCAATCTGCCACCCAATTTGATGAGCAATGGTCAGCTTAGTCATGACGCTTTCGCCGGATGGGCGCCTTCTCGTCCACCAACATACTAAGGAAAGAGCGTCAAGGAGTGGGGGAAGGGAACACTCTCAATCTTCCTTTCTTTGTTCTGCTGCTAATTTTAATCTGGTTTTTATATATGTGGTATCTGTACTATAAATAGTTTGTTGATGTTTGGTTATTTTGCCACAAGTGTGTCATTTTCCTTTTTCGTCTAGATTAACTGATTAATCAGAAATAATTTTTATCTTCCATGGCCTCTAGCATATGATAGTGATTACCATCATTTTGATCGAGATGACCATGATGGACGATTGTTCTGTACTGACCTTACCAACAATAGATGATGATAACTAGTCATCTACAACTGGATATAATAGATCGAATACAGAAAATAAATGCTTCTAAAGGTAAAAAGAACGGAGTAGAGGGTGATGTTTTTAACAATAATCGTTGGTATTTGTGATTTGAAGACTGATCCTGATGATTGGAGCAAATATATAAGAAAGGCCTTTAGTAACACTACAACGAAACCCAGAAACTGTGACGCTCTTGGTGGTGGA